>CM057169.1:19359625-19597130 GCA_029962745.1 Echinometra lucunter
GTGATGTAGTGGAATCATAGTTCAAGTACTTAATTTGGGCATTTCATGCATGCGGAGCTGCCAACCTCATTTGGAAAAAAATCCTATTCTTTAATATTTTCAATCCCATTTTCAAGTCAAAAATCCTATTTTAGCTTGAAAATTCAAAACATACAAGTGTGATTCCTTTGCCAATCTGCATAATATCCGAACTAAAATACAACATTCACCTGCTCAATTATTTTGATCCCCCACTTTTACATTGTACTTCTTCATTTAAAATGATAAACAGTACAAAATGAACAGGTAGAATAACTGAGTTATTGAGGTAAACTGAAATGTTTATAATATAACATGAAAATAAGATAAAAAATAATGGTATAAAGAATCACTGTCAAACTTTCAAAAATCATGTTTTAATCGAAAACTCCTTGTCATATTCCCTTCAAAAATCCTTAACAGGATAAAATCCTACATGTACTAGTTGGCAGCACTGTGCATGTTTCTTACTCCCAAATGACTGTTGCAGATATTTTGTAAGAATTTCATGTTTTATTCTATAGTTCCTGGTTCTACAATACTAAACAGTGAACTCCAATGAACACAATCAGACAAACTGGTCAGTGATACGATTTCTAATAATGGTTTATTTATTCATTTCCATGAAAGTATTCCATTTGAACCAATAATAAAAACTGATAATTTCTTACAAAAATATTTCAAAAATAGATCACAATAAAACTATATTAACACGGAAGATGTAGAAAGCATTTGGCAAGTGATATATATATATTGTTTATATTCAACCACAACAAAGACTAAGGGAAAAAAAAATTATTTTTAGAGGCCACTCCACTGTAACGAAGGGGACAATGATAGTTTGAAATTCTGGTTTCATTTCACTCAAGTGTACATGCAGGCTTGTTGTATTTTAATACCCACCATGTTTATGCACAACACATTATACAGCGAAACCTGGGGAGCGTTTCATAAAGTGTCTTGTTGGTGAATTTTACTGACAAATTTGCTCTCAGCCAATCGGATTCAAGAACTTCATTAGCTTATACAGTACCAGTTGTCAGTAAAAGAATCACTGACAAGAAACTTCATGAAATGCTCCCCTGCATAATAAAGACCACTCCAGGGTTACAACATGATCTTTACAGGTAGTCTCTGACTTATCATTCCGACAGTCGTGGGGCTTGTGCTCTCACCAAAGCACGACTTCTAGGAGACACCTCGGAGACGTCTAGAAACAAGTGACAACCAATTTGTCTGGAAGCCATAAGGACATCGCCGCAATGTCTTGAGATGTCTCCTGTGGCGAAATCTCGAGATGTCTTCTCAGTCGTGGTGACATCCTTGTGATGTCTCTGCGACATCCTTGTGACGTCTCCGCAACGTCGCGGATAAAAAACAATCTCCACAACTGATGGAGACGTCGTGGAGACCTGCTTGGAGACTAAGAAAAGTCTGCAAAAAAAATCGAACATGTTTTTTAAACTTCTCGCGACTTCCCCAGAAACCCCATGGCAAGTCTCAAGGAGACGTCCTCCGCAACCGCAGAGACTCGAGTCACAAACTAGTCTCCAAGCCGGTGAGATACCTTCCTTTACCATCACCATATTGCATTAATAATCTTACTGTTGACAATAATCTGACTGGAAAAGAAGTACATGTATCCACTAAATCATTTTATGTCATTCAAATACAGTGGAACAGCCCATCTGCTTACAAATACTTGATCAAACAAAAAGATATAAAGGCTATCTTATAAAAAAAGAAAACTTGCAAAGCATATGTAACAACTTAACTCATCAAACAGTATGTACAGGGTTAAGAACAAGGTTAAATGCAAAAAGAAGAAATTAAAAAATTACAAACTAATGCAACAATATACACATATTAACATCATTTTTGCCCAAATGAATGCAACAATGCATGTATTTGTTCGCTTATGGCAGTAGATATTCAGTTGCATTTCAAAAGCCCCAAAGTTGATATAAAAATATACACACCATCTAAATAGCTAAGTGCATTTTATTATTATTAAAATGTTTTGGAATGCCATGTCCATTACAATTGCATCCCGTTTTATGCTGTCAGTGATGTAAAAACGTCTAATTTTTGTTTTTTTAATTGCATACATTCTTCAAAAAAGTTTTGGCTATATGCACCCTTTCACTTATGAGTACACTGTGTACCTATTTCTTTACAACCAGCTTGTACAACAGTACCCAGCCTGTATTAACGGTACAAACCTTGGGTCAGGTAGATCAATTTGTTAAAATTATGAAATCAGAAGAGGAAAATATCATTGGATCACTTCGCAAGATTTCTCAAATTGGTCATAAACTTAAGAGGCGAGTTTTGAAGACATTATATATTTTGTTTTTTTTTGTTTCATTATATATAGAAAATCATTTCCCAGTATATTATCTGTTTATAGATTTTGTTAATTTCATTATTTTCCTTTTTCTTTCAAAATATTGTTAATTTATGTATTGTAAACAAAATATTATGTACAGATTGAATGTTTCAAATAAATAAAAACCCAATATAGATGAACAATAATACCTCCACTAAAATTGAACATTTTTGCTGTAAATTGAATTTTAACAATTAACAATACCTTAAGAGTAAATATGAAAAAAAATCTTGTCCATACCTTCAGCAACTTTGATCTTAATGCTCCCCTTCATGCGATGAGAATTTCCCTTCATTTGTATCGATGCACCACTGTCCAGAATACGTGAAATTAGCAACCCTACCTTATGTTAATGCATTAATGACAGGAATTATGTCAATACTATTATTACATTTTTCTACACAAAGTTCTGGTGATTTAGAGATACAGTTCTTAGACACATTCAAGGTTTAACGTTACTGCTCTATGATCGATATTCTACTCTAAACGGAATGCGTACATGTAACTTTAACCCTGGACGTAATGACCCTCATCTAAACTAAGGCCAAACTGACATGCTAACACTAACCCGCATGGTACAGGTACATGTACATCTTTGATGAAGTAAGGCCCAGAGCAAATGCCATCATAGCAAATGTCAAGTCACCATTATATTTTCATTGATTTTTTCAGAAATGAAATGTACAAAAGTGTAACTGTATACATATACCACAAGTATAATGATTTGAAATACTGCAAAATATCTCCTGCATCTAAAGCCACACACGGACAAAATTTTCAAATTCTGTAAAAATGCCAATATCCTGCATAGCAATAAATTCGAGCAAAATGAGAGTAAAGCTTTACAAATCTGCCATAAGTAAATTTGTCATTTATTAAAAATTTCTGTACAAAACCGTTTCTTAAACCCTTTGAGTATCAGCAGAGACATGTAAGGTAGGAGAATTAAGGGTGCTGTCTCCAGGTGGAAATATTTTTGTTTAATAATGCACTTCTGCTTCGTTTTCATGGTCTTGCCCATTTCTAACAGGCATAACAAAAAAATGTTGAGGGGTTGAAAACGTACATGTACATTATAGTTCACTTCACGTTACCCATCCATCTCCTGAAACCCCACCATGCGATTGAACAAACATACAATGTAAAAGGCTTTGCAGATTAAAATCACAGCATAGAAATAATTGTGCGGTAAGTATACTGCAGTCGTTTTTTATTCAAACCTGGGTGGTGTTTCATAAAGCCGTTTGTAAAGTTACAAATGACTTTATGAACAACTGGAATACGAAGTGCCAAATGGGATGCCCGGAGTTTTTCTGACGTTTAAACAAGTGTGACTGCATTTCGCATGATCTCAGTTAAATTGTGGGCAAAAAATATACTTCGCAATAAAATGTTTGTAAAACAATAGTAATGTTACTCTATGTCTGCATATTTCACCTTTAGCGGATGCAATTTATAATGATTGAGAATCCCATTTGACATTTCATATTCAAGTTGTTCGTAAAGTCATTCATAACTTTACAAACAGCTTTATGAAACACCCCCCAGGAAAGTGGACCAGACACATTGATTACCCTTCATGCTATAAAATATGAGCCTGAAATTGCATGAAATGCTTGAAATGTCAATGGTGTGAAATGAGCCAAAAACACAAAAACAATGCATCTGTATCTTACTGTGCTCATCTTCCCATCACCATTTTCCCACAAATGAAGAATCAATTTTTAAAAAGTCTTGGAATCACTACTCTATGTAGCGGTAGAGCGACCTCTGTTGGTGCCTAAGCTCATAGGCATCCTCGGTACCTTTCGACCTATCCACTCTATCCCTCTGTCTCATCTCCTTGTCGAACTCTCTCTGAAGCCTCTCAGCTAGCAGACGATCTTTGTCCTCCTGTGTCAACCTCTTCTGCTCCTGGTTGAGGAGCTCCATGTATCGTAGGATGGTATCCTCAGACTTCCGAGGAGACTTCCGCGAAGAGCCTGATCCCTTGGCTGGTTTGACCTTCCCACGATCTTTCCCCCTCCTGTCGCCATTGCTTTTGCTTTTCAAACGTCCCGAATCGCCCTCATCCATAGCATCAACGCTCACCATGCTAACATCCGAATCCTGGCTCAAAATCTTTACTCCTGAACTATCGCATTCATCAGATAGTGTCAAGCTATCATCACATATTGTTAATTGCTTGGAACTATTATGATCTAGAGTATCAGCATCAAGTTTTGAATTTGAAATAGACTCCTTACCAGTTTTTGATCTTTCACAAATGGATGTATCACTGACTACATGGATACCCGTACCCTTTGCTTCTTCTTGCATAGATTCCGATTCACACCCGTTGTTCTTCAACCACTCCTCGTAAGACACCTCTTCCAGCTTGGTGCAACTGCTCCTGGACTTGCCACCTGAATGACTTCTTTGGTTACTCCTGGCAGAGTCTCTGCCATTGGCACTCTTGGTTTTGTTCTGTGGACTAGGTGCTAGTCTTGTCTGCTGCAATGAAAAATCTTTTACTTTACCACCATTTGAAAGTCCTGCTTTCCCATTTGGCAAACTGTCCTCTAATCCTGGGTTCATGCCATTAGCTGTTTTAGGCAAAGAAGGAAGAAGTGGCTCTGACCCTTTTTGACACCAGCATCCCCATCAGAGGTTTTTAACTTTGAACGTCTTGCATTGAACAAGTCTTTAATGCTGTTTGTCACTCTCGTCTGCAGCTTAGTCTGTTCCCTCATTGCATATTCCTTGATAGGAGTGTGTATTTTCTTCTGACGAGGTTTGGAGCGTCCATCCACCTCATCATGGCCTTTCCCTGAGATTCCGCTTACTCTTGCTATTACCTCAACATTGCTCCCTCTTTCAGCACTGGATGATCTCTCAAGATTTACAATGTCTTCTTTTCCATTAGATGATGATTTGAGCTTTGAATCCAATGTCCTGCTATTGTTACAGTTATGGTTATAATCAGTTGCATCGCCACTTTCATCAACATCTGCAATCAAGGTTGTATTTGCATTGCCAGTTTCCTCTACTCTCATTTGGAGTAACGTATGACTCTGGTTATTGAGAGTGTCCACTGCGTCGTCATCGACCACTGTCAGAGGCACATCCCTTGCAACAGACACCTCCACTTTGGCCTTCTTCTGAGGAGGTTCCTCCTGCCGGCCCCCTTGGTCTCCCAACCGCACATGCTTGCTGGTTTGTTGCCTGGAGAGCTGTTTCTTGAGGTGCCTAGCCAGACTGGTCATGGTAGACTTGGAAGACTCACTCACCTGGTGCGTCCGCTCGGCTTCCAGGTCCTTCCAGCGAGCCTTCATCAAGGAGGACATCTTCAAGGAAGGCTCACTGGAGGTGTCTCCTCCTCCTCCCAAGTCCATTTTCTGGAGGTTCCTAGGAGTGGTGAAGACGATGGGTGGTGATTCTGCTCTGCCATCTGGAAGTTTCCTGAGGAAAAAGGTGAAAGGTGAGGCAGATATCTTTCTATTAGGAGAAATGAAATTTTAAACTGTAAGTGGCCACATGTGTCCACAAAAGCAATTATGTATGTGGCTACTGCAATAAACATTAACATAAAGTTTGCAATGTAACTTATAATTAAATCAAAATTACTCACAGTCAGTTTAAAGATTCATGTGGAACAAATAATGATGAAATCAAAATCTCTTACCACATATACACTGTACATAGAAGAACTAAAACCTCAACAGTACGTAAAGTACAGCTGTACATGTAAAATCTAGGAATTCGTAATCAAGTAGGGAAAATACACAAGGGGACAGAAAGAGTTACTGTGACAGATTATCATTATCAATTTATTTGGCATCACATGTGCCTAACAGAGGAAAAGCGACTTAATCACCATGGCCCTCAGGTCTCTCCTCAAAATATGACTGATTAGGTGTGCAGATGTGCAGTGGACTACTAGAGACAGATTCTTTAACTTAAACCACCTTCCCATTTTATAGTCACTTGCGAAATGTTCTGGGTAAGGCACAAATCCATTTGAAGGGGATCATCTCCCCTATGAAAATAATAAAATATCATTCCTGCCTAGAAAGTTTCTTCCATAAAGCAATCAAAAGACCAATTTCAACATCATCTTTAAGGACAATATCAAGTATGTTGAGAGTAAACTGAAATAAATGTGCGACAAATCCTTGAAATTGAAACCGCACTGCTGTTTCATACATACTTGCGAGCTGTCCTAGGCGACACATGAATGGGTTTGAAATGGTTCATCTCCCCCGAGATACTATCGTTACTATCAGTACTGTGAGCCCTGATGTCGCTCTCATCCAGCTCCCTCAGCCTGGGTGCCCTCAAGACGGCAACGGGAGAGAAGGCACCATGGTGCTTGATGGGCTTCTTATCACCCGGAGAAGGTGGAGAGTCTTCACTGGGACCTGTATTGGAAAAATATGATGTTACTGCCTGATCACTCACTTCCTTATTTACCACAGAATCAGTTTATTGAGCTTGAATAGAATTACGGAGGAAACTTGTTATAGTGAGTACCTTCTCGTGGGAGTACTGTGGTCTATTGGTGAAGGCTCTGGACTCTTATACGAGAGGTCCTGGGTTCGATCCTCGCTGGGTACTTACATGTACATCCTTGGGCAAAATGTTTTACCTATAATTATCCCACTCGACCCAGGTGTAATGGGGACCTAGCAATAGCTGGGGTAATAATTTGCAGGGCCCTCAGGAAGAACAGCACTGGAGCTGATGAAGCTTCCCTCCGTAAACTAAATCATTATATTATAACAAGGTAAATTTACTGGTCCCAGGTATTTATGTTCATCTTTTCACCCTGATATAAAGGGATTCCTGATATAACAAGGTAATTTTTATGGTCCCAAGGTCCTGGTTATGTGACTTTCCACTCTCCAGCCCCCCCCCCCCTTCCTAAGCCTCTATAAAGAGTGCCAATAAATGGGAAGAAAGCCCAATCCAAACAATGACTGAATACACGATTTTAATACATGTACATTTATTACATGAACATGATAGTATAGCTTCACTCAATTTATTCAGACTTCTTATCACAACGATTCCATGATTCATAGTTTATAGGGACACTGTTTCCAAACTGAAATGCCACTGAAAACATCTAACTTTGCCTCATCTGTCAAATGATTACACAACTGTTGGGCACTAGATCTTGGTGGAAAGTAGCTGACAAAGATACATTTATTTTGATTTATTTCCTGTTTTTCAAGGTGATGAGTTTAGCAGGTCCTAAATGTACATGTACATCATCTTTTCTCAAAGGGGAAATGGAATAAAATTTTGTAGCATCTCTATGTGCATGAAACTCCTGTTAGTATAAAAAACCCTGGGATAAGTTTGGGCCATCCCATATTATACCAAGAAGGCTACACATAGGCCTTAGATGAGGAACGGACCAACCTGGGGAATGTGCTGAAGTGGATGGCTGATCCTCGATGCCTGCTCCCTCCCATGTGAAGTGCTTCTCCGGCGTTTTGCTCTTCCTTCCCACAGGCGACAAGAACTTCTCAATGCTGAGACATTTGATGGTGGATGATGAACCGGTGTTCTTGCGTGAGGAGCCTCCAGATGAGGGTAGAACGATAATATCAGGTGACTTGGGAATAGGGGTCTATCAAAGAGAAAATGATGATGATGATGATCGTGACAGTTGAGTAATGACAATAATCAAAGTGAAAGTAATGATGACCAACATGACGATGATGATGATGATGATAATAAGAATGATAATTTGATCATTCTAATATTCCCCAACAGTATCCCCCCTCCAAAATAAAGCAACAAACAAAACAAAACAAAAAACAAAAACTGCAATAAGCAAAGATGATCAATATCCTGTAATAAAAACATATATATACTGCAAGTATCTATATCCACCATAGTTGCTCTATCCTTTGAAAAATATATATGCAAGCCCCCATCACAATTTCAAATGTAATTTGTAAAGAAGATTCCTATACTCGGTTCACAGAGGATTCTCAGACAGAACTAGTACCAAGTAATGCTTTTATCATTTCAAACTTGAATTCTTTGGAGGCTGCGACTGGCAAGCAAGCGATCATCTAAAACCATACCCTTTGATACTCACATTTGACAGAGACTGCTCAGACATTTGAATTCTTCTGGCTAGTTCCTCATCTTTCAACACTTGTTCTCTCATGACATGTACCTTCTCGCCACGATGGATCTGTGATAATAAATGAAGGGGGAGAAAGGTGGTCATTAACCCATTCATGACAAGAATTCTTTGATCATTTTCTTCTTCAAATTGGCAACACCAGCATTTTTTCTTTACATCTTCTTATAAAAAGTCATATATCAGAAATGAATAAAAATTGACAGGAAGTATTTTGAGAAGTTAAAAAGTTGCCAATTTGTGGGGGAAAACAGTGATCTTGAACTTTTTTTGCATTGCCATTTAAAGGATTTGCATGCTTATTTTCAATCAAAAATTTTTCAGCATATATACAGAATTTTTGTGCTCTTTTTGCCCATGTATGTGGTTCACAGGCCAACCTACAAACTGGGCTCTTTATCAAGAATGGGTAAAAAAGGATGAAAGAGTTGTGTTTTAAACATTGTGTTTAATAGTCCATGTTACTCCTTGTCTATTGAAACTGAAAGTCCCTGCATTTTATCTGTAGGAAAAAGAGAGTTCCATAGTCAACATAACTTACTACTGCATCCGGGTCCTCACTGGCAAGACGCCTGGCCAGCTCGGCATCTTGTTTCTCCTGACTCAACATCTCTTCCTGCCTCTGTTCGAACCGCTTCACTTCCTCTTTCTGGAGTTCCTTGATGTACTCCTCGCTTCGCTTCACCGCGTCCTCCAGCTCACGCTTATATTCCTCCCTCATCTAGGGGCGAGATAGATAAAAATAATAATAATGTTTTATTTCCCAACAGTAGTCACTTCAGCTTTTATCAGCTGCTCTTCCAGCAGGCCCTGCAAAACATACAGGTAATATGTTATTATTACCCTTCTCTATTCTTATATGCCGAGCGCCTGGCTAGAAGGCAGAAGGTCCCAGACAAATGAGAGAGATTGAAACTTCATAGGTAATCCTGTATTTGTTCAAAATAGGGCTGTTACCGAACCGCCGAACCGAACGGAAGTTCGCCGAACATGGCACTTCCAAACAGGACCGAACCGAACCGAACTAAAAGGTCAAGTTCGGAAGTTCGACAATTTATAACAAGATCAATGATTCAGCCCTCCGTGAAGACCTTGTCCTGAATTCATTATGCTAAATTGGAGATACACTTTTATTTTATTTAAATATTAATACTTACATTTATCGGTGGGATTTCTTTTAATTCATCTTCTAAAAGTTTTTCTTAAATAATAGATAAAAACCACTAAATACAGCTTGTGTCTCATTTTTCCTTTGATTCTGATAAATTTCATAATATTTGGCACCATGAATTCTAGTTTTTTCCCCCAAAAATCATGTTAAAAGCTTCAAAATATGCCCAAAGATACTCATGATTGTAATCGATCATAATAAGGTTGTAATCGATTAACAATCAAAATCGATCATAATACTAAATAAATATCTAAAAAAAATTGAAAAATGGAAAAACACTGCTTTATTGATAATTTCTTTTAATATTTTCGTCCCTTTCCTTTATTTCGTTTTTTTTTAATTTTCTCTTGTTTCCTGTTAATCAGTATATGAAAATTATTATCTTTCTCTTTCATTCAGAAAATTAAAAAAAATAACAAATAATCATGCAAGAAATGCAGTAACTATTTTTTGTCATACAAAGTATATTTATAAGAAACAATGACTTCCAAGAGCAGTAGAAGTAGAGAGGGTTCTGATGGTCATTTGTCATCGATGCTCACCCTTTTATATGTTTGTATACTACATTGCCGAACCCCAACCGAACCAAAGTTCGGAAATAAAAGTGCCGAACTCAACCCGAACTTGGTGCTAAATTTACAGTCCTAGTTCAAAAGGCAAAATTTAAAAGAAAAGAAGAAAAGAAGAAGAAGAAGAAAAAAAAAACCCTTTCTAACCTCAAGAGTTGCTCCCAAAGACTCCCCCGGCCCCCCCCCCCCCCCCCCCACAAACTTACAGAACAATTTCTAAATTTTCTAGGAAACTTCAATTATAGTTGAACTATTGCAGGTACCAATTGTACCCTATCTAAGTCATTAACCTATGAAGAAAGAATAAATAAGTGTCCGAAGAAAGAATAAATAAGTGTCCAAAGAAAGGAGCCATATAGCTTTACCTTTTCTCTTTGCTTCTTGAATTCTTCTCCAATCTCGCCAGGTTCAGCAACATGTACAACTGGTGGAGGAGGCTGAGTCATCAGATCTGTATCAAAAACAATATGCAGTGAACAAATCATATACATGAATTTGTAAAATGTTTCAAATTGGAGTATAGTCATGTACACCAATGTATTGTATTACCCAACAGCATGGAATTACCGAACAAATGCATTTACATGTATGCATCTAAAATAAATTTCCTACCTGTAGAACAATGCTACATTCCCCACAGGGAATTTTGAAAGAAAATGACAAAAAGGAGGCAAAAACACTTAAGTTTGGCAATATCATTTTTATCACATGCATGTATACATGTAAGCAAAAAATTTGAAAAATAATTTATCGCCGATTTCATACCTTTCCAAAAGAAAACAAATGTTCGGTAATACAGTGTACAATACCCAATTTTATGTCACCAAAGCGCCGCATACATGTACATGTACATGTGAAGAGGGGTGCGATCGAAAGGTTACATTGTATCAAAGATTACTTGTCTTTGCATAATTTAAGTTTGATAAATAGTCACTGAATATTTTATTTGATATGACTGAATTCATGAAAAGTGTTCGGTAATAGGATCCATTTCCATACCAGACCAAACACAACATTACAGGTAAAAGGACAGTATCAGAGTGATAATCTATGTAGCAGGGGGTCCTAAAGCTATACACCCTGCAATACGTGCAAATGCGCCAAACCTCTATTTGGGCAATTCCGCGGCAGAAAAACAGTCACCTTACTTCACATTTATAGTAAAAACAATCACTTTGATAGCCCTGAATAGCTAGATCTTTGAATTCTGAAAAGCTGAAACAATAAAGAATTCCACAATCTTAGTCTGTGTTGGTATAATACATGTTTGATTTTAAAAGACATTTAAGAAGTTTAAAATTGGCGCATTTTTCTGGTAATTCCGTCACCGAGGTGTTATACCACAATATCATGAATGTAAGAATAAAATTGTTGGAATGAAGGAGCTCACATGAAAGAGTGTGCATATTTACAGAGTAGTAAATGATGAAAAGGGAGGCAGAATACAAAAGAGGCGCAGAAAGTATAAAAATGTTGGTAATGGAATTACACCCTTGCCATGGAATTGCCCATTTGTATGTGACTACAGGTACATGTAAGCAAAGAGAATATAGTTTGAGGTTTTGCTGAAAGGAATCAATTTAATTTTCCTTCAATTTCCTTCAATTCTTGCAATATAATCATGACTTACATGTATAAATCTGTGAAAAATCTGTGAAAAATTCATATGAGTCAGTTTCAGAATTAGGATTTGCGTTTGTTTAATAATATAGGTACACAAATGTACATGTGCATACGTAGCTTAAGGACCCTTTCATTTAGTCAAACATATACTGACTTCGGCAATCGGCATCAACACGAAAATGTGATTTATCATAATTTTCTCAATGATTTAACTTCAGAATATGTAACATTAGAACCAACATTCAACCAAGATAGATTTTTTTTTTTAAATCACATACGTAAATCAATGAATTTGGTGTCATTGGTGACCTTTTGTCTGCTGAAAACAAAGCTCTTGGTGCACCAACGGCATTTCATTAAATGTCTTTTCATAGATTTTTACTGACAAATTTGCTCTTGAGCAGCCAATCACATGCAAGGATTTCAGTAGCTTATAACAGTTGTCGGTAAATATCACTGACAAGACACTTGATTGATGAAACGCTCACTTGGCCTGTGCCCATGACAGCCATCTTGACATCTGAGTTACAGTTACAGATCAAGACTGAACCTTCAAGTTCAATATGCCACAATGGCAAATTGCTTTGTACAAATGGTAAGTGCTCGAATAGGTTTTATCATACACATCTTAGGGTTTCTTTTAGCTATAACTTTGTTACTTATTCAGAAAGTTTGATGATATATATCACTTTGTAGGTTATGACTTTTAGATTGATTCAAAATAGGTTTTTTGTATATTATGTGGAAAAATGGATGCTCTGTTCAAGCTTTCCATAGGCATTTCCCGTAGTGCATGCAAAAGTTTTATGAGGCCCAAAAGGCAAAATTATTTTTGAAATGTAACATGGTATCTACAACTGGGTGTTGTTGTGGTGTGCGGCACTGTGCGCCTGTAATCAAGCTAACAGTGAAAGTTGTAAACTGATTCAGCTAACCCTGGTTCCAATCTGAGTCACGTATTTCAGCTGGTGATGTAAAAGGTCTTCCTAAGTTAGATGTAAATAATCATATCTTATATTGATACACATTATTAAAAACCCAATTCAAAAACTCCACAGACCACAGAACCCAGGCATCACGATCATCATCGCTTGAGACCATCCATCATTCAATCATTATCCAACGTGGCTTAATTGCAGAATACCCCACCATTTTCTAATGTACATGCATGCATGTAATGCCCGTTCTGAAAATGGGTAGTCTAGATCTATGGGTGTATAATGTGGTGGTGGGGTATTCTGCAAGTGTTCCCCTAACATGTCAAACATTACTCATCATATGACATTAGCAATTTTAGCATCATTAATTTTCACTGTCATCATCATCATCATGATCATCATCATCATCGTCATCACCTTACATACTTCATCAACATCAAGTTCAACAGCAATTTGTCCACAGACAGTCGTTTTTACATCCTGTACATCAGTCATGTCAGTCTGTCATCAGGGGCCTGTTTCTGGAAATCAACGCCAAGTTAGTCATATCTTTGTCCGCCAACTACGGAGATGACTCTAATCTTGCTAAACCGTTTCACGAAAAGCATGCTAGCTAAATATCTCGTGAATCGATGAGGAAATGTGACAACACATAGCCTTGATCACAATCACACATATATTTTGTAAACAAGAAATTATCAGAACTGCAATTATTTGAGTGATCTGGTGAGGACAAAGCTTAGAAATAGTAGCAGGGGGTTATAGATACAAGATATTTTCAAAGAAGGCAGATTACACCAAAGAAAAACTTATAAGATTCTGTTTTTAGTAATTAAGTTCATTGTTGTTTTGAACGTAAGATGGGTACCCCCGGGACACTAGATTTGCAAAATAAACCCTTACGTTCATGATCGGAAAAAAGGAGGCAAATTGAATATTTATCCAGCGTCACGTCTTGACCAAATCGTTGATATGCATAATTTTGGCAAATTACAAGCTAAAATATGTGTCTTAAAAAGCATTTTGTTTAAAAATCTACGATATAAATTATCTTTGAATAAATATGAGTCTGAAATCTACAGACTATCCCTTTGACTATGCCTTGCCTGACGTGGCAGAATTGCGTTCTTTTGAGAGATGTTACAATCACGGGAGAAACCCCTAAGGAAACCTTTTTTGCAGATCGTGTCATATGAAACATGAAATCTGATATCTATACATGAGCAAGGATGAATTACTGATTGCAGGAACCCTTAGAAAAGATAGATTTGAATTATTTTTTTAAATCTATGTAGCTTCCATTTTGGCCAGCCATAATCTACCAAATTAGTGGCATGTGATGGCGCTGCATATCAACGAAAAAAGATATGACAGGGTCAGAGGCGTCATAAGTTCTTAGTCGGGATGTTGGCGTTGATCTTGGCTAACACGGCTTCGTGAAACACGTAGCAGACAACTAGCCAACTAGCGGCGATCTTAGCTGAGAAGTTGACTTATGACGGTTTCATGAAACGGGCCCCAGGTCATGAATTCATCATTTCATGTCACATGATCACAACAAACAATGAAATCATGATATTGATACATGATGAATCATCCTAACAAAAAATAATCAACCAACCATGGCATGACAACACACAGATCTAAGAAGCCCCTTACCTAAAACATCATCCTCGCCTTCTTCTCCAGTCTCCATTCGTTTCTGGCACAGCAGAGGGAACGCTTCCCTGATACTTTTCCATCGCTCTTCGTTGATCAATCGGCCCGAATGTTTACGAGCCCAGTTGCTGATTCGTAGACGGCACATCGGGCACGTCAAGTTTGCCTGTTCCACATTCTGCCGAAAACATGGCATGCAGAGCTCATGGGTGCAGGGCATCGTAACTGGTTCGATTAATATGCAGAGGCAGATGGGACATATGCATTCTGACAACTTTAGAGACGCCATTATTACCTATTTCCCTGGAAAAGCCCCATCAAAGTGGATTGATCATGGTCTTTCGCAACAAGTCGCCATTTCTTGTGAAGCGCGCGTTCAAGCAGTCATCATTTGGTGTACAGTGCAGTGTTAATTTTCAATAGGATTTTGTGTACAAACAGCATGCAGAAACATGAAGTTCGCGTGCGCTGAGTGCTAAACTATAACTTGCTATGCATTGCCATTCACATATTTTCGATTGGAAAACATGGAACAGCGAAAAATAAATTTCACCCCAGGGTCTGCCGAAAATTAGTCTAGTTATTCCAGTCTTCATTGTTGAAGTAATTTAGTTATGAGATAGACGAGAAATATAGTTTCGATTGTTGTTGTTGTTGTTGTTTTGGTTTAACGGCGCTTGTCATTCAATATTGAATATTTACGCCAAATTCCATACCCCTCCGAGCTCCTTTCAGACTTATTTCAGACTTACATATCTTTTTTTTTTTTTTTTTACAAAACTATAAGGCGGTAAAATAGATTATTTCAGCTTTTTTGCTTTGCTATAGTATAGGGCAAGAAAATTCATTATCAACGTGTTGAAAACTTGCTTTTCTCAGCAAAAAAAAATCTGTTCGGTATATTTAATTGTGCTGTACGTAGGGGGCAAAAAATTTTTGCCCCTCTCGATAAAGACTGTTCCCTTTCTTTTTCCACCACTTGTCGTAGTAGACAGGGTATACACTGCTCAATATGTACTATATCATGTATAAAGTGGCCCTGAAGTACACTCGACTTACAGGTCATGTGGAACGTGAATTTCGCGGCCAACTTTGCGTCCCATTTGCAAATCTCGTGTCCCGGGTCATTAATTTTGCATCCCTGGTCATGAATTTCGCATCCTGGGTCGTGAATTTCACGACTGGGATGCAGAGTTTGCGTCACGCTTCACAAATTTCGTGACTGGGATGCAAAGTTGGCTGCAAAATTCACGTCGCACATATAACCTGTTGTCAAGCAAACTTCAGGGCTACCATAGTACTATGTGTAAGGAGTCAGTGTAGTGATTTGTGAGAAAATTTAGGTGTTGGACTTGATCTCCTATGTATATAGAGAGCACTACAAAATTGCTTGCAATGCGCAACAAATATTTATTGATATAGGGCCTGTGGGAGGGGCAAAAATATTTTGCACCTCCCCCCACCCCAATGGAAGCAATGTGCCCCCTTGCCATGGTGCACATGGACAGATGATAGACATGTTTTTTCTAACGTTAAAAAGAATTGCGTCTGTTAATTATATAGACCAATTTCACCTCCGGTTTATGTATTTGGCCATCTATCGGCGACGCCATTGCTGCGGTGGGCAAGCGCGCTGACCGCGATTGGCTCTGTGTACAAAATGAATGTAAGATATTAGATATGCCCCGATATTGTTCCATTTACTTTATTCTAGATCAATAAAATAAAGCATGGATACATGGGTAGATGAGATAATACAATGGTCATATCTGACGGATGAAGATATGACGTATTTTTGTACTTTCGATGGTTTTTCAACTTAGTTTTGTCAGTAAAAGTTCGATTGCAACATAGAAGCCGTAGTAAACGGGAGCCCTAAATCTTACCCTGTTTACAAAGTCATGTTTTCACTCATTAAATTTTATGCCAAAGTACATGATGATAATGTTTCTTGACTTCAAAGTCCTTTCTGTTGATGTTTTTACCCACTGGCGACGAATTCCTTCACATTGCTTACGGAAACCTGTGTAGGGAGTACTGCTTCTCACACAAACGGGCTTCATCGGGAGTCAAAAGCGAGTGAATTTCGCACTCAGTTAGCTTCCAATTTTTAAACTTTCTCTAATTCTTGTGGCATTAATTTTGAGCACCGCACAGCTGCGACCTGAACTTCCCTGATAATTTCTCATTGCAAATATTAAAATAAATCTGCATATACTGGTCAAAATAGACAAAAATTCGAACGAATGTACATAACGCGCTATTGACTTGTGTACTATAAAAGTTGGAGCGCCCACCGCAGTATGTCGAACTGTGTCGAACAGTCTGCTGCCCTCTTGCGTTGTGAAATTGGTCTATACGAGGGAGCGCAGCGACAGAGTAAGAAAATTTTGACCTTTTAATGCTTTAATTGTTTAATTGTTTCATTTTGTAAACACCTCAAACACCCCCCCCCCCCCCCTGGCTAAAGGGAGGTGTTTGAACATCTAAAACACCACATCCCTATATTGCCGGGGGGGGGGGGGGGGGGAGGTTGCACACCCAAATCAAACCCCTCGTACGTATACGCTTCAAACCAGAGCTTCAATGAAACCGATTGAAACTGTTGAAAGAATAGATAGTATGCAGTCAATAGTGTCACAGACTAGTTCGACGCCAAGAGCCCTCTACGTACACCATGAGCCGTCGAAACCTGGAAATAGTACCAAAAAATAACAACAACAGAAATAAACAAGACAAATAAAAACTATCAAACAAACAAAAAACAAACACACTTCTCTGCTTTTTCAGTATTCTGTTATTTATCTCCCCCTATTTTCCCCCGTTATATATTTCCGTTCCCTCTCTCGCTTGTTGTTTGTTCGGTTTAAAAAAAAAAAGCTTTTAATCTTTTCTATTGAAAATGATAACATGGATAACATGCATAACATGCTTATTTTATGGTTTAAAGGGAATTTAGGATTTACAAGATTACTAGCTTTCTTTCTAGTCTCAGTTTTACAGAATATAGATCTGCGCTGTAAAAAATTACGGTATAATTTACAATATCTTACTGGCAGCAAGGTTGCCAATAATTTACTGTAGGCTATCTTTTTTTTTTTTTTTTTTTTTACACAGTATATTATTCTGCGGTAAAACTGTAAACAGCAGTAAGTATTTAACTGTAAATGATACAATATTTTGCTGTATCCTTTACGGAATTTACAGTAAATTACTGGCAACTCTGCTGCCAGTAATTTACTTTAAATTCCTGCAGCAATTTTTTACAGTGTGTGTATTATTGTTGTCCATTTCACTTGCATGGCTCAACGTCATAGTCATTTTATACCACTGAAAGATTCATTGTTATTTTTTCATCGTTTGTGATTTATATCATGAATGTCAATGTGAAAGTGAAAAACTATATAGTTCCATCTAAATGTTCGCCTGGGGCCTTACTGGGAAAAGCGCGATATAATAACAGCAACAACACTAATAACAACAACAACAACAACAATAATAATAATAATGCTAATAATAATAATAATGATAATAATAATGACAATAATAATAATAATGATAATAATAATAATAATGATAATAATAATAATAATAATGATGATATAATAATAATAACAATAATAATAATGATAATAATAATGATAATGATGATAATAATAATAACGATAATAATAGTGATGATGATAATAATAATAATAATAATAATAATAATAATGATAATGATGATGATAATAATAATGATAATGATAATAATAATGATGATGATGATGATGATGATGATACAATCATCTTTCCAGACTATGAATTCTGAGCACCCGGATCGGCAAATATGCACACCTATATGCAGACAAGGCTATAGGGGAGCAAGAACACGCACTGACTTCGAAATTGCGATTACACATATTATTCAGGAAACCGTAAGTTATTATTTGGGGGCAGCGAGTTCCGACGAAATTACACTTTCAGTATATCTCATCCAGTATATCCAGATAGTGTTTTGAAAAAGTTATACATGTACATACGTTTCTGAACAAACGAAAAAAAAAACCCACACCTAACAACAGTATGATTGGCTACAATCATTTACAAGCCTTAAACGGATGTGACCTTTGCCAGATTTCTAAAAAAAAGTAAGTGAAAGAAGCGAAGTCGCGCCGAGAAGGAGCAGCATTATGGGGCATTTTTGTGAAAATGAATCTGCGATGTTTATAACGTCAAAATAAAGGTGACAGTTTCATTACAACACTTTAAAAATGATATGGGACCGGCTGGACTTTGCTTTTAAAGATGAACTTGATTCTGGTCATATAAAACAAACCATGCAGCCTTTTCCTATTTCAAATGTGGGGATAGTTGAAAAACAATCCTTATATACAAAGGATATTTTCTATTAAGATATTCTTTCAAACTGACTTTCAAAAGGCCCATGAATCATATTCTTCACCTTAATTCCCCTTGCAGATCTCAAACGTGTCGTATGATGATGGGAACTCATTTTGTTTGTTTTGTTTTTTATTTTTGTTGTTGTTGTTTTGTTTTGTTTTGTTTTTTTCATGGTAGCTCGTTCGCATATCCATGATAAATATAACTAAGAAATGTAAATAACTAGTTGAATGTTGATTTTAGCAAAATTATGACGATGGTATGTAACTTCTTCCCGGAAGTATCTGAAGGAAGTGATTTTGATAAATGCAAAGCTAATTTTAGTTTGGTCAGAAGCACCTTACCTATTGGTAAGGAGAGTGACTCAGTTTATAAGTTTCCGAATTCAATGACCCGGACAAAATGTGAAAAGAGGTACTATCAGGTAGTTTAATAACTTCCTTTGCCAAATATGGACAGGCCCCAAACGTGTCAATAACAATCTGGTCATTAAAAATGTTCCCAGTATTGTGCTGTTTCTCCGGTCGCCCCCTTCTCTTCTCTCTGTCTCTTTCTCTCTTTCTCTTTCCCCTTCTTCTTCTTCTTCTTCTTCTTCTTCTTCTTCTTCTTCTTCTTATCTCTTTCCTTTCCAGTTCTTTTACTCATTTTACTATCTCTCTCCCCCTCTCTCTCCCCCCTCTCTCTCTCTCTCTGCGCCTCTTTATTCCTCTTTTCATCTCTCACCCTCTTATCCTTCTTTATTCCCGCTCTTCCTATTTCCTCTCTTTCTCTTTTCAACTCTAGGCCATCTCCCCCCCCCCCCCTCCCCTCTCAAGTAAGTACAGGTTATTGCACCAGAGAGCAAATTTACCGGAATCAATTCAGGTTTGTATTCATTACGACTTGTTGAAATAATTGTATTTCCCAGTTTTCTCTTCCGTCTTTCATCACAGACGTCATAAATTGTCACAAGTTCTTTCATCGTATTTACACTAGTTCCCAAGTAGAATGGGGACAATTTAAAATCGTAGACGCTTCAGTAAATATCAACAAAGGGAGACGAGAACTATATAGTCGTCCTCTGATCTGCATGCAGGCCATAGGTCTATATTATGAATGTCTTTATATTTAGTTGGTGAAAGTATTACAAACCACGGTTTACAGCTGACCCTGATTATGGACTATGTGATTATTTGAAAATAAAATCCAAATGATCACAGTATCCTGTTTAAATCCACAAAATATAAAATTCTCATAACTACGCCAAGAAATAAAATAATGTTTAATTTCTAGACTAATATTGGCTTTACAGTGTGGCCACTATGTGTGACGTAGATACGATGTGCACCGAAGCGATTTTTTTTTTGTTTCGTTTAACGGAAATTTCTGTGAAAGAACCACGTGAATGGAACATTTTTAGACGACGTGAATATTTTTAGAATTCTATTCATAAGTCGTCATCGACGTGATATACTCCTCTCAATACGATCGATGTTGGTGCCATCATCATTTTCATCATTATCAGTAGATTGTCTGCAAATAACACAGTATATTATTTTGAGGGTTGTCTGGAATGACGAAAGTGCATTAAAAAGTGGATAAATATTATCATCTGATATCGATCTAAAGGGAATTGCTGAATGATCACTGAACACATTGGAAGTCTTCAAGCACACTCACCAGCGCATGTGAGTATACTTTTAATTTCCTCGGTTGATAAAAACACTTGTTTGTACAGTCTAAAAGTTACCAGGCACTGAGTTCTTGGTCCTATTTAGTTTTGGGGTATCCCTCGAGCGTCTAAATCTTGATATGTTAGTGCTGTGCTCAGCTCACAATTTTTTAATACACGCTTATAGCCAACATGTCTATCTGACATTCATTCATGTCCATTAATTTTTCATTTTAAATGGAAACGAAACATGAGCATATAAAAAGCATGCAAAAATAAATACTTTTATGAGAAAATGAATGAAAACTTAACTACAAAAAATTACGTAAATTATTTTAGCTTGTCAGTTTCATCTTTCAGATTTCGATTTGTTTTTTTGTTCAAGAAAATGATACAGACTTATGCAAGCGTTAATGCAAAATGAGGCTCTACGGCCGTACCCATGCAGTGGGGGATGGGGCGGGGGCCGACTCACCTTAATTCCTATAAAGGGGGATATACATGATTTAAAAAAAAAAAATCATTCTGAAGAATACAGGCGGCTCATAATAGAACAAAAAGCGAGGAAAGATTGTTGCCATTGCTTGAACTCACGTTCCTATGGACACATGAGAACTGTGTGTCAGTATAGTAAGGTCGAGTCTCTGATGTCAGTGACAAGAAGCCCTCGAACATGACTTGTAGAAGAAGGGAAGAGATACTAGTTAGTATGTTGGCCTGATGGTGGTGGTATTATCAGGGAAATGTATCCCTGGTATTATGATGCACAAAGTTGACATTGGACTTGTAGCTCTATACATACATGATATAATTATAATGGGAAGAGATTGATGGAAAGGACAAGGGGGGAGAGAAGGGGGGGGGGGGGTAACAGGACGTAGATGTAAAGGTTAGAGGGGGAGAAGGAGAGGGAGGGAAGAAGTGGGAGGAAATGGAGAGTCAGAGAGGGGGAAAGGGAGAGAGAGAGAGGGGGGATAAGCGAGGCGAGAGAAAGAGGGTGATTAAGGAGAAAAGAGTGGAAAGAGACGGGTAGATAAAATAATAGAGAGAGAGAGAGAGAGAGAGAGAGAGAGAGAGAGAAGTGGAGGGAGAAGGGTGGGGGGGGGGGGGAGGTTGAGAGATGTAAAGGGAGACATCAAGAAGAGTAAGGTCAAGAGATCAGATTCTTTTCTTGTCATTCGATCCGATCCTCATCTCCACTCCATCTTCTTGAAGTTTCATGTCTACTTTAGAATGTAGAGAAGCGAGATGCTCTTAACGAGATGGAATCAGTGAAAGCTAAGAAAATGTAGCCAGTGAGAGTGTCAATGACTATCACGGAGAGTGATCAAGTTAATATTCCGTATACATCGGCATAACCTTTCCTTTTCGAAAAAAGGTTTCAACATTTAGCTTGAAAGCTCATTACGCTATCATGGCTAGCTGTGGAGCCTTTGAAAGCTCAAGCAATATATTATCTCCAAGAAGATACCGTTTCCAATTACTTACGACATCATCCCGTGCATTTCGCAGAAGTCCAACAATGACAGCAGCATATTGTTGAAGGATTGCCCCAATTAAACTGATTAAGACAAAACAAAAACAAAGAACTCTCACACCTTCCATCCGTTAGAATTATCATCGATGTCACAAACTGGACTGTTTTCATTAAATGCACTGCATTAATAAATCAATATAAGTTAACAGTATAGCAGTTCATTCAGATTTATGTGTTACTTTGTGGCGACGGCGAGCCTATATTATGTGCATTGCTCGCCAACACAATATTTTTAAAGGCCTATACTTCTGTGTCAGGAATAGGTTTTTAATGGGAGACGTACATGATAGGAAAAGAAAACTAAAATGGTGGAAACTAAATGGAAGAAATGGGGGGGGGGGGGAGCCTGGAGAGAGAGAGAGAGAGAGAGAGAGAGAGAGAAAGAAAGAAAGAGAGGGGGAATATGGGTATTTAAGGACTAACAATTAGTAATGAAGAAGAGTGGGACTGAAATGTCACATAAAACTCGTAAAGATCAGAGAAAGTGTATATTATATAGGTAGATGTACATAATATTATGCCATGTTCGAAAGTGTACAACGTCTAATTATTATACTGGACGATGCATAGCAGGAAAACTAAAAGTAGATTAATTTACATCACTGTAATAAAATGAAATTAATCCCGGGGACGACTAAAGCTTCAATCCACATAATGGTCCTGCATGCCCTCACATGGCTTCGAATCGAAATGTCATCAGCTGGAAGGAATTTTTTTTTAAAAAAGGTGCTGGCAGCAAAATTATATTCAATTTCTTTTCCAAACCAGATACAGCACTTTAACTTCGCTGCTCTTTGCAAAATAGTGAGGGTTGTTTTAGCTGTTGATTTTTTATTTGGAAATAACAAAAATCCCATTTATTACTATCGATGGCATTGATCTTGGATCTTTTTTTTTTTTTTTTTTTTTTTTTGGTACTATCTTTATTAGTCGGGGGTATGCTCTTCCATCACTCTGTATTTTGGCCCATTAGTATCAATAGCTCCCTAAGCAGGAGCGGTTATCTTTTACTTTTTCGTAACCGGGGGAGGAGGGGGGGGGGATGGGTATACGTTGTCGTTCGATCGATCCGCTATACGACAACGTATACCCACCCCCCCCCCCCCGGTTACCAAAAAGAAAAACATATATGAGAAAACCGCCCCTGCTTAAACAGTGATTGATATTAATGGGCCAAAATACAGAGTGATGGCAGAGCGTACGAAATTAAGGTCCATTCTTTTCTGGATACGCCACTATAATTATGTGCATTACGGTATGTTGCGCTTATGACAAGGGCAGGTGATGAGAATTTATTGAAAAATCGATGCGGGAAGTCTTTAGTGAAGTATCTTCCTACCACCCGTCATCACAGATAGAGAATTCGTCATAACTATCATCTTAATTAAACCTCAGAATGTCACGATGGCTGTCATCCTCAGGGGCGGCGCCAGGGTATTTTAATAGGGGACGGGGGGGGGGGGGTGAGGGGGGAGAGGATGACCCATAGGTGAGTTTATATAAGTTGTAAAAATAGGGGTATAGTAATTGCACGACCCAAACCTCTCTTTTCCCATACTGTTCTTTCTTCTTCCTCCTCTTTTTCTTCCTTTTCTCCTATTTTGTTCTTTTTGATCACTTGAAAAATCATAAGAGGCGGTCACCCCTCCCCCACCCTGTAGCGCCGCCCCTGGTCATCCTCAATGAGCCCCTGTCACAAGGGCCGGACTGGGACTGTACATAATTCCGTTGCGAATATCCCTCGTGCGGATATCGATGTGAAAGGCAGTCCGAAGATAAAGCCGGTGCTCAAGCCAAAATACCGAGCCAGAAAACTCCCCAAACTCTCCATGGCCACTCCGCTCTGTCTGTCAAAAAATATAAAAAATAAAAAATGATTAAAACAAAAACAAAATAAAACAAACTAACAAACAAACAAAAAGCAAAACAAAACAACAAACAAAAACAAACAAAAACGATAGACATACGACAGATCTTGCGTGGCCATTCGGTTTTTGTTATTTTTTGTTCGATATTATCTCATACAATCATATTGGTCTCATAATGGTGTCAGGTGAAAATGTCACAGGGGTATCACCGTGTACATACAAAAGCCTCATAACACATTATCATCCTCACTCCTCCAAAATATTAACCGACTCAAAACTGACATCTTGACTGATCGCTGGAAAGTAATCTTTCGTCCCGCCTTTCGTTCATATGGTGTTGGTCTAAGTGAGGTATATAGGGCTGGATCTGAGTTTTAGGTTCGAGGGCTCAACGATTTGAGGGGATGGGGTGTGTGGGGGTTGCGGGACACGTTTCATGCCATTATGAATGATGTTTTTTCTTTTTCTCCCTAGGGAAGGGGATCACTTTTTCTTGGGGATGCGGATTCTCACAAAGTAGTAATCGAGTAATAGTCAGAATAATTTCCTTTCCTGGGGAGGGGGTTACATTTTTCAAGTGGATGCATGTGCACATATCAGTGTTCGTGCAATAATATGAATTGATTTTTTATTTCAGGGGCAAGGACTCACCTTTGATATTCTACTTATTTTCTTTGCTCTTACTTTCCCGTCATCATAACCTTATGATTTGAAAATAATGAAATGACAATCATCAAAATGTCCCCTTTTGAATTTATACAGGAAATATTCTGATAGAAGGGGGCTTGTATCACGAATTACTATCATTTCAATTAACCTTTATTTTTCACAAAATATGGGCTAAAAGCAAAATGTCCATTTATAGGTGCATGAATTGTGATCAGCGTGACATTTTGTTTTTTTAAGCAAACAAAAAAAAAAAAAGAAAAAGAAAAGAAAAAGGAGAATCTTTGTGACTTGAATCTATGATTGCTGATAGCCGCATGAGCCATTATATGACTCAATTCGGCAATTGTAAAATGTCAAGAGATACCGATCTGTGGTAGTGCCGAACTAAAGGAAATTAACGTTTAAATGGTCGGATTTGCACATTTCCCAAACCCTCTAAGGTAAACATTCCAAATTTCCACTAGTCACCCTGTTAGTCGGAAGCCTGATATCACTTTCCCTGCACGTATTCCATGCATATTGTGGTATATCATAGGGTCCACGATCATATATAGTGTTGTCAATAGCTGGCCATACAGTTATCGTGCCGTCGTAACGGCCTTTGAGTAGACCTATTTATTTACAGGCATGTAGGCCCTATACAACTGTTCTCGGCAAAATTTTATTAACCATGTTGTATAATTTTAATAGGTCTCATTAATCCAACATCAAAAATATACTGGTGCAAGTAAACACTGTCTTGATTTCAGATCTTTGCTTTGGACAGTGTTCTAAATAAAGGCATACTGTACATGAATGGACCAACTCGTAGAAAACAAAATAATGATGCGGCCTTGTCCCTTTTCTTGGAATCATCTCTGAAAAACAATCAAATCCCTTTCATGCTTTATTCACATCAATCTCTTTTTTTAATCAGTGGCGTAACTAGACCATAGCCTTCTGATGATTCAAACATCCCAGTCTAAGATGATCCATATCGAGGAAATAAATTTGTTGAGGGCTCCTTTTAAATAAGGATGTTAAGGATTTGCTGCCTTTATGAGAGCATATATCACAATTATTTACTTTACAAAATGATTACCTAAAACTGTAGATGCAATTTTCTAATCCCTAGCTTGTAAAAAGGAACATTTTTGTCTCTTTGAGGAGGTACAAAATAGCCCCTGCCATTCCTTTAAACACACAAGTGTTTGGCAACCTTTGGTCTTAAAATGAATAAATTTTATTGGCCAAGTAGTATAAGGCAGTTAATCCAATTTGACTACATTCCCCAATACCTTATAGGGCCTACTTGAAATTTCCTCGTTAAAGGAAACGTACGCATAATGCGTCCTTGTCCATTTTCCTAGAATCATCTTTGCAAAATCATGGACTTACTATAGTAGATAACTAATCAACAATCACCATGATCACATCCAACCAGTGCTTCATTCAGATCGGTGGCGTACGCAGATCTTGGCATCCACAGGGACAAAACATATGGGTATGGGGTGCAGCAGTTCAATAAAGAAAACGGTTTTTTTTTTAAATTTGTTGTTTTTTGTTGTTGTTTCTTTGATAAGGAGATAGATTGACAGTTTTGAGAACAAAAAGCCTTTGGAAAATTGTATGCTTTATTATTATGCAAAATCTGTATAGAGCTTAAAAGGTAAAACGTCTCATTATACAGTGATCTATAGGATAAGGAAATCCCCTTTTTGAACATGTTGAGGAGAGGGTGAGATTGATCACCATTTCGGGAAGAAGATCCTTTTGAAAACCGGAGACTCTATTGAAATACACGTACACTACCTATACCATGTATACCCTGCTTGATACTTGTCAACATTTAGTTTCTGCATTGTGTAGATTATTTTCTTGATCATGCCAGGAGGGGCAAATAGCCCCTTTCCCCCATCAAATACACATTCAAATAATTCACATCAATATTTCTCATACAGCACCTTCAATTAACCTTCACCAGTACCGCATGCTGGTATGCAGCATCCTGGAAGCAATCGTCTATGACGTGAGACGAGAGCGACCCCCCTCCCTTCCTCCCTCCCAGCTAATTACGGCTATGTCGTCATCTTCTAGATAGACCTTGAACTACATCATACATGCACGTATGCGCCAGTAATACACCCTGCATTACCCGGTATATCCCACCAAGGCAGTATGCCATCTGACAGTCTTTAAGTATCAGAATATTGGCGTATCCAGCCAAGGCTCAATCGAGTACATACAGAGCTAACAGGAAGGGGCGGGACTGCAAATGAAATTTGGTTGCGGGAATTTTGGATAAGACATGCCCCCTCAGCCTATAACATCCGGCCCGAGAGCCCAAATGTCCTGCGGTCCCTGATGGGGAAAAATCTCCAACTCCCTATGACAAGTCTGCCCTATTCTTCATGTTCTTTTTTTGCATTTATTTTTGTTTTTAATATTTGATTCATTGTAACTCAAATAATATTTTATGTGTTTCTTTTGTATATCTATTTTGTATTTAATGTATCGTTATGTTTGCATTTTGTTCACGGCCTTGCTGAAAAGCAGCTTCTAGCTGATGACAGGCTTTTACCGTGATTAAATAAATGCAATACAGTACAATACAATACAATACAATATCTCTAGATATTCTAAAACCAAGTAAAAAGAATGGAAGATTATTATTCTCTATTTTGATCAGTTCGATCTGACTAAGGATTATTAGTCTACTAATAGCTGCTCTGCTAAAGCCATGCAGCTAAGCTGCATTATCGTAGAGCGTTTAGAGACTTCAGTGATAAAGTAAATATAGGCGCTATAATGTTAAAAGCATGCAAGTATAATTATTATTATTACTAACTCCTTGATCTGACATTCAAAATGGCAAAGATTTAGAGACATGGATTCGGTCCATGATTAAAATGCATTTCAATGGAATAGGGTTTTCGTTCGTCTTAAATAATATTTATCAGTAAAGGGGCTTCTCGAGTATTGAAAATACAAGACTAGCGTTTTATTTCCCCTCTCGAACTTTTCAGAAATCATTATTATAAGGTTTATTTTTAACACATCTCTTCTGCAACCCAGGGTATTATTGGTCCATGACAGTTTGGTCTGTCATCACCTGATGAAATCTATCTTTTCAAATATTTCTTGAGAAAAAAAAAACGTTTTGAAATGCATCTTGGTCACCAGAAAATAAGATTACGAATATTTTTGAAAGCATTTATTTTTGTAAAATGAGTTTACAAATATTATGTATCATTGGTTAATGCTGAAGGTTATAATACCAGCCAGTATGTATGACATTCCATCTTTTCCAAGTACTAGTAGTCTTGTCACAGAATGTTTATGAACCCACTTAAATTAATCATTTGTAAGAGTTTCAATTATTTTTGCTTCTAGTTGTTGGCAGTTTTTGATCAAATTACTGATATTTCATATTTTGCGCATCACTTTGTCAATTCGTGAAGCGTATATCATTTTCACTATTATGCTTATTTCGCTCGAGGCAGTTTGAAGAATGCTTTTAGAGAGAGAGAAAGAGAGAGAAAGAGAGAGAGATAGAGATAGAGAGCGAGAGAGAGATAAGGGGGTGACAGAGAAAACAAATTAGAGCTTTCAAATTTCGCATAAAACTCTATTGATTGTCCCTGTCATGGATGTATCACATTGTTTGAATTTTATCATGAATTACGTTAATGGTGCAATTACTCACCGTTAATTTTTTTAACGACCATTCTATTTCCTGTCTAAAAACTTAACAAAAAGAAAGAAAATGAACTCATTCTGATGAATTACTGTCTGAAAGTCATGGATGGGGAATAAATGTCTAAATGTTGTTTTAAATTATTTTGATAATTACTTTGATAATTCTGATAAATCATTTTCTATCAACAGTCATCCTGTTAAACTACTGTGTGAAACCTAGAAAAGCTCTAAAAATAATGTAAAGTTTAAAAGTCATTCTGTGAAACGTGTAGATGAGAAAAATCAGTTTTATTTTCAACATGATCAAGAACGTTTGATATTTGCTGAGAACAGTTTAGAACCAAATGTATAATGTCAAAACAGTGCTGTAGAGTGGGTTCATGCTGTGAGGGGGTACAGGCATCATTGAGGGGGGGGGGGGGTGGGGGCAGCACATAGCTGGTTAACCCGCTGACTGCTGAATTATGTAAGTCCAATAGACTTAATACAGGAATCACTCAGTTCCAGTAGGCAACTAAAATACGAGAAAACATGCTCTGTTTCAGAGGAGGTCACTAGGAAAGGCCCTATACCTATACAACCCCCAACTTACAGCCATCTTCTTTTCGTTGTACTCCCCCTTTCCTCTTCCTTTACCCTTTTCGCTTTCTGCTAAACTTTGTAGCGTTTGTCTGATTTTTTTAGAAGTAGATATGCCTCTCGTTTGGCTGCCCCGCGGTTAGTATCATTTACCCAGTTTAATAGAATTACTAGAAGAAACTGATGCACGCGATAGCTCTGTTTTCTGCATTCGAGGGCAACTTTACATGAATTTGAATAAATAATGATCAATTCATAAGTAAGACGATATCGGTTTGACACATTTTATGCTTATCTTGCTTTTCGCTTATCGAAATGGAGGAATGGTGGCCTTGGTAACATTGGCGTAAATCCGGAGAGGGGGGATGGGGGGATATATCTCCCACTTTTTTGAGAGGGGGGGGGGGATGGCGTCTACAAATATCCCCCAACTTTTTAAGGAAGAAATGATATTTGAATTAATCAGTTGATAAAATTTGTAATAATCTGTCATAAACAACCATCATATTTCAGAATTTCTATTTGAAAATGCGATTGAAAACCAGAAAAGCGCTTATTTTTTTTTGCGAAGCAATAGCTCGCTTCGCTCGCTCATCATATCTTAGAATTTTCGTTTGAAAATGCGATTGAAAACCAGAAAAGCGGTTATTTTTGGCTCGCTCGCTTCACTCGCTCATCATATTATAGAATTTCTATTTCAAAATGCGATTGAAAACCAGAAAAGTAGTCATTTTTGGCTCGCTCCCTCGCAAGATAAAAACTAAATGGTGTGTAAGGGGTCTGTGCAGGTGGGTGAGGGCGTGTGTTTATACTTAAGTGTGAGTTCGACAGAAAAAAAAAAATTAGCAGAAAAGTCGATCATCCCCCCCCCCCCCACTCCTCAAAGTGGATTTACGCCGGTGCTCGGCAATAATCTCTTTTCCTCCGTCTCCTCTCCCCCGTCTCTCTCTCTCCCTCTCCCTGTCTCTAAATATATATACATCTTCCTTCTCTATGAAAATATATAGCTTACCCCCTCTCTCGCCTTCTTCCATCTCCCTGTCCCCTCCGTCTGTCTCTATGTACCTCTCTCCTCTCCCCCTCTCTCTGTATGATTTTTCTCTCTTTATCTCTTTCATTCTCTTTTCTCTCTACCTCTGAAAATATTTCTCTTTTTAGATGTAATTCTTCTCCCTTTTCTCACCTTCTCATGCTCTCTGCTTTCTTCTCTCTTCCTGTCTCGAAGTCTGTGTCTATCCGTTAGTTCCTCTCTCTCTCTCTCTCTCTCTCTCTCTCCTCCTCCTCCTCCTCCTCCTCTTCCGCCCCTCTTTTCCTTTCCCCAGCTTCTCTCTTACATTCCTTGTGTTGGTTATTTATACCATGGCCTGTGGCTACACCATCTGTTATGTGACGCGTAATTTATACCATCCTGATGTCATTAACATCACATTATGCATAAGCCAAATGCTACAGGCCTAAACATAGCCATGTATTGTAGCACAGGGGCGTACCCAGAGGAAAATGGGTGGGGAGCACGAGGGCACGTGTCAAATTTTGAAATTTAATCTGGCGAAACTTAAGTACATAAAAATAGTGTCCACCGGTTGCTTTCTAGTGCCCCTTTTAAAGTTTCGACCCTGAAGGTACCGAAAATTCATATAGCTTTTCCCACTGGATGGCCAAAAATGGCGGGGATTAGATTAAGATAAAGGGGGAGCTACGTCATAGGAAAATATGCGAACCTCTTGCCTCATTCTCCCTCTAACCGATGGCTTTTAGATTCTAAGTTCATTCTTTAGTAAGATCTGAGCCCCGTTTCATAAAACTTGTTCTCAGCATTAAACTGCCACGTTTCTATGACAAATCTGCTCTCAGCCAATCAGATGTAAGGATTTCAGTAGCTTAGAACAGTTATTGCAACTTGTTATTGATAACAAGTTTTATGAAACGAGGTCCTGTTCCCCCCACCACAGATCTGAGTGCCCCACTGCAGACCCACTTCAATACGCAACAGACAGTAAAAACAATGCCATAGGATTATTAGGGCCCACGGAATTTTCAAAATATAGATCAGAAAACAGTCATAGATAATTCTACAAAATAGATTTATTCATTTCCTATTCAGTGTAAACATATTTAAGCATACAGGAATTTAAAAAAAAAATATGGAGAGCACATTAATACAGAACAAAGTTGACCTAAATTTGAGTGATGAAAAGGAGGACATATTAATGAAACGGAGGGATATGATAAAGAAAGAATACTTGTAAGGCGCATGCCCGTTAAGTTTTTTTATTTAAAAAATGTATTTACTTCCTCAAATGTTTCACCAGTATATATATATATATATATATATACATATATATATATATATATTTGAGGAAGTAAATACATTTTCAAATATAAAAATATGCTTTTAAGGTGCATGCCCCTTAAGTTTATTTTAAGAAATGTATTTACTTCCTCAAATATTTCACCAAAATTGTACATATATATGATACATATATATATTATATATACATGTATATGTATATAAATATTAACTATCACAATCAACGCAAAAAATAAAGGATGTGCAAACCGACATTTGTGCAAAGCTGGTAGAAATTCCTTGAAAAAAAATAAAAACATAATGCATCCCATTGATGACAAGTTTCATGTAACGTTTCATAGTGCATCACTGAATGATATCAGAGGGAAAAGGGATCGGTTTCACAACTATGACGTAGAGTACAAAAATATACCTCATGAATGGGGATATGAAGACGTTTGATAGCGTGTAGACAACGTTTGATTCCTTTTAAAGCATGAAACCAGTCTATGTCATCTTTCGAAACATATCTGAGTTGTCACAAATATACCGGGATCCTACAGAAAATGCGGGTATGATGATATTATGGCCACTTCCCTATATCAGGCGAATACAAATACCATATTAAGAAATCAGTTCTAAATTTACACATGGTGTCAAACTCAGGGAAATGGAGTATCTATTTCTGCAGTAGTGACGATTTTTTTTTCATTTTCCTGGTACATGTCATACAAGAATAATCACGATAATTTCCCTCTTGTTATTGTTGTATTACAGAAAGAAGTTAAGTAGATTGTGGAGCATTGAATCGGAACTTAATTTCGTTAGATGTAGATGAAATTAAATATTGTGGTGCATAGTCTTGATCAAATGGTATATTTGCTTATTTTGAAAAGTATTCTTATCATCAGCATGCTTCGATGATTAACTTTGCTAGAGGATAAAATAGTGTTGTGTTGCTCAAGGGGCGATTCTATGCAATCCGTCATACGGCATATCATGTCCTGTATGGCATGTATAAACATGGAGCTTATTACATGGTACCAAAAATAAAAGTCTCTTCATGGCCATTGTATTAATTGACTTAGGGTTTCTTCTTGTGTAAGTACTACATAATGATTTAGTCAGTATTAATGTGAAATGATTCATGATTTAAAAAAAAATGAAATAGATGGATAGAAGACGTTGTGACAGACATTAGTTCCCGTTAAGGTGTTTATGTTGATTTTAAAATGTTGCACAGCGCCTGAATTGAGGCTACAAGTGGCGCCTGATCTCGCTCAAGCCGGTGTTCACTGGTTACCGGGGGTGGGGGATGGGGAACGATCAGCTCGTGTCGACAGCACATGCCTCATATGGCTTCATCGGTGTAGGGATACCCCATGCGGAGTGTAGCCTTATCTCGGCTCAAACCATAATATTAATTTCCATTACTTGCAGGAAGGATAACTAAAAGAAAAAGGACATTATCGATTAGAAAGAAACAGGTTGACGGAAGATATACTAGTATAAAGAGCAGCTGAGCATACAATTCTCGTTATCATTCAAAACAGGGAATAAGGAAATTCTATGGTAAGTATAACAAGAAAAAATAATGAAATGGGAGATTAATTAAAAGGAGAGACTAAATAGCTGGAAATTATATACAATGCACCTAAAAAGTTCTAATTTGTCATTGTCATTTAGAGGTAAAGATTAAAATACCACTTTAGGTGAAAAAGAAATTTAGTAGTTCACACATGCACGATCCTCAGTCTTCATCACAATGTATGACTGTTATAGAGCTCTCACTATAATCACGCTATACTTCAAACGGGTCTGTGTATATATACTATCTAAACTTACTCCGCAGCTGTGACGTAGACAGACAATCAGAACTTGAAATCTATGTACCCCCATCATTACTGGTATATAGCAGGATGGTAAACAGTTGTGCTCAGTGCATCAATCGAAGTGGACTTAGTGAGTCAGTGCTGAATTAATGTTTGCTCGTAACTTGTCTTTTTACGTGGCAACCACTCTGCTAACCGTAAATATTTATTCATCGTAATATTTCATACGGTGTTTATCAAAGGATGAGCATTTATTGTCATGTAGAGGTGGAGTAGAGTCAACATTTTGAATTGATCAGCCTCTGTGCGTCATTGATGTGGAGGTGAATTCCTTCATTATAAACTTACACAGTGCTTCTCTTTTGCTTATTAGTCACATTTGTCCTTTGTGGCTGAGGACTGTTATGAAAAACTTTTCTAGGACTCTTTCAAATTTCATGGACTTTGGAATTCATCAAATACCATTACTCTTTTGTCAGTTTCTCTTCTGCTGTGTCGATACCACCGTTCGAAAACCATTGTGCCGTATTGCGCGATTGGAGTGACCCAGCTGTTGGGAAAATCAAATCGTGATCAATTTACTCCATAGATACAGGGATAGTCATGATATTGTTTTAGACAAAAATTATATTTGGAGACCATGTTGATTACAGACACACTTTAAAGGTTTGTATAAAGATTTACGTGTGCATTTTTGTATGATGAGGAGTATACATTATATATTTCTAAGTTTGAGTATATTGTTTTCTTGATACCAAAAGAATCTCTCTTGTTTTCTCTTTGCTATATTCAGACGTTTGCGTGCAGTTCAAAATATATACTGCATCCTTTTTAAAATTTCTACATTGATGTTAAGCATGAGCCAGATAAACAGGGAAAGGTTTTCCATTAGATTTTCCTTTATCTGCATGGTTGAACCATTGCCCTTAACTGCCTCTTTCACTATGCGCAAATTGAGTTTGGCATTGGATTTTCCCACTCCCATAAAGTGTCATCATATATTTCGATGTAATATGTTTATTGCTTCTATCGGGCAGATAATTTATCATTGTTTTGAATTGTATGCTTTGTTTCAGGTTTTCTGACTGAACTGCTTGCATCGAGAGGGAGACTGAATAATTAGACTTTACTTCTTTGAAGAGAATACAAAAGGATTTGTTCAACGCCCAGTATCATCGGGAGCGGTAAGCCTCACAGGACGGGCTGAATGGGAAGATATTGGAACACCGTGATCATCAGTACTCCGCGGTCAAAAATGAATTCACCGCCGAGTCCAAACAGTCCAAAGTCGCCAAGTAAATTCCTTCAAACACTCCGAAACTCGCCTTCCTTATTACGGAAACGATTCATGCATTCGGATGGTGATTTTTGCAGCGACGGGGTCAAGGAGCGTACTTTTCACGTTCGTTACGGCGGACGCGTACCGGTGCGGTCGCTGCGGGTACGCGACGCGGTAACCGCGGTAGAGAAGCTCGCACCGCTAGCTAACGCTCACCAAACGATCAACACATCATGTACACTACGCGTGGACAAATGCACGATCACATTCGAAGACTCGTCCCGCGATGTGCTGGAGTCGTTACCGCTGTTTTGTATCGCCTTCTGCGCGACGGACCTCAGGCATCCTCGCGCTGTAGCGCTGACGTGTAAAACGCGAGAATCAATTCATTGTTACGTATTCGAAGCGACGACGAGGGACAAAGCGTCAGAGATTGTGAACTATGTCAGGAAAGCTTTTGAAGCTGCGTGGATGGACTGGAAGAAAAGTCATCCCGAAGGAGAAGATCCTCGAGAACGACAGATAAGGCTTTCACCTCCTGGACATGTGCCTATTTAAAGAAGGATTTACATCATAGGCCTAATACTATTTTCATCATACGAACTCTAATGATATTGGATTATAAAGAAGGTGCAGCTGATATATATTATCTTGCCTCTCGACTATATTCAGTTTGCTAAAATATTAAGTTTATATTGTAAATCAAAAGGTTATATATAAACGCACCGTAGATCGGATCAACAATGAATGTCTTCTTACAGTCTTCTGTGATTAAGATTTAGTAGTGTTGTGGATATCTTGCATCATGCTGAATTAAATGTGGATATATTGACATATACTTTGAAAAGGACAGGAAACAGTTTTAACCGTAACAATCTGAATGGTTTTTTTTTTCTTTTTTAAAGAGAGATGGACTGCGGCTAAATGTCCGACAGCACAAAAGATAACTGAGGCCTATGCAAGAGGTATACTGTAGAAGAAGGCCGTTTGAAAAAGATCCGGCATCGTTTAATATTGGGTGCTATAAAGCAGTGACGCCTTTCCACATTAGATTAGTCTTGGACTTTGTTCTCTCGTTTTACTTTTTGTATGTTATGTGATTTCCTCGTTAACTATTAACTGGAGTATACTTCTTTGCATTCACGATTAGTATCCTGAGCAGCTTGACAATAATTTATATGACTTCTCCCCTATAGCAATTAAGCACATACGGAGAAAGAAAGAGAGGCAGAGAGAGAGAGAGAGAGAGAGAGAGAGAGAGAGAGAGAGAGAGAGAGAGAGAGAGAGAGAGAGGGAGAGACTATACAGGCACAAGACTCGACTCTATGCATTATAGGGAATAACATTAGAAAAAAAAACATTGGGGGTCATTCTGAAGTAGAAATCTATCTTCAAAAAAGGTGGATTGCACTCCAAATTCCAGTACAATCCATTGGCTTTTACAATGTGAATACACATTTGCAGGGGCGAATGCAGGGGGAGGGGGGGGGGGGGGGTGGCGAATCTGCCGCGACCCCCTTTTGATTAAGCCGAGGACCCTTTTTTTTCGCTTATCAGCGAATTTGGGGGTTAAAATAAACACCTGATAATGTCGCGCACCTTTCAGTTTTGTTTTGTTTTTTTGTTTGCTTGTCAGCACAATTTTTCGGGTAAAACATACAGACACCAGGAAAAGTCGAATGGTCCCTCCTTTTAGAAAAAAAAAATGGATCCGACGCTGATTTGTAAATGGATTCTACAATTTTATTTAGGTGTGGATTTTCTTCTCCAAAATTAAATGGCACTGACTCCTTGAGTACTGCTGCATGGGTTTCCACTCCTACTTTACGTTGCCTATTATGTGAAGAGAGAGTGATGTAAAATTTGACAAACTGCATTTTAATCACTTAGAACGGGAAAAATCAGTGGTTTGCACCCATGCATTGCATAATTCTTGTAGAATCTATATAATTAAGGGTTTGGATTTGGATTTTCATTGTTCTTTTTCTACGTAAATAATTTTGTACCACAATGACTGCAAACACCGCCACCTCCATTTTAATAAAATTCTCGTCTCTCTGTAAATATGCTTGAAGAAATAAGGCATATTGCAGATGAGGATAAAGTTGTGTAACAGCTGGTTAAGATCAGTGTTCTTCAAAATGCTCAAGTCGACGACGGAAGAAAACAGAGTTTATGTTACAAAAGAGGATAAAAAAGGCCTTCAATTTTGAATGTACATGTACAATGACATGGGTGGTGGAAATGGGACGGTCGTCCCCAGATCAAAAGGTGGAGGGGCAGGGGTGCATCGACCCCTCCACCGTGACGGCCCAAAGATTTGAGCAGTAGACTCTTCGGTTTTGATGCCAAAGAGCGATTTCAATGACTTCAATATTGTACAAATCTTCTAATTTTCGGTCCCAAGAGTATGTTTTCATTTATAGCGGATAAAAGTCATGCATTGCATGATTATGCAGTATCTACATGTACATGCATTTGGTATACTCCTGATTTCTTGTATGTACATGGTGAGGTTTTGTCTTTTCGTGTGGATAAACTTAATTTCTTTAATCATGCAGTATTCACTTTTGAATTGTGCAATTTCATATATTTAAAATAAAAACCCACTATTATCTGTTGAAATCGAGACTATGAAAAAGGAATATTATAACATGTATGTATACATGCAATATTACAAATTTCTTCTTTTTAAAAAATAATATTTTTGTGATCTATTATAAATTTCTTTTGTTCTCAGTTGATAACATTACTGTCCGGCTTTTTAATAAAACGCTACAGCTATGTTATTTAGTACTTTTGATATACCGTATATATTTGTTTTTACGTGAAGGCTCATTTCGTTTTAACTTCATTGTTTTACAAAAGGCCTATCAGATTCGTTATATATTCCTATGTACAGAATATGTTTTGAAACGAAATACAATACAGTACATGCAATATAACACGGAACAAAGGTCAGGAGGAAGTTAATAACCCTTGGAAAGGAAACACTGGAAAAAGAGCGAGAGAGAGAGAGAGAGAGAGAGAGAGAGAGAGAAAGGGGAATCATAGAAAGAGAGGAGGGCAGAGGGAGGGAAAGCGTAGGAGGAGGGGGAGCTAGAGAGAGAGAGAAAGAGAGAGAGAGAGAGAGAGAGAGAGCGGGAGAGAGTATATGGAGTGAGACTGAGAGGAAAATGGGAAGGAAAGTTGAATAATTATACTCTAAACTAATCAAATTTGAATAGGATCTAAATCAACCGGTGACTTATTAGTTTCTATTTAAATTTTGAACAGATTCTATTCATTTTCAACAGATTCTTGTCATTTTTCATTCATTAGATTTCATTCAATTCTGAGCAGAATCTAATCAAAAGTGAATCTGTTCAAAATTTGAATAGACTAATAAGTCACCGGTTAATTTGGATCCTATTCAATTTGATTAGTTTGTTTTGAGAGTGTACAGAGAATGGGACTACATGAACTGATTGTTTATCTCAACTTGTTAGCGAGGTGATGAATGACCAAGTACCCTATATCGGCGAAACATGGACATCATAATTATGCTTATTCATTAACGTGAATGCATGCTCGGGGCAATGGCTGTATGTATTTTCATTTTTTTTTTTTTTTTATGGAGCTGTTGGAATGCGTCATAGAAATCAATGTCGTCGATACCAGAGGCATGTTATAGAATGCAGAGACCGTTAGTCGATTTATCACTATGAGTATAAACCTTGTCGATCTCTTGGGAGGGGCAGAGGTATAATGGCCGTTAGTGAGTACGCAGAATAAAAATCATAATCCAACTGCCTCAGTCAGCGGCGTAGCCAGGATTTTTTTTCAGTAGGTGCATGGGCACGGGGGCATCCTATCTTTTTTTTTTTTTTGGGGGGGGGCACAGGAGGCGGTTTTGTTTTGATTTCGTTTCTGTGATTTTGTTTATGGGGGCACCTGGGGGCACAGGAAATCGGGGGGGGGGGGCGGGCGCGTACCCCCAGGCCCATTATGGCTAAGCCGCTGCTTTCTCTGTACACAAGAGGAATATGTCAGAACAGAGCAAACTTCGTTATATAAGCTCATTAGGACGAATAACATCATTGGTGCTTACGAAATTACAGCCCGCTTGGACAAGTTACATGTAGCCCACATTGTTACATACCCCTCTCGACTCAGGAGTACATGAATTGACGAGTATCCTGGCAACTTAATGTATACTTGGGCAATATACGGCAGAGTCTGCGCATAATAAACCCAGGCAAGTATAGGCCTACATGTCACGTCACCATTACCTATTTATGTCATCTGAATCATGATACCAGGGATAAAAAATTAAATAAAATGAATAGGCGTAAATGAAGTAGGACCAGCAAATAAAATCTTATTATCACGAGTTTATGTTCTTTGCAATGAGCTTTTATAATCCAATTATACACAAGGCAAGGACTCAAGACCAAAACATTAATCGTAGAGTATTCAGTTTGACTGTGTAACATGCTCCAATTTCCACATCAACCTGCAGTGGCATATACATATAGTTTAACAGAAGGCACGGGGGGGGGGGGGGGGCAAGGAGGGAATGTGCCCCCAACAGAATGGTGAAAGAGGAAGAGAGCTGTGAATATAGACTGACTGATAAGGAAAGCAGGGCTTGACACTCACCCTAAATTTTGGTTCAGACCCCTAACATTTTAAAATTTGAACACAGGGCTCAATGCATGCAGGTCCTAAAATTTCCTACGAAAAAAAATTAGTGTGGAGCCCTGTTGTACGTGAGAAAGAGAAAGAAAGATAGATGAATAGATAGATAGATAGAGAGATGGAAAGAGAGAGAGAGAGAGAGAGAGAGAGAGAGAGAGAGAGAGAGAGAGAGAGAGAGAGAGAGAGAGAGAGGAGAGAGAAAGAGAGAGGGAAGGGGGGGGGGGGGAGCAGGCAACATGAAAAGATATGGCACCTCTCCATACCATCTTGTCATCCTATTATTATGGCATAACACTCCTCATCTCTCATCTTATATTCCCGATAGCGCCCTCATTGACTGGACTCTCTTTCACGTCCTCCCCATTCTCTCTTTGTCTTTGCTTTGTCGCCACTCTCACCCCTCTCTCACCCCTCTCTCTCCCCCTGCTCCCTGCCTTTACCTTCCCCTTCCCCTTCCCTCTCTCAATTCTGCCTGTTCAAAAGTCCTTCCCTCTCTAGCTACTTCACCCCTTCATCTCGATCTGCACATCTCCACTAACCAAACCTCTAAGCATTTCATTTTTATGTCATTTTAAAAAAATTAATTAATTTCGAGTCATTTCCTTACCATTTACCACATTTCATATCATATTCACCCTATACCCTACCATTTCTACAATCACTGGCGTACTGATGGGGGGGGGGGGGGGTGAGATGGGGCCTTGGGTCAGTTGTCCCCCCAATAACATTCAAACATACATGTACATGTAGTTTATTTCTAATTCGATTCCAGTGATTTACAAATGTTGCTGAAATGACATGATTTTCCTGGCTTTTCCTCACTTTTTTGTAATTTATACTTTTCTGCCCCCCAAAGGTTTTGCTCATTACACTACTGTCTACAATCACAGCATAGTAGAAAAAGAACTTCTGGCATAATAGTGCAGCCGACACACGACACATCACCAAAGTTTCATAGCCATGGTGATAATATGCCACTGATATGAAATACATCTACACCCTCGTTTTGGCAAAATTGAGATTAGGATTTAATTCATGAGCCGTATCCTTGCGTCAAACACAATCCAAGTAAGTACACCATTATCCATATGCAGTCTTCATCATTGCAAAGTTCACAAAAGTGATAAATATTTACAGTCAGTATCGTGGTAAAGTTACATTCTCTTCTAATAGTCTGCAATGAAGAATATGACTGATGAACAGGAGATACAGAACCTATACATACATTATTGGGAGGTTACAGGTAAGGTCAATGAAGTACTTAAAGGGTAAGTCCACCCTAGAAATTTCACTGTTTCAATAAAAGGAGATAAATTTGCACAGCATTTAAAAAAAGAAATGAGCAAAATCGGTCAAAGAATAAGAAAATTACACTCATTTACATTTTCTAGTAAACTACTCTCGGCTCTGCAAATTGGCAACACTGATGACATCATATGTGAGCATGTCTACATTCACTTTGTACATGAAATTTCACATTTTCTCAATTTTCTTGGAAGTTACACATTTTCTTACCCCTTAGTCAAAGTATGTTATGTAAAAAGCAATTCTTCTGGACATATATTGACTATGGGGATTAAAAATGTGTAACTTCCAAGAAAATTGAGAAAATGTGAAATTTCATGTACAAAGTGAATGGAGACCTGCTCGCATATGATGTCATCAGTGTTGCCAATTTGCAGAGCCAAGACCAATTTACTAGAAAATGTAAATGAGTGTAATTTTCTAATTCTTTGGCCGATTTTGCTCATTTCTTTTTTAAAATGCTGTTCATATTTATGTCCTTTTATTGAAACAGTGAAACTTCTAGGGTGGACTTTCCCTTTAAAAGATATTTCATTTGAGATACACTACATGAACTAAAAAGTCGTCAATATCTGTTTTCATGTACATGTAGTTAAAAAGAATCCTCTTTAATTCTGATGTTGTCAAGACTAGGACAAAGCAAAGAATAAAAAAAAAAATCATCCAAAAATAATGAAAACACGACTGAAAACCCAATACAACCAAGAGCAGCACCAATACAACTTATAGCAATTTGTGGGTAATCATTTCACGATAATGGTTATGTTCATAATGTTCTTACTTGTTCTTATCCGCGACAGAATCCCTTGTTTATTTTGCTTTGATAACCAAGGCATTTTCTGTCAAATTAATTTGGCTGATGATTGGTATTCATCTTAACATTTTCAAAAAGAAAAAGAACATATAGGATTCCAGTAATTCAGAGATTAAAATCAAACTCAGAACTTAATATTACCTTCAAAGGAAATTCCCTATACATGTAATTCTTTCTGAAGACAACAGTTGAACAATTCTTTTTAAAAGTACAATACCAATGGAAATAACAGATTAAGCCTCTAATATCTTCTTTTCAGAGCCAGAAGGGCATCAACTGTGTATTAAAGCAATGAGTTAATGCCCTTCTTGCTCCAAACAGACAATATGATGAAAAAGAGAAGGAAAATACAATGTACTACCATAATGATGACAACCCACAGTTCAAGAACTCAGGAAGGCTAGTTCACATATGTAGCAACAAACCCGGGTGATAAACCCCACACTGTAGTTTTTGCGGAAGTGAATGGTATCTCATGGAGGGGGACAATAAAACACGGGGGCAGAAATTTGCTATTGTGCCCCCTGGCCGCAAAAAGGGTATGGACAATTCAAATTTTTATAAAGTTAGCACAAAAGAGGAAATCCCAAGTTTAAAGTGATGACACAATGGTAAAATTTTTTTTTTATACATGATCGAGAATAGAATTCTAAGAAGAATAACATTCAAAATTTGATGATTTTCAATCGAAATCAATGCATTTTGGCTAATTTCCTTATAAAAAGTCAGGAGTTGACCAAAAAATTTGAGTATGAAGTATGACGTAAAAGCGGTTACCCAGCTTCGCGCATTGCAGTTGTGCTGCGCGCTAGCCTGTAAAATATGTATTATACCTTGCGCGCATTTTGCTAGAATTGCGCGACAAGGTAACCACTTTGACGTCATTTGGACGTCATTGTGGGTACCCAGTTGAAACTGGGACACAGCTTAGGGGTCAAAAATATCCTGAAATCTTACCACATTTGGGGGTTTCCTTATTTAGGCAGATGATTTTTTGCTGATGAAATCATGCTCTTTTAAATGAACTAACATTGTTTCAGCATTGGGTACCCCCTTTAAGAGAGCATGAAAGAACATTGATGTGTATTGCAAAGTAAATTTACATGTATGTGAACACTAATAAAAAAATGGGGGGGGGGGGGCAGGGGAGAGTGGCGGCAGATGTCGCTGGATATTTGAATTAACCTTCTATGTCCAAGAATCTACTACACGTGTATGTACCTACCATAGTTAATGCATTGCATAATTTCTGGGATGCTAATAAACAAAATTAGAAAGGGAATGCATAATTATGGTTGGCAGAGAGTATCTAGTACATGTATAAATTGCTGCTTGAAAATATTGCTATAATCATGAACAAAAAAGAACATCACTGCATTATTCCTCGATATGACTTCCCCTCTGAAAATATTCAATGAAATAATAAAGTGTGCATTATGTATATATCAATATACAACGTTCCCTTATGAATGACTGAAGGAACAGAAACAAAAGCGACTAGCATAAAAGTCAAAGATAAAGTTCAAATTTGTACACCGGCCTGCATAATAAACTTATACATACATGTATATGACTTTGAGATAACTTAGCATGAAATTAAAGAGGTACTATCCAAATTTAAGATCATATTGTATGACAGAAGCCTGACATTTTTATATCATAGTATCTCTACATGAAACAGTGAAATTAAAAACAGTAATAAAAAAGGAGAGTACAATAACATTATATGCCAATTGTGTAAATCATTACATGTATATGGAAAGTCCAGACATATCGTAAATACAGGGTAGCGTTTCATGAAGAGTTTTGTCGGTGAAAATCACCGACAAATGTTATAAGCTACTGAAAATCCTCGCATCTGATTTGCTGAAAGCAAATTAGTCAGTGAAAATCACCGACAAAACTCTTCATGAAACGCTCCCCAGGAATAATGTGGACAAATTTTCACAATAATCCCTTTAAACAACTGATGGTACAAGTGATCAAGTTACTGCTAGGGAAATTTAAACTGAATTTAAAATTGAATATCAGATAATGACAATGACAGAAATTATGTAATTTATATTTATTTTTTTTTACACAGAGCTACATATTCTGCAAATTGGCAATTAGGAAATGAAAAGAAAATAAACCCGAATAAGTCATACTGCACTACTTTCTAATCCAAGACTACATCAAAGCCACCACGGGCGATGGTCACCGTGTACTAGCTTCAGTGCAGTGGAACACACACTATACAACTTTGACACCAATTCTTCCTTGGAATTTGTCACCAATCCCAAAAATGTTCCTCGTTCTTTGACTTCCGTCACTCCCCGACCCCAATCATCATCATCCCTTCTCCTCCGAAACCTGTGCTCTCTTCTTCTATACCCCTGGCTCCCAAAACCCCTGTCCGGATATTGGCGAAAATCCTGCCTCACCTCTCGCTGAGGGTAGGCATGCCTGGAAAGATGGCGATCGTCTTCCCGGCTGCGGTCGCTTCTGTAAATTCTGTCAATTCTGTCATCATCGTACCTATTTCCTCTGCGATCACCAACTGGTTGGTCTCCTGGATGATATCCTCTGTCTACATTTGGATGATCACTGTGATGATGAGGCACATGACTATGTCCCACTTGAAGTTGATTTCCATATCTTGAGGAATAACCCCAAGCAGAACTCGAAGCGTGCCTGTAAGGTTCACTGCTGTCAGTGTGTGTCTCTCTGCGTTCATATTCACGTCCATAGGAGTAATGAACATTAGCGATAGAATCCATATATTGCCTGTTCTCTGCTTTTTCCATTTCTTGTCTAGTTTCAACTCTTTTCCTAGAGTGCTTTTCATGTTTACTCTCCTTATGCCTACTCAAATTCTGAGCATCCATCATACTTCTATTTTGCTTATTTTCTGCAGCATTAATTTCTGATTTTCTCTCATTTCCAGTGACATCATCACCAGGACGACAATATTTAGTGTTACCCCCAGTAATATTGTCATCAGCTACTCTTTTATTTTGGGCAGTTTTTCTTATTTTCTTATCAGTGTTTTCATCAGTTGCAACAGGATTTTCTTCATCTTCATCGTCTTCACTGCTTGCCTCTCCAGAAGTGGAAACTGACCTTCGCTTGCTACCTTTTCCTACAATGCTACCACCAGCTTCAAGTTTCACAGTGCGCCTGTCTAAAACACTAGAAGGCACTTCCTTACCAATATTATGGCCTTTGCTGTCCATATATTCCTCCCAACTATCAAAAAGATTGTATTCACTAGCGCCCTCTGCATCTGAGCTCTCAATATCAGACTCTGCGTCATCTGCGTCTTCCGCGCTATAGGTTTTTGTAGGTTCATTGGAGGAATCCCTAGACTTTACATGCGACTGTGATGCCTTTGATGATTTGCTGTCTGAGCTGTGGCTCCTGTGGCTGTAGCTGCTACTCGACCTCGAGGAAGAACGTGAGTGGCTTCTAGATGAATAAGAAATGTCACTCCTACTGGACGACCTACTGCTATGGCTTCTAGAGGAGCTTGCACTTGAACTTCTAGAAGAGCTTCGAGAGGAACTCCTACTTTCCCTTCCTGATGACGGCTTGAACCGCTTCTTTCTCCTTCCTCCAGAACTTCTGTCACTTGATGAAGATTTGTGCCTCCTTTGCCGCCCCTCACGTGAGCTATCTCGCTTGGGTTCTTCTGAGTCCACATAGCTAGATGAACTCAAAGACACATCTGAATCGCTGTAGTCTGATTCATACTTTGGTGGTGGACTAGCTACACATCCTCCCCTCAATCTTAAAGGCTCATGGTATGACGGTTGCTCTGCTGCCAGAGACAGATGTGGACAGTTCTGAGGAGCTCCTGAACAGTTCTTTATGGAAGATGTGTTGTCATGGCAGTTGTCATCCGCATGCCTGCTGTAACCTCCATAGTTCTGTCCACCACCAACACCCCCGCTGCCATTGCTGCCACTGTACTGTGATGACTGTCCATAGGACCTCTGAAAGCCAGATGTACCCCTTCCTCCTCCAGCTCCTCTCTGATTCTGAGGTCCTGAGGCACCACTTTCATCATCTTCACTGTCGGTGTCCCACTTGCTTTTCACCTTGATGATCTCATCTTTGCAAGAACTTGAAGTGACATAAAGGATCGGGGATGGTTCTTTTTTGGTTTCAACAACTGGTGCTTTTTCAGGAGGCATCGGAATGTCTTGAACATTTAGGGTTGGAGCATTCTTAACGCTTTCACTCTCCTGTCCTTTTGCACCAACTTTCCCGTTCTCTTTGGATGCCTCAGATAGGGTCTTTTTATCTCTTCTACTTGATTCAGATTTGCTCCCTGAAACTTGTCTCTCCCTCTCCCTAGATCTGTCCCTTCTTTCCCTAGAACTGTCAGCATTCTTCCCTGATTCTCTCCTATCTCTTTCCTTCGACCTCTCCCTTTCTCTGGATTTCCTACGACCAGATCTATCATAATCATGGTATTGCCTTTCATTGCTTTTATCCCTTTCTCCCTCTCTGTCATCTTTTCTTCCTTCATGCGATGTCCTTCTGTCTGCATTCCTGCTTTCTCTCTTCCTGTCATCTTCCCTAGACCTTGGACGTTCCCTTTCAATGGATTTCTGTTTGTTGTCTTCAGTGCTTCTGTGCCGATGCCGATCTCCATCGCTCAATGGACGTTCTCGATAATGGTCATCTCTATCCCGAGAACCACTTTTTCTTCTGCTCCAATCTTTAGATTCTCTTCTATCCATATCCCTATCTTTTTCTCCTGGTCTTCTGTCATGTTCTTTGTCTTTGTCATATGATCCAGATTTGGATCTCTGCTTCCTGTCCTGTCTATCTGCTGAAGCGCTTCTCCTACTCCTTGAATTTCTGTTTTGATCCACTTCTACACTGGATCTACGTCTATCATCGTTCCTTTCAGCATAGGAAGGGGAATGCCTGCTATGGCTTTTCTTACTCTCTCTAGGGGACTCTCTCCTCTTGTCTACCCTATCATCAGCTGATTTTGAGCGATGACTGCTTTCTCTTGGAGAGTCCTTTCTTTTGTGAGTTTCACTGGCAGATTCCTTTCTTTGTCTTTCTTTCTCTTCATAATTATCACCACCTCGTGATTTTCGATCTGATCTATCCTTCTCCAACAAGCTAGATTCAGCTTTGAAAGAGCCACTTCTCTTTCTTTTTCTTTCTCTGATGGGTGTCCTCTGCTCTTTTTCCTCTTCTTTCCTTGTTTTTGGAGACAGGGACCTTGATCTCCTAGATGACTTGGATGACTTTTCAAGATTTTCTTCCTGGGATTTTGCATGTTTTCCTGACTTTTCTTGCTTCTGATCTTCTGGAGATCTTGTTCTTGGAGGGGATTCCGAAGCAGAAGAATATGACCGATTGGGTTTCTTTTTGTCCCTCTCATCAGCGTTATGTTTCTCCCCTGACTCCCTACTTCTCTCATTACTATATTCTGAAGGCTTAGCCACCTTATCTTGTTTACGATCCTCAGAATGGTCTCCTTTACGAGGCGACAGAGGTGCAGGAGAAATTGATTTACGGGATTTCTTTCTGTCTCTGTCTTTTGACTTAGTTCTTTCCTGTGATAGGCTTCTTTCCCTCCTGTACTCAACAGGAGAGTGTGCTTTGGAGTGACGTTTACTCCTTCTCGAACTTCTGTCTTCATCCTCCCCCTTTTCCCTTTTCTCCTTGTTCCTTGTCTTCTCTACCCCACCAGATTGTGGTCTTTCTTCCGCAGGTGATTTTGAATGTTTTTTCCTTGTACGTTCTTCTTGCCTCCTCATGTGCCTCTCCTCGGATTCATCTGATGCTTCATCAGACGTCCTTTTCCTCCTCCTCCTTTGCCTCTCACTTGGTGGAGAGTGGACTGCTTCTTTTGATAATTGTTTCTTAGGATGATCTTTCACTTTCGCAACCCCAAAGTCATTTGATCGAGACCGTTTCTTGCCTATCTTGATGTCCTCTCCTTCATCAGAGCTAACTTTGGGGGCTCTCTCCTTTAAACCTACAGAAGCAGACCTTGAACGTCTGTCTGAAAGTGCTTGAGACTTGTCATCCATTCTGGTATTGCCTTCTTTCTTTCCCTTAGAAATCTTTGCTTGCTTTGAAGATGAAGAGCTGTCTGAACTGTATCTATCAGAATAATGATCCTCTTCTTTTGTCTTTTTCTTGTGCTTCCTCTTCTTCACAGGTTCCTCTGGAGACTTTGGACGTTCTGGTGACTCTGAACTTACAACTGATGGAGATGAAACAGACACTGATCGTTCCTTTTTCTTTGCTTTCTTTTTCTTATTCTTCTTTCTCTTCTTGTGGACCTTCCTGGGTGGAGAAGGTTTCCTTTCTGAATCTGAACCAGAAGCACTCTGTGATGACAAACTCTCAGATCTCTTCTTTGACCTCTTGTGCATTTTCTTCGCCTTTTTGGACTGCTTGGATTTCTTCCTCATGGGAGAATAAGACAGTGAATCTGCACTGTCCTCAGACACTGATGATGATGATTTGCTCCTTTTGACTTTCTCTTTCTTGGTCTTCAGTTTTCTTTTCTTATGAGAAACCTCTTCTTTTGCACTTCTGTCTTTCCCTTCTTTCTTGCTCTCTTTCTTACTCTTCTTCATTTGCTCCCCTTCCAATGAGGAAACATCAGAAGAAGATTCACTCTGCTTTCTGCTTCGGCTCTTATCCCCTTTATGTTTTGTCTTTGTACTGTCACTTCTCTCCAGAGACTTACTATGATTTTTCCTATCCTTCTTGGGCTTTTGCTCAACCAGCTTATCATCCTCACTTGAGGAGGTCTCTGAAGCATTTTTAGACTTCCTGCGGATCAGATCAGCTTTCCTGGTTTTACTCCTGCTCTTTCTCTTCGGAGAGAGACTCCCATTCCTGGATCGCTTTCTCCCTGTCAGTCTGCTGCCCTCTGGAGACACTGAATCCTTCAGATTGTCCCCTTTGGAGCCTTTCTTGATGTCTTTGTGCTTTGGTGGTGGACTAGGAGGTTCAGATGATTCACTCTCCGAGTCACTTGAGGGTTCCTTCTGCTTCTGTGTGGAGATCAACTCTGGGGATGAGCTTCTCCTCCTTAACTTCTTCTTTTTCTTCTTCTTGCCCATTTTCAGCTCCTTTCTCACCTTCCTATCACCTTTTCCATCCTCATGACCCTTGGCATGTTTGTCTTTCTTCTTCTTCTTGGTGGATGATTTTTCCTCACTGATCATGTCCCGGAGCTGTTTGGCAGACATCTGCTCCTGGGGCGACTCTTCAGATGTGCTTATGACCCCCTCTTCCTCACTCTCATTCCGTACACTCTTCTAGCAATGAAACAGGTCGGTTCATTTATAAAATGGGTTGAATATGTTATTTCAATGAACGATCATAGTTCATTTACAACAAAAGAGGATAATATATTTTGAAGCAACAAAATGATATCAACGATAATGTCATTCACAAAAGTGATGTCATAAATTTGTTAAAGACAGACTCAATAAAGTCCACAGGCAATGAATATTTGTCAAGTATCATTTTGATTTTAAACATACATCAGTACAAATAGAGAATCATTACCCAAATAGAAAGTTTTATGAAACATAGTCCAAATCAAAATATTTTTTGTTAATTTCATCAGTGAATCCAGAATGATAATAATATGTTGAATTAGATTAAAGCATAAATATGGGAAGTAAACATACCAATTTCATGGAATCCACAATTCAGTCGACAACAAGGGCAAGGAGATGGATGAGTTTAAAGTCCGTAGCAAAGCAGACAGGCAGAATGGAAAAGTCCACGAAGAGCAAAGACGGTAGGAGTCCAGGATTACCCATCGTGTAAAACATAGATAAACAGAATACATTCATCAGTAATGGGCTCAGAGTAACATCAGAGTACAGGGGACATACAAGAACAATTGGCAGTACAGTGCTCCTTAACTTTTATCAGGTATGAAAAAGTCACTTAACCCATTGCCTGCTGGAGCCTGGTGCTTCCTGTACCAAGCTTGCGGGAAATAGAGAATTCATGATTCAAAGGGTTAAAAAATTGTTTTGTGTGTAACAAGACTGTACACACTTGTTGCAAAGTCTGAAATTCCTTCTTGTGAACATAACAAAGTTCCTTCAGTAAAGGCCACTATATAGAATTACAGGTACAATCTGAAAACCTGACTATTTCACTGAATCTAGACCAAGAGTAAACAATTTCCCTCCTTGAGGTTGGTCAGGACTACTATAGCCTGACATAGTTTTCCCAGATCCTTCTGTCACATGTCCTCTCTTCAACCTTTACTCACCCGTCGAGAGGGTTTCTGAAGTCTCTGTAAGGACACCAGGGCTTCCTGAAAGTCAGGGTTAAGGTCTACAGCACTCTGATAGCAATCCATCGCTTTGTCCTGTTCATTGTTTTCTTCACATCTGCAAATCAACAAGTAAAAAATGAAAGTTTAACTATTTAGCACTTAAACTGCCTAAAAACTGATCAGTTCATTTTGGCAAAATCAGATTTTTTGTGCACCTTACACCTTTCAAATGCCTGAATTCTAGGGCTGTATTTCACAAATCCATTGCATTTATGAATTTTGCACATGGAACACTCATAAATGTTGTGACAGATTTTGGCATGAGAAGATTCTGGTAATACAGTACTCCCTGACCCATATGAAAAGCTTGTATAGCTACAATTTACACAGCACCATAAGGTATGGGATCTTGCACAGTAGTGTGTGGGAATTATTTTGCAGTATGAAACTAATGCCAATGGCTTTAACAAGGATCGGCCTCAACATTCATGAAAGTGTTTTTCATACAAAAGTTTCAATTTTACAGTGCTTCCCGTGACGTCTGAACTGCAATTTCTGTGGGAGGCTGCAGAGATTGGACCGCAAGTGCAGAGAAATTGCACAATTACCGTACAATCTAAGAGCAGCCTCTGTACTGATATGCCTTGGCCTGCCCCCGATGGCCAGTACAGGAAATGGCACGATGATCGTAGATAATGTAATCATGAACACTGTAGCCCGTAGCCACCTACGATGCCCCCAGAAATCGTAGACCAAACTTTTTGTACGATACCTGGGGCAAATGTAAACTAAGCATTATATATGGAAAAGGCATGTAATGACCACTTACTGTTTGCCTTTCTCATACAGTGTCTGACACATGTATCTATTGGCATTCTTGTGTGATGGTTTAATCCTTAGAGCCTCAGCAAAATCCTTGATGGCCTTGGACAGGTTGTTTTGATTGGCAAACCTGAAATTGTAACAAAGAGAATACAAAGTACTAACTGGTCATGATTAATGAATGTCATCAAATGATTCATATTGCTACCAAAAAGTCAATGAAATAAGCCATAAATAAATCAGGGGACTAAAACTAAATGTGATTGATTCTTGGTTTTGGATCCCTGTTCGAATCCATTCAAAATTCATTCATGAAGATTATATGAACTAAAATCTGAAACGAGATGAATCCTCGACCATGCACAGTCGAAATTTATGCCTCCGCCATTGCCAGATCGAAGTATATGGCACCTGTTCATGTTGAATTTTTTATTTTCATGTACACAATGACATCTTTGACCTTGACCTTTGACCTTGACCTTTGACCTTGGACCTTGTGACCACTAAATCTACTCAGACCATTGTCCCTTCCATATGCATACACGAGCCAAGTTTGAAATTGATCCATCAAATGGTTATTGAGTTATCGCGAGAACGAACCATTTCTAAGTACATAATGACCTCTATGACCTTTGACCTTGAGACCCCCAAATCTAAAGAGATCATTGTCCCTCCCATATGCATATATGAGCCAAGTATGAAGTTGATCTGTCAAATGGTTGTTGAGTTATCGCGAGAACCAACCATTTCTATTTACATAATGACCTCTATGACCTTTGACCTTTGACCTTGAGACCCCGAAATCTACTCAGATCATTGACCCTCCCATATGCATACATGAGCCAAGTTTGAAGTTGATTTGTCAAACAGTTCTTAAGTTATCGCGAGAACGAAAACGGGACGGACGGAGGGACGGACGTACGGACCGACAACCCGAAAACATAATGCCTCCGGTACCCACCTTCGGTGGGTGGAGGCATAAAAATTTGTATTGATGAAATATTTCTGTCAGTAGAATGCTGTCTCACATTAAATTCTGACAAATTGGGAAGCTCCAGGTGATCTCAAAATTTAATTACTGACAAATCAAAAAAAAGCTCTGACAAAAATATTGACTCATGGTAAATTTCTAGCTTAACCTTCTGACTCTATCAGATACTTAACCTCATCCCCAAAGCAAGTCTAAAACCTAAAGTGCAACCAGCCCAAACCACAAAGTAAAAACCAGGTGCAATTATTAGATCACTCCAGTCATCAATTATACAGCCATACCTGGTTTAGCAACTACCTGTCTATAAATGTTCCATTTTCTGTTTCCCATGAATGTGGTTTGTCATTACAGCATGTGCTATAGAAAACCTGTCCATAAAGACCACTTGCCTACAAAGTGGTCTTAAGTGGTCTTTATAAACAGGTTTCACTGTACTTACAAAGCACCCCTAGCCACAAGACCCTCCACATTCTCTGCATCTATCTCCAGGGCTCTGTTGAGTTGCTGCATGGCTTCTAGATGACGATCGGCTTTGAAATGCTCCACACCTCTTGCCACGCTGTAACCAGAATTACATCATCAATATACAATGTATGTTGAAAATTTAAAGAAAACTCCTACCATGTATAGAAGTGTTTGTATTGCATCTCCATTAAAATTTCAAATTTTGTCCTTAAAGCAACAATGTCTGTGTGAGAATGCACAGTCTACATCTTCACTTTCTGTTTTGATACCACACTGTATACTCCTGATGAAGACAAGAGCAAGCCGTCAAAATGTGAGAAAAATAAAATTGGCATCAATGCATTACAAATGCTTCTAGAAGTTTTCTTTCAATTCAGCTGAGCCAATACATGAAACCTTAGGATGTTTACATACAATATCCTAGAATGATATATGCTACACCTCTGAATTGTCAACTACATGAAAAACATAATAGTGAAATCCCTTTTACTATTTCTTGTTGTGCTGATGTTGGATGGCCTTGAAACATTCCACACCTCTTGCTACACTTTTTGAGGGATAGCATCATTATCAGGAGAAAAATAATCATGCAAAAAACAATGGCTCCAGGGAAAATGCAATGTGATTTCAAAATATAAACTACATGTACATATATGTATCGCACTTGGTAGCAAATAGATTTTGAAAATTTTTGGTGTAATTGGACTAATTTTTTTCTTCACATTGAAATATTTACACAATGAAGAATCACTCTAGATAAGCTGGTATTCCTCTCATTTAAAAGTGTTTGGGAATGCATATTCTCCTTCCCAATGAAGACATAATCAAAACATCAATTCCTTCATTACTTTCTCACAGAAATTTTTATTTACAAGTGAAAAGTATTGCATGACACTGGATATACTGCACATACACTGTTACTTTTCACACTGACATTGTACAGTAAAGGGCATTGATTCCTCAACATGTTAACTTCCAAGGCAATTTGAGAATTATTGATGATTAAAGCCCACCGCACACTATACAATCTGACTGTGACCCAATTTTCAAACAAATGGCATTTTGCATTAAATATGAAAATTGAAACTAATAAAATTTTATATACTTGAAGTTCAGAATAATGACAGGAATACTAAAATCAAAATTTTGGTTAACTGCAAGCCTATTGGTTGGAGTAAAGGCCAAATGGACTTCAAATCATAGCCAATCGCAATATTGCTATGACGTCACTACGATTCGGAATTGAGTTCGCTTTTATTCCTACAGGGAGGCTAGCAATAGCCCGGAATTTTTATTTCAGTATTCATTTGACTATTCAGAACATTGATCATTAAGATTTTACATGTCTGAATGTTCATACCAAATACTATAACAAATTTTTCCAAAAATCGGATCGCAGACGGATCGTATAATGTGCAGTGGGCTTTACACAAAACCCTCACCTCTCCATGGCCCATTTATGAGACTGCCATTTTCTCAGAGCTTCTGCATGCTCCTCCTCAGGGAAATTTGAACTAGAAGAAAGGGAAAATGTTTGATGTACCCCGGTAAGCAAAACAAGAGCTTACATGACACAGTGATCACCAAAGCAGCAACTTTTTTGTGAAAAGGAAATAAGAGCAACTGGTAACCTCAACACCAGCTTGCCAGTAAATGATTCAGGAGGAAGGTGCTGAACCAGAGAGATTGAAGATGTCACAGGTAATTATTTCTTTGATGAAAGAAATAACTGATTTTTAATTAAAAAAAACAAAAGATTGTTTAACACAGATCTGAAGCAGGATCACACTATAAGTATGCATCAGATGCAAAATAGATATCATCCAGGGAGCAACTGAGAAGTCATCCTAAATAAACGGGTCGGATTGTTCTCAGGTTCAGAGAAACTAGACTCTTTGGTCAAGTTCCTGCACATCCTAAAAAAATAATTCTTTGATTTTATAATGACCTGTATCTCAGCAATGTCATACAAATCTGTGATCTTACTATGTGATTCATGTGATGGACTTGCTACTCATGACAAACTTCCTAATTCCTTGATTTAAAACTGATTTCTCATGATCTTTTTAATGTCTTAAAGTAGTTTTGCCTATCTTATGATTCATCAATGTCTCGAAATATATTTCCACATTTCCAAGATCCTTTGAGGTTTTCAATGATGGGGCAAACCCAAATTCACCAAAGAAGTTTAAACCATGGGTTCGTATAAACCCCTTCCTGGGTTTTTAAAGTGTATTTGCTGACAGAATCCGGTCAAATAAAGTTTTCTTTATGGGCAATGTGCACTAAGTTAAGCTCAATTCATTACGCTTATGGAGGTTTAAACCTTACTCATGGCTTAAACCTCCTTCATGAGTTTAGGTCGATTAGTCTCTCACCTCTGTAGTCGTGGCATGAGGGAAGGTGGACTTGTATCGTCGATGTTCAGCATCTTGGTGAGGCAGGATATGTTGTAAGGGTTATCAAAGCCTAGAGTATTGTCGAGCATCTCATCATACGACTCTCCCGTCTCTCGCTGAGTTTGGGAGCGCCGGTAGTGAACAGGGAGATCACTTTCATTGATAATACCCTGCCAGATAAGGAACATTATGAAAAATAATCATCTTGTACATGATTTTAAGCTTAATAAAATTCTTGTTTGGGGTGAAATATTGATTGAAATCAAGATAGAGAGAGAAGGGTTGGGGAGGGAACAGAATATTAATGTGACAGACTGGAGAATTTCCTTGTTTTAGCAGTTGACAGATGATAAATAAGTCAATACTAACAGCATATATATAAAAGTTAATCAGAGGCAAACACATGATGTAAAGTTTTACACATTTTGGTGTTTTATTTAAACTCGATACTGTACTTCTTTCTATGTACTTTGTATTTGTAATGCAGGGACTAGAATTAAAGGGAAAGAGGACCTGGGAAACAATCCATTTTGCAGATTTTCCTGTAACAAGTACTGAATTCACTACTCAAAGGTTATTACTTTCTACCTGTACTTCATTCAAAGTAAAATGTACCCACTTAATTAAAAGATTTTTACCCACTTAATTAAAAGATTTGCAGACACACACTTACACACACTAGTGCACTTACAAGAAGGTTTCCCTCGTTTTCTTCTCCGAGGTTAATCATCGTCAAAATGACCTTCTCGTTGGCAGCATCTGTCTTCACTACTCGACACCGAACCACATCTCCAGCCCGGAAGTCCTCTAGCTGAGCTTTTTGGGAGTACCTGTCCCCAAGCTCTCCCTTCGGAAGCAGGCCCACGATGTCACATTCTTGAAGATACCTGGGGTCCTTCCCACCACAAAAGCACACCACTTGCACAAACATGCCAAAGTCCTTGATGGCCACGATTGATCCTGCAATGATATCGCCGATGGATAGGATCTCGAAGAGTCTCTTCCGGGACTGATCAGTGGGAACGACCATGAATTGTTCCATTGGAGGAAGAGTAGCATAGTAATCCAGGTCTACAGTGTCTTGGATATTTGGCACAGTGACAGGCTCTTTGTCTGCTGGAGTGGCTTTGAAGAGGATGTCTGCTTTCTTTGATATGAAGTTGTGGAGCTTGGATACAAAGCCATTGCTGCAAAAGAAATAATGAAATCAAGAAGAGTAAAGAAAGAGTTGATTCAACAGTTCAAAAGTATCTTTCAATACTACTAAGTTCCTGTTAATATGATCCGGGCTGATGATACATAATTTTATCATCATCATACATGTAACTATCATCTTGATTTACCTTGGTTTACCTTGCTGTTGGGCATAAAGTATACCAAACTTATTTGCCCCTCTGCATCCTCCATTTAGCATCATTTTTTTCCTTCATATTTTCATTGTAATCATTTTTATCAACAAGTATTATTCACCAGATATCAGCATCATTTTCATCATCATCATCATCATCATCATCATCATCATCATCATCTGATGTCAGTTAGACATTATCATTATCATCATGATCAGCATATCATCACTACCACCACCACCATAATCATCATCATCATCATCACAAACAATTTATGTCATGTATGTAACGTCAGTTTTTATCACCATCCTTATTACCTGATTACCATCTTCATGAATCATCAATCAACTTAGTCTTGTGAATTTGGTCAACTCCCTCTTGTCTTAGACTAGAGTCTACTTACTTTTGCATTAATTTACTCTTCGAATGTCGCTCTTCAAATGGTTCATGCAGTTCCCTTGGTACACCAAGAGGTAAAATCTCTGGTGACGTGTCTGATTTCGAGGATTCTTCTGTGCTTGAGTCGAACGTCGAACGCGATTGCACATGAACAAGATCTCGCATTGTCCCCGTTAAACGTACCCCGTCTTGGTAGTTGCCCACCGGGGTCGTGTCGGGGTGATTTGTACTCAATTCCCGCTGGCTGCATTCTTCAACTTTAACATCAGCAAGCTGTTCCTCATTCTCGTCCTCCACAAAAACGAAATTTTCCTGTTGATGCTTTTCTGTCAGTATTGATAGATCCTGACCATGCATACGCACGGCTTGTTGATACAAACTTCGTTGCATTTTACGTCATAGAGGACGACAACTGCCAGCGAAAATCCCAATTTTCTACCTCATCGTGCAATTAATTTCATTTCGCGTGCAATTAATTCTACGTGTTGCAGAATTTACAAGAAATAGCTAACAAGCTAGATCACAGAGTAGATTTATATGTAGTCGGGAAGTAGTGACTTCCCGGAGCGACTTCGATTGGTAGTAAGCTGGGTTATTTGCATGAATCTTCTTAATTTGTTTTCTCTCTATTTTTCCCTTTTAAGAAAAACTTTTGAAAATATATTCAATCGGTAGAGGCACACTTTTTCCATATATGTACGTTCTAGTCCCGAAATATTTTGGCCCGAGTGTAGATCTACAGTTAAGATGTACCACGTAAATTTACTTGAAATTTGGGGCAAGTAAGCCATCGTGCAGTAGATGCCCTTTACATGCTTCTACAGGCTTTTCAAGAATATCAGACTTTTTGTAAGCTAAATAATTTGTTCCCCCATATTTTACCTAAAAATTAAAATTTCAATAATCTTTTAATGTTTAAAAAAAAATTAAAAAATCAGTTTTTTGTCATCTAAATTTATTATGGCACATCGTATGCAATATCCTGTAAAAGGAATGACGAATTTAATGAAGACGCTTTGACACGTAGGAAGGACAAAACACTGTCTTTACATTCATTTTTCTTACACTTTGAGATCATTTCTGATTTCCTGAGACAGCTGTTTCAAGTTTTAATTATGGTATGTACAGAAAAATACGTATAATTTGAAGATCACAAGCTAAAATTCTGTTGAAGTGGCACCATGTATAACGATTCAATTAACAATATAGTTCAGTCCCGTACCTTCAATACTGTGTTTGTTTTGGTTGGGTTTTACAGTATTGCTATTAAAGTTTAAAAAGTTAGACAGTCTCTGTTCGATTATTTGAGGATCTGAAAAGGATAAGAAATATTAGGAAAATCCCAAGGATAAAAAAGGAAATAATGATGATAATAAGAAAAGAGTGAGAAGAAGAAGGGAAAAAGGAAGAAAGTGAAGAAGAAGGAGGAAGAAATTAAAGAAAAAATATAATTAAAAGTGAAAAAAAAACAAAAACGAATAGATCTAGAGGAAAAAAAGAAGAATCCAAGTAAGAGAAATGAAAGGTGAAATAGAATATAAAGAAAGGAGAGGAAAGAAAAAGAATGTAAAAGAAGAAAGAAAGACGGGAAAAAAAAGGGAAGCAGAAAAAAGGAAAAAGAAACAAGTGAAAAAAGGGGAAAATAAAGAAATATTAAGGGAAAATGAAAAAAAAAAAAAACTGGCAAAGAAAAATGAAAAAAAAAAATGAAATAGGAGAAGAAAGAAAAGGAAGAACAAGGAAGAAAGAAAGAATGAACAAAGATGGAGAAGAAGAAGAAAAAAGTTTAGATTGTCATGATGTATTTTCCTTTTTTAAAATTTCAACCTTGTGAGTATGAATTTGTATGTTTAGGCTTAAGCTGTTGGTTCTTTTCTAGAACTTCATCTAAAGAAATGTTTAGAGAATGAAATGTTACTTCAGTTTGCAACATAGGATGGGGGGGGGGGGGGGGTGGGGTGTCTGGACACGTAACAAAATTGAAGCCTTCTCTACTCTATGCACTGAACAGTGCTAATCATCTGTGACATTTGTTCTCCATGATATTGCCTAACACTTGTATTAAAAAATTTAAGAAATATTGCTTGTAAACTTTTTCTAATGGCTGTTTAAAATCGACTGTCCAGATACACAAACTCTCCGCGCACACAATAACTGGGTATACATGTATAAACTCCACTTTGAAACATCTTTTCTTTCTGGATTTTTATCAATCAAAAGTTTCAAAAGTTTTTTGTAACCAATGTTCAATTCATTAATCAGTAAAATTTGAAATACTGTGAACTCAAACTATCGGTCACTGGCCTTAGAATGGACATTTATTGAATTTCATTGTGTTGATAGGACTTTTCCAAATTTTTGGATGCTAACTTTGATGTCAAGGACTGGGTAAATGCTGCATTCAAGGCCCAGAAAGATTCCCCAGAACAGAAGGATGTAAGTATACTTTTTGAACAAAATCCTATGAAAGCCAGTTCATGGATACATTCTGAGCATGAGCAGATGAAGGTTATCTTTGACAAAAACTAAAGCCCAATGACATGATTACATGTACATGTACTACCTGATATGTGCTCATGAAGATTATGCAATTATTTAATAATGCACCAATGGCATCATTGGTGTAAATCCAATTAATTAAGAATTAATCTTTAAATATAATTTTTAATAATCTGTCATAAACAGCCATCATATTTTAGAATTTCTATTTGAAAATGCAATTGAAAACCAGAAAAGCGGTTAATTTTGGCTCGCTCATCACATTTTAGAATTTCTATATGAAAATGCGATTGAAAACCAGAAAAGTGGTAATTAATAATTGGCTCGCTCGCTTTGCTCGCAAGATAAAAATTAAAATACGTGTAAGGGGGGTCTGTGCATGTGGGTGAGGGCGTGTGTTTATACTTAAGTGTGAGTTCGACAGAAAAAAAAATCGGCAAAAATGTCGATCATCCCCCTCCACTCCTCAAAGTGGATTTACGCCAGTGAATGGCAGTGGTGCATTTCATGATATCCAGGTCATTCACAAGGCCAAACAAAAGCTATTATTGAGGCACCTCTATCACTTTGGGAGTATTTTTTTTGTAAAATAGAAGAAAAGGAACCTCTTCATGTTTAAAATATCTGTGGATAATTGGGGTCATTTGTGACATGTGCTGTTATGAACGGGGGAGTGTTTCATCAAGTGTCTTGTCAGTGATTTTTACCAACAAATTTTATGAGCTACTGAATCCTTGCATCTGATTGGCTGAGAGCAAATTTCTCAGTAAAAATCACTGACAAGACACTTGATGAAATGCTCCCCTGGTCTATTAGATGTATAAGCATGTGTTGAAATCAAAGTCTTTTTTTTTTTTTTTTTTTTTTTTTCGCCATTTGTACTTCGGTTAAACTCCAAACATGTGTTTACATACTGGACCGACTACTGTTAGGTGGGTTCTTAGTCTGGATCACTATGGCAAATGATTCATGGTAGAGTAAATCAGGTTGGGTGGGGTTTGATTTGATTTGATTTGATTTATTTATTTTCTTCTGCATTGATTTATGTACAATTTTTTCAGATAACATACATAAAATAAAATACAAAAGAATTTTTACAATGAATCATAACACAAGGTATTTGTAATAATCATTTACGAAACAAATGATAATTGTCAATTCTTTTTTTTGTAATTCAGTTAAACATAAGATTTAATTAAAAATAAGATTATTTGCAGAAGAAGGACTGCCATTATAAGCAATGTGCTTGAAAATATGGCAGCCCCAAGTTTTCAAGAGAAGGAAACTGATTAAAGCTCAAATTCTTTAAGTTCACCCTTTACTTATCTCACAAAAATGGGCAAATGTGTTTTTGTTGTTCACCAAGCATACTTTTTCCAAAAAAATGTTGTGTGATGAAATATTAGAAACAGCATCAAATGTTCAAGATATTTAATCTGTTGAGAGCCAGAGAAGCATTAACTGTGTGTCAAGGTATGCATTTATTGATTAGTGGCCTCCTGGTTCTGAAAAAAAAATGTTTTATTTCTTTGATTTTAGGCCCATGCAGCAACACTTGTCATGAAGCTACAGCTCTTCATTCAGGTAAGCCTATACCGTATTCTAATTCTCTGATTGGGAGTAAATGTGTACATTGAAAGCAAAGCGCTCAAGTCGGACCCAGATCATCTAAATATGAAGCTGTGAACAAGTTATCTTGAATGTCACCTGCACATTCAACCTATCTCCTTTCTTTAGCAGTAGGGTATTTAAACACCCACTGGGCAATCAAACAATCACGTGTTGGGTGAGTTTTATTCTTGTAATAAAGATTGTACAAATTCATTTGCTAGTTTCTTTAGGTGGCTTAGTCAAATGGTTTGATGTGAAGAAAGACAAGTGAAGAATGCAAAATGCATATTTTTGTCTATATTGTTTGCATTCCAAATATGACTTTTCGCATCATTCCCATTTTACTACGCTACGTTACCTGTGTGGAATGTGGACTTCAGTACAGTTTTATTCTGGGATTCTACACTAGGACATTACCAATCATAGGATTGAACAAGAACTATCATTTTGTTTCTTCTTCCCTACCATTGTTTTTTTCCTATGATAGGAGATAGGAGGTAAATAACTCTTTGGAGGAGACAAACTAAAGAGCCTTACATATCGCCTGTTTAGAGCCAGAAGGGCGTTAACTCATAACATTTAACCCATTCGTGACAGGAATTATTTAAAGTCTAATTTGATCAGCTTTTATTATTCAAATTGGCGACACCAACATTTTTATTTTATTGCTACATATTTCTTATAAAACATCATGTATCTGAAATGAATATAAATTGACAGAAATTATGATGAGAAGTCAAAAAGTTGCCAATTTGCAGGGGATAACGGTGATTTTAAACTTCCTATCACATTGCCAATTTAAGGATTTTAATGCTTATTTTCCTTTAAAAAATCTTAAGCATCAAACAATGATAATTGACGTAACCAAAATGGGCACAGTTTGCATAGAATTTTTTGCTCTTTCTGCTCATGTATTTGGTATGATTTTTAGGGCTTTGCATCAAAAGTTATTAGGTCAAACCACAAAATGTGGACCTCTGTCACGAATGGGTTAATACAAACTTAACACCCTTCTGGCTCGAAACAGACAGTGCAGATGTATTCTGGGATTCTACACTACATGTAGGATATTATCAGTCATGGGACTGAACAAGAATTATTTTATCATTTTGTTTCTTTAAGCTATTCCTTCCCTACCTTTGTTTTTTCCTATGGTAGGAGGTAAATAACTCTTTGGAGGAGACGAGTCAGCAAGCATTACAGAACCTGCCTCGTGTTCTCAGAGATGTGGAGGCTGTTAGACAAGAAGCAGGCTTCCTCAGAGATCAGATGCAACTTGTCAAGGAAGATATTAAGAAGGTAAGGCTTCTAATAAATGCCCCTTCAGAAATGAGGAAATATATCGCTTTTGAAAAAAAAACCCAGAAGGCATAAAACAGTGACAAGAAATAAATAAAAGGGAAAGTGCATTTGTTACATCTGTATTTTATGAGATAAAAAATGAGAGTATACAGTATCCAACAAAAGTGAGTACACCCTTGAGGGTGTGCTTAACTTTTGTTGCCACAAATTTAAACAAAATCCTTCAACTATTACATTATTGTTATGGAAGAGATAATTCCTATCAATACACCAGTCACAGAATTTCGTTCTTCTCTGTCATAGTTGTAATACATTTGTGTAAGAATTTACATTTGAATTTTAACATTTTGTAAAGGGTGTACTCACTTCTGTTGGATACGGTACTTATGGACCACTGTCTGTAATTCTTATTCTTATTCTTATTCTTATTCTTATTCTTATTCTTATTCTTATTCTTATTCTTATTCTTATTCTTATTCTTATTCTCTTCAAGCATATCAGGAGTTCTTCAGCGCAGAAGAATATATGTACTTAGGTTCTGCGCTTTATAAATTGTTATATTACTTTTTATTATTATTATTACTGTCCCACACAGCTAGGCTTTTGTTTTAAATCCCTGATTACTGCTTATTGATATTTATTACACTCAAACATCTTTGTGCAGTGGATTATTGAGGAGATTTACAGCATTTGGGCTGAATGAGGCATTATAAGCAAGCAATGACTTCCAGTACAAATTTAGTCAGTCTATAATCATTTATTTAATGCCCTAGGTGATTGCAATTTTTTATTCCTCTCTATCTCTCTCTCTCTCTCTCTCTCCATAACTGTCTTGCCATCATCAATGTTTGCAGGTGGAGGAGGATACGTCTGAGTCCATGAAGATGCTTCTTGAGATTGATACAATCAAGTCTAGGATGAAGGCTGCATCTGATGCTCTCCAGGCAAGTTACATTGACATTGTATCACTTTGTTGGTGCAGAGTTCTCACTAGTGCTTAGTACAATTAAGGCTTGTTCACAGATGAAGCGGCAAATCCCTGCAATAAACTACTGCATTATTATTTACGTGTAAGTGAATGGTATGAGGCGGCAAAAAATCCCCTGATTAATCAAATTCTTGTAAAATTGGTGCGAAATATGATGACACAAGTTTGTATGGGCAGCCTTTGGCAGATCTCTCTTTTATATAGCGTTGATGCGTGCATATGCGTCTCATTACCATAAGTGGCCTGGTTTACCGCACCATATGTGAACACTAAAATACCATTGGCGGTTTACCACAGGATCCTTTAATGCTAATTTCTATCATGGAAAACTTTCAAAAGATTTTCTAGAAAGAAAAGGGGCATACTCTATGGACATGGGTACTGGCCAGGGTTATAAGTATTTTGCTGGTTACTGTCCGTATTTAAATACCTGGGGAGCGTTTCATGAAGAGTTTTGTCATTGAAAATCACCGACAAATGTTATAAGCTACTGAAAATCCTCGCATCTGATTGGCTGAGAGTAAATTAGTCAGTGAAAATCACCGACAAGGCTCTTCATGAAACGCTCCCCTGGTCATTGATAATTGCGCGTAGCCATGTATGTGGTTTCTTAGTTCATCTCTGCTGAAACTTTGGTCATGATTTAAAGACATTTCTGGGGCCCGTTGCATAAAACTTTTGCCAGACTTTTTTCTGGCAAAAAAAAAGTCTGGCAAATTTTTATGTAATGGAAAACTATGGCAATTTTTTTTTTTTTTGCCGTAGTTTCCTCAAATTTTGCCATAAAAAACTCCGGCAAAAGTTTTATGCAACGGGCTCCTGAAGTATGTAGATATATTTTTTTGAATAGACTATACAGGAATGGATAATGATCTTTATTTGCCTTAATGTCCTGTTTGTCTTCAGCTGTTTGAAAATGAGTAGTCAGAGAATTATTATGTATTAATTGGATTTGCAGGAAGCAGATAACTGGACCACGTTGATGGCTGATGTAGATGAAGTCTTTGCTAGTCAGGATGTTCAGTTGGTGAGTTATATTTCACTTTCTCTTATTTGTCTTCTTCTCCATCCAGTTTAAGGATTTCCCTATTTTTTCCTGTGTTCTCCATCTTTTCATTTAGGCATGTGAAAGTTTCAGCATGTATGTTGCTAGCCTAATATAATGTTGATTTAGAGGATGATGCTGGTAAATTTTTTTCTTTGCAAGTTGATTTTTTTTCTGAGGTCTTGAGACTTTCAGTGTATATTCACTGATATAATCATAGATGAAAGTCTCAGAATGTTAGTCATGAAAATAATGTATATGTTCCTACATTGTTGGAAGTATATTTTCCTCATCTGAAGCGGCAGTTTTCTTTTCCATGGATTAAAGCAAATTGTTTAATTCAATTAATGTCATAATATGTTTACAGTATTTACATTATTTCTTTGTTTTCTGTTTAATCTCTAGATTGCTAACAAGCTACTGGCAATGCAGCATAGTTTGGTAAGATACTTATGAATCAAAACATGATAATTAATTCTCTTAAACTTTTATCATAAATTTTCCTTAAGATTTAGAGATATGAATTTATCAATTACATTTTTATTGGTCTGTAATGTGTATAAGAACAACTCTTTGTCCATATCATGATGGGGAAAGGTTGATATGACTTTCACACTTGGAGTCCTCTAGAAATTAATATGAGAACCCTGGGGGATCATCATCAGAGGAAGAGGGCATTTATGTGTGCCATATACACACCCTTTTCACAACATAGTTATCTTAGGTGTTTCTTTGCAAAATGTTGTCTTTTTCTGTATACAGTCAAACCTGCTTTAGCAACCACCTGCATAGAAAGACCACCTGTCTATAAAGACCACAATTTTTGTTTCCCTTGAATCATTTTTCCCATTGAAATGTGTATTAAAGGAACCTGTCCATAAAGACCACATGCTCATAAAGACCGCTTATCTTGTCTCCCTTGGGTGGTCTTTATATACAGGTTTCACTGCAGTTTTTCCTTTTGTCAGAAAGGGCACAACTTTGCATGTCTGATGTTGTGTTTGTTGTGTTTTATTGTCTTTAGAGCATGTTGGCTCATTGCGGAGATTACAATGAAAGATGTCAGAGTTTGGAGGTCTTGAAGAATCGTCTAGAAGCCCTTCTCAGTCCTCAACTTGTTAGTGCCTTCAATTCGCATTCCCTTGGTGAGTTGTGATCAAGAGATTTATGCTCTTGCTACATGTACAACAACAACAACAACAACAAAAACAACAACAACAACAAAAACAAAAACAAAATGTACAGTGGCACTGGCTTTCTACATGGTGCATATATTTTTATGTTGTTACAAGAGAAATAAAACACTGGCTTCCATGAAACCTAAGAGGAATGTCAATCCATCTGAAGAATTTGTTGGAGGAAGGATATTGGGCAGAATGGTCTTGTGTTTATTTTCCTGGCATGAATATCCTTTTAGTAACAGAAAAATGGGGCAGACATTAAGTATCATACCACATTGAATTAAAACATAGGGAGAATCGGAATGGAAATCATGTTGGGCTTCTTATAAGTCAGATGATGTTTGAAGGTTTGCATGGTGGTACGGATATTCGTAGAAAGGGTTTACAGTTCACCATGTGGTAAGTCCTAAAGGACTATAGATAAAGTGGATAGAGATGGAGGTGAAATAGAGAGGCGAGAAAGCAGGAAAAGTCATCTCTTCACCAACTCAGTCCTCCCACGTCTTCTGGTTTACAGTCCTTTTTAGGACTTCACCCAGTTTTCAGAAAGATACACTCTACCCTTCAACTTTTCTGCTTTATCATGAGTCTGAGCCTAATTTGACTGCAGCTTATAGCGGGATTTCTGCTCTGCGTTTTTTCCCTTATAATCCTTCTGTTTCTGCGTAGGCAAATGAACGGGGGAGCGAGAAAGCCACTTTGAATACCCAGGCGCTGAGAAGCTGATAAAACCGAGGGACGTAACTTTTGATAAGCTACCTTATACTCTAACAACTAATCATAATATTTTTGTGATAACTATGTATCTTTTCATCATTTTCGGCTGATGTTCTTCCATGCTTTCTGTTGTCACAGAGGCTGCCCAAAGATACGTGAAGATCTTCAGAGACATGGACAGGCTATCGCAGCTTAGGAATTACTACTACAAATGCCACAAGGTAAATAATAATGTTTTCATATTACCTTGATGGAGTGACCTGTGGATGATATATCCAAGTGTAATCTCAAGTCAGGTCATAATGAGAAATGATTTTCATAGACTCAAATAAACTTGCATGAACTGTTCAAGATTCGTTTGGCATTATCAAAAGTGCAGATAAATGAATTTTGTTAGAAGTAAATAATTCATCTCTCTGTGTGTCTCCTTCTGTCGCCCTTCTCTCTCCCTTTCCCTCCCACTCCTCTCCCGCTTTCTACCCAATGTCTTGTCTATTTGCAGAGTTCTTTACTACTTCAGTGGCAGCAACTGCAGGAGACCAACAGGGAAAAGGCCCTTGCAGAATGGCTACCAACATTCTATGAAACATTGCTTACAACATGGCACAGAGAAGTAAGATGTGGTATTCACGTACATTTATGTGAAGCTGAAGGCCTACCTATCATGTCTTTGTATCACTGAGGACCTCCTTATGTGACCTTTAACCTGATCCAGACCTTTGTACTCGGAAGTAAGGTGTTTTTAGATGCAGTTTCCATGATGTATTTAACCCCTCATTGAAATCTTAAATCCTCTCTTGTGTCTAGATTTCATTAACCCATTGGCTATGTGAACCGGTTGACCCCTGTACTAAGTCTATAGGAATTCGAGAATTCATTTGTCATTTTTAATAGTACATTATATACCGGTATGTTTAAAGTATACTTCGCAATGTGACTTGCTCTTTGTACACACAGGGGCAGTGATATGATCAGGTCCCAGTAGTATGCACTTTCATACTAGACTTCTTCAGTGTAGACCTATCTTATTTGAGCAGCATGCATAATATGCTGACTTTGATCGCATGAACTTTGACCTTATCTTGACCTTTGTACCTTAGGTGCAGTGGTGTGATCAGGTCTTTCCCGATGCAGTGCCCATGGTTTGTGAGCTCTTAGCCCAGACCCTCTCCAGTCTCCAGCCATCACTACCCGCCTGTATGGACTCCGCTCTTCAAGACAATACTCTTCTAAACCTCATTGACCTCCGTCAGGTAATTCATGTTGCTTCTAAAATGATCCAGCGTTTGCTCTGATCACTGTAACTCTCTTATTCTTGAAAGATATACCACTAGGGTTAGAGTTAGAGATTTTTTTAAGGTAGGGGGAGGATCTGAGTTCGATTTAGTGGTACTTGGGGTTGTTCTTTTTAACCATGCAGGAATTCTTTTTTTGTTATGCTCGTGTTGCTTACGTTAATGTTGGGGTGCACTCCTCAGCCCTGCAGTTAATTTATCTTAAAGGGGGTACCCAATGCCGAAACAATGTTAGTTCATTTAAAAGAGCATGATTTTATTAGCAGAAAATCATCTGCCTAAAGTTTTTTTAAAAGTCATGTTGCCAAGGAAACCACCGAATGTGGTATGATTTCGGGATATTTTTGACCCCTCAGCTGTGACCCAATTTCAACTGGGTACCCACTTTGACGTCAAAATGACGTCAAAGTGGGTACCTTGTCACGTACCTTGTCACGTAATTCTAGCAAAATGCGCGCAAGGTATAATACATATTGTACAGTCTAGCGCGCAGCACAACTGCAATGCGCGAAGCTGGGTACCCACTTTTACGTCATACCTCATACTCAAATTTTTTGGTCAACTCTTGATTTTTCATGAGAAAATTAGCCAAAATGCATTGATTTCGATTGAAAAATCATCAAGTTTTTAATGTTATTCTTCTTAGAATTCTATTCTCGATCACATATCAAAAAATATTTTACCACTGTGTAATCACTTTAACAGATGGTCATCATTATCGTGAACATATGTAAGTACATAAACAGAATTTAAACCTTATTGTGCTGCTCTGATTGATTTACAGATCACATTGCGATTCATCAAAAGTCTAGAAGGAGCTATACAATCAGTCACAGGTTAGTCTGCAAATCATTTTAGTCTGTCAAGTCCAGTTACATGTACAATTGTGGTAAAGTGTACAGCCAGTTTTGGAAACTGATTAAATCAAAAAAGTTATTTTCAGTTTGAAGTATAAAGATAAAGTGAAGTGAAATTATTCTACTTTGCTGAATGCTGATTGCCCAGCCTCTCCTGAATACCACCGATGACATCATGGGGCCTGAACCACAAGATTAAGAACATTTATGCTTGAGCATCTATAGAGGTAGATTAAATCATAAGTATTGTTTCCAGTTTCAAATGTGATGTTGAACCATAAAAGATAAAGAAGGAGATGTGAAATCATCCCACATAATGCTGAATGTGGATTACCCCCCTCTCCCTCGTGAATACCACAAAATGACATCATGGGCCAGACCAAAAGATGAGCCTGTTGAGCACGATTTGATTTTGGTATAACACACATTTTCCATAGACCCCAGCCCCAGTTATCTGGAGCATAATATCAAATGGGTAAAATCATTAATGCTAGAGCATCTGCAGAGGTATAAGTTGGTGTTGTGCATATATTGCTATTATGTCAAATGTTCACAGTTACCTATTACTTTATGTTTCATGCAGATACTCTAGTTGGCAGCCATTTTGAAGACCTGGTACATGCCATCCATGCTCCCTACATCCCGTACCTGATTCGGTATGGCTTCTACGAGGAAGAACACTTACTCCAGGAGCTCTCAACTATCAACATGGTAAGTTGTAACTTGGTAGTACCTCTCCATAATGGTACATGTAATTTTGCTATATAAACATTATTTTTACATATTTAAGACCGGTAGAGAAAGGCCTTTTAGAGTGAACATCCTCAGACATCAAATTTTGACTTTTAAGAATTACTGTCAGGATAGAATGGAATAACCACTCTATCCAGCTCAAGATTACTCCTGACAAAGAACAGAGCAGGCCATTCAGAACTTCAAGCCCTTCTATCCAAAACAGTTCTTATCAGAACTCTTGCGTGAACGATACCAACAGTCCTTTTTAGGACTACCCCTCCTCCCCCAGTGCATTTGCAGACTCCTACTCAGTCTTATGAACATTATTGTTAGGCAGTTAAGACACGTAGAGAAAGATGCTCAGAGTGAAATCCTCAGACACCAATTTTTTGACTTATAAGAATTGTTGTCGGGATGAAATGGTGTCACTCGTCATCATGATGTTTAATCGGTTAACATAAGCAGCCAAAATGAATCAAAGAGATGAGACTGAAGTAAATGCTGGAAAGAGAAAATAATCAAATTACCTGGTGTATGAGACGATTGTACTGTTATTTGCTCCTATTTTCTTTCATAACAGGAAAAACGGGACTTGATAGACTGTGCACAGCTGCTGTCCGATTCACTCAATAAGATATTCAAATTGACAAATGAGGTAAATATGAATATGATCTTCTTCATGTAGGCCTAAGTAAAAGATGAAAATGAGTGATCAAAGTCCATGCTTCCTTGTGTTTGAAGTTGATTTCCTGGACTGAATGAGGTTTGGGTGGCCAGCTCAGAAGGAGTGAGAAGGAAGGAGACGGAGAGCGTAAGGGTACAGGTGTGATGACAGAGGTCTTGCTCCTGTCTGTAAAGATCGATATCAACGTCAAATTTCCATTTAAATCTTTTTATCTATTCTGTCCTACTTTGGCATAAGGAGGCAAGTGACAATGAGTAAAAATATCACAAACGAAGAAAATAAAATTTTTGACGAGGCCCTACAACATGGAAATATGTGATTAGAAATAACGTTGTTTGCTGTAACTTGCTTCCTTTTGCCACCAAACTGTTTGTGACTAATGGCTTTGTTGATTATATGGAGCATGCTTCAAATATGCCAAATCAACAAAAAGTGGTCATTTTCCATGAAAATCATTTCCTTTTGTCAAAGTATGGCAGTATACATTGTTGTCACCAGGGACATTTTAGTGGTGGAAATTTAATAGTCCGACACCTACACTAGGGCCGATTTTTTTGACGTTGAGTTAGTTAAGGGCGATTTATCTCAAAACCCGAATATGTGCAAGTCAGCTGATAGCAACGTTCCGGCCCAGGGAAATTCGTTCCAGGGAAATTCTTTGGGGCTTTCATGTAAATTGCTTATTTTCCTCTGATGTTTTTTAGTTTTTTTTTTTTTTTACAGGCTTCAGAAAGATGTACTGCTTTTACAGGAGGCTTTGGCATGGCTGGCCTGTTGTCTGCACTCAAAGTAAGCGTGAATGTTAAAAACCCCTTGAATACTAAGCCTGAGACGACCTGGGCTTATGTCTGTCTAAATGTGTGTTATACTGCAATCAAATCATACTCAACAAGTCAATACTTATTTTCATGTATACCTTTGTGTTCATCAAACCAGATTACAATGTAAGTTGGAAAACTGGTTTCTGTACAGCAAATGCCTTGGAAGTATCGTCTCTCTGGAGCCAGAAGGGTGTAACTTCAATATGCTTTATCACATAGTTAATGTTCTTCTGGCTCTGAAAAAAATGATATATTTCATATCGAAAGAGACAGTAAATAAGTGTTGTTTAAGGATGAATAAACTGATGACTGCCTGAAGGTAGAAAGGAATTAATTATTAAATATACTTTTATGTAGAGCTTGTTGGCACCTGGCTGTCAACAGACGATGTCTTAACATTTTCACGCTTAACTTGAGTCACTGCACTCAGAATAAAGATATCATAGTGTTTTTTCATTTGATACACGATTCTGTGCTGAGACTGAAGAGAAATATGTTTGACCTCCATTTAACGTCCTATCCCTCGGATAGGACGTTAAATGGAGGTCCCGTGTAAAGGAGAGTCACCACCTTTGCACGTTAAAGATCCCACTGCACTATTCGTATAAGAGTAGGGGGAAACCCCGGTGTATGCGGTCCACCTGCACACCCCCAATCAGTGATATCGGGAGGAGAGACCTGAGGGTTACAGTGATTCAGTTCGCTTTTCCCCTCCCAGGCACAGGTGACGCCAAACCATTAATAATAATAATAATAATAAGATTGAGAATTTTTATTTCTCTGACAGGCCACATTCACCTCCTACTGCCAGAAGTTTGACCGTGCCCTTGAAATCCTGAGGTCAGCCTGTGGGCTTGACCCAGGAAGCGCTAACACCATGGTGGCTTCGTCAGGGTCAGAGCTTGGTGAGGATTGGAGCAAGTTCCAGAATGCTCTCAAGATTGTGCAGACATGTGGTGAGTTATGTGTGTCTGGATGTCAGGGTTAACGAGCCAAAGGTCAAAGGTCACAACATTTTGATTTGAATGGTACAGTTGGATAAGGATTAGAGCAAGTTTCAAATGTTCTCAAGATGGTGCAGACATGTGGTGAGTTACGTGTGTGGATATGTTAGGGTTAACGAGCCAAAGGTCAGAGGTCACATCATTTTGATTTTAATGGTAGAGTTGGGTGAGGACTGGAGCAAGTTTCAGAATGCTCTCAAGATTGAGCAGACATGTGAGTTACGTGTGTGTGGATGTTAGGATTAATGAGCCAAAGGTCAAAGGTCTCATCATTTTGATTTTAATGGTAGAGTTGGGTGAGGACTGGAGCAAGTTTCAGAATGCTCTCAAGATTGTGCAGACATGTGGTGAGTTACGTGTGTGGGGATGTTAGGGTTAATGAGCCAAAGGTCAAAGGTCACATCATTTTGATTTTAATGGTATAGCTTGGTGAGGATTGGAGCAAGTTTCAGAATGCTCTCAAGATTGTGCAGTTATGTGGTGAGTTACATGTACCAATATGTGGATGTTAGGGTTAACGAGCCAAAGGTCAAAGGTCACAGCATTTAATTTGAATAGTAGAGTTGGGTGAGGATTGGAGCAAGTTTCAGAATACTCTCGAGATTGTACAGACATGTGGTGAGTTACATGTATGTGGATGTTTAGGTTAATGAGCCAGAGGTCAAAGGTCACAGCATTTAATTTGAATAGTAGAGTTGGGTGAGGATTGGAGCAAGTTTCAGAATACTCTCAAGATTGTACAGACATGTGGTGAGTTACATGTATGTGGATGTTTAGGTTAATGAGCCAGAGGTCAAAGGTCACAGCATTTTCCTTTGAATGGTAGAGTTGGATGAGGATGGAGAAATCTTCAAACTGCTTTGAAGACAGTTTAGAAGTGTGTTGAGTTTATATGGTTGGGGTTAGGGGTCCAGTTATTGAAGGTCACTAAAGTCAATAAAACAAATTCTTGACCCTTTGTCAATCAACAAGTTTTGAATGCTCCTAGTCATTTCTTAACATTGTGGGGAGGGGGGGGGGGGGTTATACATCATGGAAACTGTATCTAAGAACACTGGACTTCTGAGTACAAAGGTCTGGATTGGGTTAAAGGTCACATAAGGAGGTCCTCAGTGGTAAGAAAACACTATAGATAAACCTCCAAACTTTTCAAACAGTATTCACAGTTATTGGAAAAAGGTAGACTTCCTTTATGTTTCTTTGAATTCCCTTCTGGCTATGTGCATGTATGGAATTTGTTACCTTCGAAAAATAATTATCATAATTTTATGTCTATCTTCTACTTCTAGGCGAGCTTTTGTTACAGAGTGAGGAGTTTGAGCTCCAGCTGAGCAGTAGTCTTCTGCATACTTGTAGTAGCTATAACATACAGGTCTTCTCTCCCACATCACCTACAAAACCAAGGTACTACCTATTCCAGATATTAACGTCCAGAAAAAAAGATGGAAATTACTCCCCCCCCCAAAAAAAAAAAAGGGAAAGAAGAAGAAAAAACCCCTCAGAAGATCACTATTGCTCACATCATGTATACTGTAACTGATTTGGTAGTGTAGTTAGTCCATCAGTTGTAGTCACATATCACATTAAAGTCAAGAAAATAAAAGGGGAAAATTACCCCCCCCCCCAAAAAGGAAGAAAACATACACAGTAGATCACTATTGTTCACATTCTTTATGATTGATTTGGTGAGTGTAGTTAGTCCATCGTTGTAGTCTCATACCTGAAGTGTTATAAGTTTCTGAATAATGATGCTAAGAAAAGAGATCATATATTTGAAAAATTTCATCATTGACAATTCATGGAAAAGTCACGTAATCAATCTTTCTAAGAAAGGCTAAAATATTTGGAACATGTAATTTTGATGCAGGCAGTCAGAGCAAATATTGTTATCCTGAACAGGGCCCTGTTTCATAAAACTTGTGATCAATAACAAGTTGCAATAACTGTTATAAGCTACTGAAATCCTTGCATCTGATTGACTGAGAGCAAATTTGTCATAGTAATGTGGCAGTTGTATACTGATAACAAGTTTTATGAAACAGGGCCCCTGAAGGTGTACCACAGTAGAATGATAACTATTTTCTCACTGCAGTGTGTTACCCAGCAGTCCTTTCAAGGAATACAATTACTTGGCGAGAGAAGACCCGACACAGCATGCTGCCTTCCAAGAACTTATCCTCAAACTCAGAGAAGGTTAGTCCCACATGCAGAATTCTGTGCTCTTCGTAGAATTACTTAATCTTCCACTAAGGTGATTGAATACCAAAGAGATACTGCATTTGAGAGAAATATGAAAAACATGTCTCCTGATACTGTATTTCCTAGCTGGTGATCTGGCATTTGCTTGCACAATATTTACTTCATGCTTTATGTGTTCAAAGACATATCATTAGGAAAGGGGTTTCTATTGGGTTTTAGGGTAATTGTAGGGTTAGGTTTGGTATTAGATATGAGGTCCATGATTGAAGTTGGGTATTCAATTAGCATAGGATATTGACCTAAGTACAGTTGTTGGCAGAAGAAGTATCGTTCAACCTGATAGCTGTTGTGCTGAGTTCCAAGATATTGACCTTTTATTCTTCAGATGAGGGGTCATCGTTGCTGCAGGAGTCGCTAGAAGCCATGTCAAAGATCACAGAACATGCTCACAAGCTTGCCTTTGGGATCGTCTTCTTTCAGCTTCAGCTTCAACTCTCACAGGTCTCACAAATGGAAGTAAGCAAGGAGATGATGAGGAAGGGGTAGACTTCTGACTACGAGGCCCTCACAGCTTGTTATTACTATTATATGACCATAAAAATCAGAAGTTGATACACAATTAACATACAACGTGAACAGAATAAAATACATACAAATATCTTTAAAATGATAGCAAGAGAAGGAAATAAGATGTAAAGAGCAGAGGAAAGAAATGGTTGCCTATGGGCCAGGGCATGCTAAAGTGAAATCCTTCGCTATTACGCGGAGGCATGCGAGCCCTCATAGGCAACCATGTAGAAGAATATTGCACAAGCCCGGATAAAAAATACAAATATTTCACAATAGCAATTAACACATAAATATAAATAGATATAAATAGCGAGGTTAAAAAACACTGCTACACTATGAACTTGCTCCTCCTCCTGCCATACCCCTTTCCCAGAATAACATAATTAATGATAATATTAAAAATAAGAAGAATTATACAACATTGGTATGATAATTGGTGACAAATTTAAATTCCCAAGACACAAAATCAGTAAACACAGGATGGAAATTATGTTGAGCTAGAAAAAAACAAACAAACATACACTGTAAGGTCACTATTATTGACAGAATCATGCAAATTATACAAATTAGCAATTGATTTCATACAAATGGCTAATTAATACAGTGGGCAACGTCGTATTTGAATAATGATTCATGAAATGTGATGTGCTATAAAAGAGATGCAAATAAAAATAACATGTGTTTCTGTTTTTTGCACTTTATAAAAACTGTGGAAAAGGTTGATTGAAATCACATTTTCCTTCTCTAATACAGTAATAGTTTAGGAGAACACATCCTTATATGATTTTCATGTTTTAGTATTACCTGTTATTTTCATTCATTGCTTTTCAATTTGGTTTTTGCCATGAATTGTATATTACTAATTGATCTTGTGCCATAACAAATAATAGTGGTGTTGATGTATCTTTGAAGTACATTTTTAAAATATTGAATTGTATTCTTGAATTTTTTTTGGTTTGCTGATGCTTTTAGTCAATAGGTTTGCAGATGCATGTATCTTGACAACCAGATCTGTTTGACAATTTTTAAATCATGTAATTGTCACTCTGATTTTCTACTTGTCTCTTTTGCACACAGGTGTGGACAGATAAAGGAGGACTGCTTTCCGCTGATCTGCCAACGTTCAGTTTATCTCCTCAGGAATATATCACAAAGGTAATATCAAACTCAGTTCATATTAGAAATGACCATCATAAAAGATTGACATATCAAAAATGGAAGGTAAATTTGTAGGGCCATAGTTTGACTGATTGTGGCAAGTATTTGTTTTACCTTTTAATCCAAATTAGGTGAAAACATGCCCATAAGGCATCCCTGGCATTTGAAGCTAACGGATATTGTATCTATTCTTAATCTAGATTGGTCAGTATTTAATGACCCTACCTCAGCAGTTGGAGCCCTGTACAAGCCAAGATAACCCAGCAATGGAGAAAGCATTAGAGGCTAGTAGATTACCATTCCCAGCCCCACCTGGTAAGTTTCATCAAATTGTGATATTTTGCTTTTTGAGAAAAAAAAACCCCCACAAAACCCCCAACAGCAAGAAAAAACTTGCAAAACATTTGTTGGTTTTTGGACAATTTCACAAGTACAAGTATATAAGCTGATGTTTGGAACCTTTTTTGGTATTCTGCTCATCAAATATCTGTTATTTCTTGTGAATCAGTACATTTTCATGTCCTGATGGTTGATTTGTTTATAGTTTATTGTTTTTGCCATATTTCCTTAACCATTGCTGAACAACTTCTTTCTTTCATGTGTTTTATAAAGTTTTCTTATCATAGTAATACTACATTTATATAGCGCATTACGTGAATACTTCGATGCGCTTTACAGTGTTACTGTTATTACCCCAGATATAAGTACACATGTAGCTTTTTTTGTTGGGGGGGGGGGCAAATAATGATTGATTTCTTATTTCAAAGTTTGCAATTTTTCCCCCCCCCCATGCTTGACAGGTTCTCCAGAAGTGGAACATCTAGCTGATTATTGGATTGGATCTGTTGCCAGGGCAACCATGCATACATACGTTGAGGTCATCCTGAGGATCAGCGAGCTGACTCCACAAGCAGCCAGGCAGCTGGCGACTGATATAGGTGAGGGAAAACTAAAAAAAGTAATTGATTTAATATATCAACCTGTTGAGCACGATTTGATTGCAGTATAACATGCATTTTCAATAGACCCCATCTCAAGTTATCTTGGTTTAGTGTTCAACGATTTAACATCTCACCATCAACCTAAACTGTAGTGATCTGATCGTGAAAAAGCTGGTCTTTTGCAGTGAAGTCTCTGTGAAAAAGTTTAAAAAGTAGTGGTTTTTCTGTTTAAAAAGGGTGTTAAATAATGATCAGGCTCAATTGGTGTTCACCAGCAGAATAATCAATAACAGGATGTGTTTTAGCTCTATATAACAATAAACAGATTATTGCCTTTAATAGGGGATGGTCTATTGTTCCATTTTCACACTGGATTAAAAAGACCTGCTCAGGAGAGGAGATGGTGGACTTAATGACAGGATGTCTACTATTGTGCTGGAGCCAAAACCACTACTTTTCCACAACTAAAGTACTACCAGTCTACACTCATTCTACCATTATTGTACAGCTTATTTACACCTCTTTCACACCTTAAGAACAACTGCCTCACAACAAAAGCATGGGCACTACAAGACACTACAAAACCACAGCTTTTCTACAACCCTTTCATAGCAAATTCACTGCAAAAGAATACACTATTTTGCTATCTGATTGCTACACTTAAGGTTAACTTGACTACAGACTTGTATTATGTTGTAGCATTTATAGATCTTGTGGCAGATTAGCCTTATGCTAAACAAGTTATCCAATAAAACTACTACTACTAGTACTTCATTGATCGAGAGGGCACAAAATATATCACTTGGATAAATTGTGACTTTTTATGAGATTAGGGTCTGGCCAGTAGTGTAGTGTCAAGGATGTATGAAAATCATTGTGGTTTTAAGTTTTGCATGAAACTATTTTTGGTGATGTGCCATATTGTATGTGTCACAGGTGTGTGATTTCAACCTGTTTTTGTCTCGCCCACCGGAGGTGAAGGCGAGACTAAGGGATCCAAATGTCGTCCGTCCGTCGTCCGTCCGTCGTCCGTCCGTCGTCTGTCCGTCGTCCGTCCGTCGTCCGTCCGTCGTCCGTCCGTCGTCCGTCCGTCGTCCGTCCGTCCGTCACAAACGTTATGAAAGATAACTTGGCAACCGTGACTCACTTTTCAACCAAACTTGGGTTGTAGATGCACTAAGGGGACCTGCATGTTATGGTCCAGTCAGAGGTCACATGGTAAGGTCAAAGGTCATTTCAGGTCAAACGTTAAAGTTTACGTGCAAGACTCTCTTATGACACAAAACTCTGCAACCGTGACTCACTTTTCAACCAAACTTGGGTTGTAGATGCCCTAAGCGGACCTGCATGTTATGCTCTAGTCAGAGGTCACATGGTAAGGTCAAAGGTCATTTTAGGTCAAACGTTAAAATTTACGTGCAAGACTCTCTTATGACACAAAACTCTGCAACTGTGTGACACTGTTCAATCAAACTTGGGTTGTAGATGCACTAAGGGGACCTGCATCTTATTGTCCAGTCAGAGGTCACATGGTAAGGTCAAAGGTCATTTCAGGTCAAATGTTAAAGTTGACGTGCAAGACTCTCTTATCACACATAACTTTGCAACCGTGACTCACTTTTCAACCAAACTTGGGTTGTAGATGCACTGAGGGGACCTGCATGTTATGGTCCAGTCAGAGGTCACATGGTAAGGTCAAAGGTCATTTCAGGTCAAACGTTGAAGTTTACGCGCAAGACTCTCTTATGACTCAAAACTCTGCAACCGTGTGACACTTATCTATCAAACTTGGGTTGTCGATGCACTAAGGGGACCTGCATGTTATGGTCCAGTCATAGGTCACATGGTAAGGTCAAAGGTCATTTCAGGTCAAACATTAAAGTTTACGTGCAAGACTCTCTTATGACACAAAACTCTGCAACCGTGTGACACTTATCTATCAAACTTGGGTTGTAGATGCACTAAGGGGACCTGCATGTTATGGTCCAGTCAGAGGTCACATGGTCAGGTCAAAGGTCATTACAGGTCAAACGTTGAACGGTTAAAGTTTACGTGCAAGACTCTCTTATGACACAAAACTTTGCAACCGTGTCACACTTTTCAGTCAAACTTGGGTTGCAGATCACTAAGGGGAAGTGCATGTTATCATTCTGTTGGACTTCACATGATAAGGTGAAAGGTCATTGGAGGTCATATGTTACAGATGTTTTCAAATTCTTGAATTTGCTTTTCCTCTGTCATTTCTTGTTTCAAACGTTAAAGTTTACCTGCAAGACTCTCTTATGACACATAACTTGGCACATGTTGCTGCAGTAGCAAGCAAATTTGGATGATAGATTCACTAGGGGTACATTCATGCTGTTGTGCCATCAGGTCACATGGTAAGGTTAAAGGTCATTTTAGGTCAAACATTAAAGTTTACCTGCAAGACTTTCTTGTGAATCAAACTTGGTTAGGGATGTACTTGGGGAAACTTTCGTGTTATTTAGTCACGGGTGGGCGAGACACAATCTTGCTATTGGCTTTTTTTTTTTTTTTTCCAAATCTGTTTTCAGATTATTTGTGCAATGTAGTTGATGCTCTGGGAATCCATCCATCGAAGAATCTGAAACACATCGAGGAACTGCTCAAAATGCCTCTTTCACAGTGAGTTTTTCGTTGAATTTCTGCCTTGCGCTCTGTTTTGGTCATCACTACAACATTTTGAGGGTGCTGGGAGTTGGGGGGGGGGGGGTGAGAGAGGGAGAGGAGGGGGGGGGGAGCATTGTGCTCTTCACAAACAATTTTTTTATTGGGATTTGTACTCCTGCTTTTTACAAGGAGCATTGCTAGAGCATTTTCAGTGGTGGGATGTTACCCTTCCATTCGCGGTGAATTTACAGTTAGATCTACCCCTGCTGTACAACAGGATATTACTGTTATATTGTTTTGGAAGAGGTTGGTGTATTTTCGCAGTGAAACTATACATGGATTTTTACCATGGCTAATCTCATGAGTAATTGATGTTGCTAGGAATATTTAGATAGGGAGGAGAGCCTGTTCCTCACTCTTTTAGTGGACCCATGAAGCTACATTTCAGCTTGCTATTAGGGGCACCACTGGAACATTTTGAAGGGGGGGGGAGGAGAAGGGAGGATTGTGCTAGCATTTTGCCCTTTTTTATGTTAGGGGCATTTATACAACTTTAAGACGCAAAAGAGAAGTGGGAAGAGAGGGCAGTGTGTAAAAATCTTTACACATGTTAAGTTCGTGTATCGCTAGAAGAGTTGGAATGGGGGGGGGGCTGATGTCTTTTTGTGTTCCCTTTATCTTTCATGTTTGTCCTTTCATGCACATCTTTGCGTTGCCTTTGATATAGGTATGGTGAGGTGAAAGGTGTCATTCCGGACAGATTGATGCATGCAGTAGCAAGTATGAGGAGCGAAGCAGAGTCGTAGCGTATGCTGGACACACGCCATTGTCACATGGAATAATGTTTCTTGGAATGTCACTTATCTTAAAAGATTGGCAATCCTTGAATATTTATTTTACACAATAAAGAACAGGGAAATTACTCCTAGAACATAACTTGATGAAAAACTCATCTAAAATAGAAGATGAAAAGGTCATCTAAAATAGGGAAGGAAAAAAGATGGACTAGTAAATGGTTGATGTTTTAATCAAACATTTCTTCTTCGAGTATTTCTCTTCCTTAGCAAGATCAGTTAGAGGCTGTGAACATGGGTTTCTAAATTATTCAATTTACACTTTACATGAGTTGGATGTCTCTGAAAATGTTAACTCTACGTGTATCAGACTTCCTGGTACATATCAAAGCCCCCATACATTCCTATGATTAAATTGTGAATAAATGTATGACCAGAAGTTTGACACTTGCATTCTTTTACAGTTTTGATGTTTCAGCAAAGTTTCAGGAAAATATGAATGTTGAATTTTCAGCAAAATAAAAAAAAAAAAAAATTACATTATACTGGGTGTCCCAGAAAAAGCGGAACGGTAGATTTTTAGTACTTTACCTTCAGAAAGTAGATAATCTTTTTACTTTAGTAGGTAAAGCATCTCTATCAAAGAGAATGACACCAAGATCATTAAATTTGGTGAGGTAATTTTGATTCTATGCCCGTTTCTTAAAATACAGTAATTTTTGAATTTCGCATGTTTTTTTGCGACAGTGGAGAGCAGAATTGTGTCGGCTATGGCCTTTCATAAGGCATGTGTATGGCACATTGTATTACTGACATGCATCAATGGACTTCCCACAAACATCCTATTATGAAAGGCCATCCCGACACAAAGCTACACTCATCAGTCGCCAAAAATTTGAAAATGACTGTATTTTAAGAAACGGGCAAAGAATACAAATTACTTCACCAAATTCAATGATCTTGGTATCATTTTCTTCGGTAGACAGTTTATCCACTGATGTAAAAAAATTATCTACTCTTTGAAGGTAAAGTGCTGAAAATCCACCGTTTCACTTTTTCTGGGACACCCAGTATAAAAACAGTCTAGTCTTGATGTTTTCTTGTAGCTAGAGAAACCAACTTGCATCAGCATGACAGAGTTTAAAGCAATACCATCTTGAGTTTTCATGAATATGTGAAGTGTAATATTCATATTTGTGTTATATCTCACAATTTTTTCCAAGGAGTAAATTTGTGAATTGGTATTGCTGGAAATCTGAGAGCGAAAATCATTGTCCACCTACAAAGTCATATTTTGCCCAACACATGCTATATTATATGCTTCTGATCTAATTGCAAAAGAATTGCCATACATTTGTAGCATTAGACTTGACCATTTGAATGATTCAGTTTAACGTTTGACGGTTTCAGAAAGTGGCATAATATATTACTTGCATCTCTTTGTCAGGTGTCATAAAAAACTTTAAAGTAAAACTTAGGTGAAGGTAGCAGACATTTTCTTCAACTTTAAAAAAAACTAGATGAATCTTCGACCACGCGTGGTCGAATTTTATGCCTCCGCCATTACCAGATCAGAAATAAATGGCACTTCATGTTGCTTTATTTTCATTTATACAATGATATCTTTGACCTTGACCTTTGACCTTGTGACCCCCAAATCTAATGAGAGTATTGCCCTATCCATATGCATACATGAGCCAAGTTTGTTCAACTGTCAAATGGTTACTGAGTTATCACAAGAACGAACCATTTCTATGTACATAATAACCTCTATGACCTTTGACCTTTGACCTTGAGACCCTAATAAGATCATTGTCCCTTCCATATGCATACCTGCGCCATGTTTGAGGTTGATCGGTCAAATGGTTGTTGAGTTATAGTGAAAACGAACCATTTCTATGTACATAATGACCTCTATGACCTTGGACCTTTGACCTTGTGACCCCAAAATCTAATCAGATCATTGTCCCTTCCATGTGCATACATGAGCCAAGTTTGAAGCCAATCTGTCAAATGGTTCTTAAGTTATCGTGAGAACGAGCCATTTTTAAGTGTATTATTACCTCTATGACCTTGACCTTTGACCTTGAGACTCCAAAATCTAATCAGACAATTGTCCCTCCCATATGCATACCTGTGCCAAGTTTGAGGTTGATCGGTCAAATGGTTGTTGAGTTATGCTGGAAACGAACCATTTCTATGTACATAATGACCTCTAAGACCTTTGACCTTTGACCTTGTGACCCCAAAATCTAATCAGATCATTGTCCCTTCCATGTGCATACATGAGCCAAGTTTGAAGCCAATCTGTCAAATGGTTCTTAATTTATCGCGAGAACGAGCCATTTTTAAGTGTATTATTAGCTCTATGACCTTGACCTTTGACCTTGAGACTCCAAAATCTAATCAGATCATTGTCCCTCCCATATGCATACACGAGCCAAGTTTGAAGTTGATCCGTCAAACGGTTCTTAAGTTATCGCGAGAACGAAAACGGGACGGACGGACGGACGACCCGAAAACATAATGCCTCCGGCAACCACCTACGGTGGGCGGAGGCATAAAAATATATGATTTGCCTTTCTCTTTGCTTAGCCAGGGAAAAAAAAACGTTAGTTACAGATAGGTCTCCATTGATGCAAAAGTCATATATTGACTGGTCAGACTTGATCTCCGATACATTATTGTGTCATTTTGTCATCCAGAATGAAGCCCTGACTCATTTTGTGTCACGTTCTTGTAAATAGTATAGTGTATTGTATAAAGAATATAGGGATCCTGTTATGTCTCTGGATAAAGAGGAATTTAAATGTATATTTTATCTTAAAAATTCCTATAGAGATGTATGTGTAAATTCATTGAAATCATGTATTCTAATGTTGATGGAATTGAAATAAAGTATTGACACCAAAACATAATTATGTTCTTATTTGTTTTCACTTCAAATACTTCTACATAGTGTCACCCTGAAAACTTTGACAAAGTTGATGTAGATGTACATGATTACATGTACATGTAGTAAATTCCCGTTAAAGCAATTGAAGGAATACAGGTGAACTTCTGAAAAGTTTGGGTCTGGAAGAAACCGTGGTGGAAGTGGTCATGAGAAGTGGGTTGAGATGGATGGGTCATGTGATTCTCCTTATTTGCTCCATATACCATATACCATATAAACACAAAATTATTTTGCTGCCTTTGTCACTTCATTATCTCAAGTTATTTTGAACTTATCACTTTTCATGTATTTATTTAATGTATAACTGATAATTATTTCTTTTGATCTGCTTCTTAATATGTCCTTTGATTTTTTTTTCTCTCTCAATTTGTAAATTTTAGTTACATGTATGTGTCTTCATTCTCTCATTCTTTTGTTTTATGTATGCACCAGCCAATGTGGAGAACCTCATAGACAGAATTCCCGAATTCTTGCTAAATCTTTATACAATGTTCTGAGGTTTTGTTATCTTTGTGTTCTTTATGTACTTGTCTCTGTCATATCTCACCTGGAAATGAAATAAATAAATAAATAAATGTGCTGAGAATGGAAGATGATGAGCCTGTGAAAAGAGCATGGGATCTGGAAGTGGATCGCATGAGGGGAAGGGGAAGGCCAAGGACTATGTGGAATCAAATGATGAGGAGGGAAGCAGAAAGAGGAGGATGCTTAAGATACGAGAGAAGGAGAGAATGCTATCATGACGCGAGGGTGAGTGACTCCTTGCAAGAGGGAAGTGGCCCACTGTGATGAACGATGATGATGCTCGTTTTCTTTTTTTTTTTTTTTTTAATGTGGAAATCAAACATACCAGATAAACGAATGAAGAAATCTGATGTGATTTCTATCACCCTTGGATGTTAAAATAGGGAAATATAGAGGCAACACACCTACTCCTCGCTCAAATATCACAGATTTTTGCAGTGGCAAGGAAAAACCACCTGCAAAATTCATCCAAATGTCTGCCCCCCTTTTTTTCCTTCTTTTCATCATTTTTGAGATCTATATATAGCTAAATGCACTTTTATAATGCCATTTCACAAACTAAATTATCAAAGAACATTACACACACATGTAAAGAAACTTGAGAAGAAACATTCCTGTCCATATAATATATATTATTCCATATCTCAAACATGCATGCATTTCAATAACGAAAGTCATCAAATAACATGAAAATCATACTCTTCTATGATACTTATCTATAGTAAATATTCACAAATACCAGACTTTGTCCTCTGAAATGAGAAATGTATAGTACTTTCCACAATTTTAATAGATTCTTTGTGATAAGCTAACCACTAAAAATACCTACAAGACATATGATAGTTTACCAATACATAATACAATGGAATGCTGAATCACATGAAACTCAATGAAATTAACTAGATTTAGAAATTAACATGATAAATCTTTGTACATGTACGTATACATGTAAAATAAAGCATCTATTCAAACTGTCTATATGGTAATACATTTGCTTTGATCAACATAGAAATTTTACACTTACATATTAACTGCATTAAAAGAGAGACAACTATTGCTTCAGGTTTTCATGTGACTACAAGTGACCAAGAAGAATTATTACATATTCTAATGGAACTTCTAAGAATGACATGGTCATGTTACAGTGCAAGATCAACAGAGAAGAAAGACTTGATATGCTCTGATTTATCCGAGAAAAAAGAAATTCTGGACTGTAGATATTATTCAGACTGACCTTAGCTTTGCATTTTTTCCATTAGTTTTTCACATTTACATATTTATATGTATGACTATTTTCTGTTACCCACTGCTAGCATAGGCCTATGAAAATACTGAACATGCACTGCCTCAATTGCTGAAACATTACAGAACCAACTAATTCTGCTCACTAGCTTCATGACTGTCACAAACATAATTGCATAAAAATGTTACTAAAATTTGTTACAATATCCACTAAATGTATGCACAATCCCAAGACTGACTGCTGATTATCCAACAGTATTTTATCACATAACGCATAAGTTTGTACATGTACATACAGTATAACTACATAATATAGGAGGGACGAGATAATTTTGGAAAATGAAATCTAACAAAAATGAAAAAATTTTCCACGAAAAGTTTCTAGCTACTTTTGTTAATCTCCTATACCTCTAGCAAACAAATTATGTCTAAACCATACATGGCTAATAATATACATGGCAATATAAATCCCTACAAGATTGCAAATGGTGTCCCACACATGAATGACGCACCTAACATATCTCTGAGCCATGCATAAGCCCCGAATAATACTCTTAACACTGCATTGAGTTGAGCAATCCAAGCCCTTACAGAAATGGAACTTACACATGGCTCACAATGAGATTCACATCATAATGATTAACTTAAGATTTAAAAACAGACAGATAGAACTTGGATGAGATGAAGATGATTATCATCAAAGTGCAGGGTCGGCTGACTAATATGTGGGCTGGGAAATTCTGCTCAGCAAATATTGACCAAACAATATTGCATAACTAGAGCATGGAAAAAAAGTTCTGTGTCCGGACAATTAGTTAAAAAAGAACTGTCATATCTGCAATTGGATTTCACCAAAAAGTGCATCAAATAGTGCTGACTATCATGATTATTTGTCAGTTATAATAACCGACTAAGATACATGTAACTTTCAGAAGATTCCTGATATACTGCATGCAAACCAGTTCAAATAGTGGACACACCATGTACGGGTACACAAAACATTCTGGTACATGTATATTGCCCTGGTACTGACCAGGTATTTCCCAGTATTTCTCTGTATTTCCTGGTATTTCCCCACATTTTTCGCCTGGGCGGGAAATACAGGTGTTTCCCAGGAAATTGCCAACCCCGTTTAACACTGCCTTTTCAACTAGAAATATGTCACCCCATGTCCAGTGTAATGTGAGTAGATCAAAGGCAGTAAGATGATAATCACAATAGCACATCTGACATGAAAATTGTAAAGAGTTGCATTATCACACATTTATGTAAAAAAAAAAAATAGGGCTTCCCAAATTACATTCAAATAGTTTATGCTGAATTCAAGTCCCTTATACAGAACTGAGAGAAGTCAATCCCTGGCTTTGATGCTCTGTTCTTTCCTGAAATATATTCTGCTTCCAAAAATCCAAAGTCAAGATTACAGTAGGATGAATGATAGGAGGAGATTATATCTGAAATCTATACCAAATCCCACAGCCCAGATTACCACTAGCTTTAGGGGTAAACAAACAATGAGCAACTCTTTGCAATCAATCAAACTGACAATACATTGATGACAATAATATATGTTTCAATAATCTATTCACTACAGACTTTAATCTATCTTAATTCGCTGGCTGGTCATTCTGTAGATGATGGAATCTCCGGGGTCCATGTTTCCCAACATGCTGGCGACAACAAAAACTGAAATCACCAGGATGATGCCGAGCCAGAGGAAGATGTTGAAGAAGACGGGGAAGGTTTCGTCGTAGAAGGGCGCGACGTTGAGAGCCTTGGGTGTGATGTTGGTTGGAGGGCCAGGGGTGGGTCCAACAGCAGTTGTCTATGAAGAACGAAAGAACACAACATCTCACTTAAAAAGATCTCAGTTAAGGGTGGATCAGATTGAAAAGGAGTTTATTTTATGCAAGGAAGAACGAACAAGAAGATAAATTTCAAATCATCATTCCTGTTGTTATGCCATCGGCTATACAGGTGGATACGGCAGCAGCTGTCAATGAGTGGGTGGAATGAAAGTTATGGGCGATACTGTGGAGGTGTAGTGGTGTAGTGGTTCATTCACTTGACTCTCAATCAGAGGGTTGAGGGTTTGAATCCCAGCCCGGCACAAACATCTTTTGGCAAGACATTAATCCATGTTTGCCTATCTTAACAAAGGTGTCAAATGGGTATCCATTAGGAGCGAACATTAATATAGTTAAGTTGGCATGTGTGCATCCGTAAAATGGTGCCTGGGCAGAGTGGAGATGGTGCACTTTATGTGTGGAATAGCTATTAAATCCATTGACCAGGGTAATAATAATTACATGTAAAGCACTTGGAAACGGAGTACTACATGTACACACTATACAAATGTAAATGAATGAAACAAAAAGCAAGAGAAATGGGGATGAGAGGAAAGAAAGACAGAAAGAGAGAGAGAGAGAGAGATAATTTGGAGACCTACATTTGTTGGATGTTCCTCAAAGAACTTTCACTCTACTTACTAAATCGGGCATTGTTGTAGGAGAATCTGTGGTTGCAGCTGATGTGCTACCTGTAGCCTGCAAAATCATTTGGGAAATTTGGTGGAGTTAGAAAAATTGATGATAGGTTTAGGGACCATTCTCAATTGATGCTTGTGTTATGGTTGAGCAGTAATTATTGAAAAATGATTAAATGAAATTTGTCAGGCTGAATGGTGTTGCATGGGGTTTAAGGATTTCAAACAAGATGATATGATAAAGTCAAATGACAGATAAAGAATGAAAAAACTAGATGAATCTTCGACCACGCGTGGTCGAACTTTTATGCCTCCGCCATTAACAAATCAGAAATAAATGGCACTTCATGTTGATTTATTTTCATTTATACCATGACATCTTTGACCTTGACCTTGACCTTGTGACCCCCAGATCTAATGAGCGCATTGCCCTTTCCATATGCATACATGAGCCAAGTTTGTTGAACCATCAAATGGTTACTGAGTAATCACAAGAACGAACCATTTCTATGTACATAATGACCTCTATGACCTTTGACCTTTGACCTTGTGACCCCAAAATCTAATCAGATCATTGTCCCTTCCATGTGCATACATGAGCCAAGTTTGAAGCCAATCTGTCAAATGGTTCTTAAGTTATCGCGAGAACGAGCCATTTTTATGTGTATTATTACCTGTATGACCTTGAACTTTGACCTTGAGACTCCAAAATCTAATCAGATCATTGTCCCTCCCATATGCATACCTGTGCCAAGTTTGAAGTTGATCGGTCAAATGGTTGTTGAGTTATGGTGAAAACGAACCATTTCTATGTACAAAATGACCTCTATGACCCTTGACCTTTGACCTTGTGACCCCAAAATCTAATCAGATCATTGTCCCTTCCATGTGCACGCATGAGCCAAGTTTGAAGCCAATCTGTCAAATGGTTCTTAAGTTATCGCGAGAACGAGCCATTTTTATATGTATTATTACCTGTATGACCTTGACCTTTGACCTTGAGACTCCAAAATCTAATCAGATCATTGTCCCTCCCATATGCATACACAAGCCAAGTTTGAAGTTGATCTGTCAAACGGTTCTTAAGTTATCGCGAGAACGAAAACGGGACGGACGGACGGACGGACGGACGGACGGACGGACGGACGGACGACCCGAAAACATAATGCCTCCGGCAACCACCTACGGTGGGCGGAGGCATAAAAAAAGATGCAATTAGTTAGTAACTGTGGAAGTTTGGTAAAATGTAAAATGCACATGCCGTGTCACTGGTAAAAAAGAAAAAAGAAGAAAATGCACAAATGTACAGGGGTAAAATACAAATCACCCAGCAAAATTGCAAAAAGTGAAAAAAGTGAAAACATTACTGAATGATCCCAGCCATGGAAGAGCCATGGGAATTGTAATGATCTGCCATTTGATGTAATTGAGAGATTTCATACAGACATTGCTACCCATTTGTCCATTAAAGCAATCCAAGCTAGAAAAAATGAAGAGCAATTTAATGAAAAGAAAGAAAAAAAGAAAAGACAAAAAATCCATATACAGCATGAGAGAAGAACACAAACCATTTCAAAGCATGAACTCTGATAATAAGAAGTACATGTAGTCAAAACAAGTTACAATGCTTGCGCTCTACTCACAATCATCTAAAAATAACATTACGACAGTAAATATGCCCGAATAAACATATCAGTTTGAGTTAGTGAAAATACTAATCTAAGGAATGGTGTTTGATCATGGAATTACACATCAGCTTATCTTTCTATTATCATTTTACTGAATTTTAATGATTTTGCAAATGCTTATCAGAACATGGTAATATGCTGTTGTGGAGAGCAGGCAAGTGTAGATGCATTTATGTCTGTCATCAAAAGATGTGTTTTTAAATCTAACAGAGCCTGGGTAAAATAGATAAAAGAGAAGAAGTATGTTAGAAAACAAATTGAAACAAACACAAACAAGCAGACAAACAAAAAAAAAAAAAAAAAAAAGAACTTCAATCAGCGCACAGTAGTAAAGATTTGAATGAATAAAATGTGAATATCATAAGTGCAAACTGAAAACAGCAAACAGCAAACAGCAATCAAACTGCAATCTGAAAGTGTAGAACAATAATCAAAATGATGAAAGAAAATGAATGGTTAGTAATGAAAATGACGGAATCAACTGTATTCATGAATTCAAATGATGAAGAGACCCGATGGACTGAAGGTTAAAAGAACCTCAGAATCAAATAATGGTCAATGATAGACATAAAGAAAGAGAGTCTAAAGCAGAAATGTTAAGGAGGTGGAAACAATAATTTTCAATGAAAGTGGGTACATGTGAATCATAATTATCTTGTCTTCACAAAGCTTTTTTAAAATAAAATGTTTACAATGAACATTGATGATAAACAAATGTAAAGTTACTTGCACTTACAATAAAACTACTGAAAAAATAAACCTTGCTTTCAACCCCAGAGTCTGGGTGCAAATATTATTAAAATTCAAAATCAAACTGTATTTATCAAAACTGTATTTATAATCTTGTCTATAGAGCTGGTGACTCATTGAACACTAAACTCAACCACGCCGGGTATAGACCTGTTCGCTTTGGGTGCAGAATTTTTACGTTAATGTTTATTTCAACCATGACTGGGGGACTTCAAGTATGCCCAACAATAGCTGATTTAAAAACTCGAATTAAATATGCACTGACACAGCAATGCACCCAACTCATGGCACAACTGACTAAATCATCTTTTCTTCTTATTTTTGAAGTCCCCCTCCCCCAGGTTATTGCTGATGACAAAGTTACAGTGTTTTAAAACTGAATAGGTCTGCATGGAAGTCAGTATGACTCCTACCATTCCCCAAGACTTATTACAGGAACAATCTGGGCCACGTTTCATAAAACTTGTTATCAGTAACAACTGCCACATTTCTATGACAAATTTACTCTCAGCCAATCAGATGCAAGGATTTCAAGAGCTTATAACAGTTGTTGCAACTCGTTATTGATAACAGTTTTATGAAACGGGGCAATTGTTCCCACAGGCAATAACAGAGTTTTGATGAAGTGAACTTACCTGCATGAGAGAACGTCCCTGTCTGTGCAGGAATGCTTCCATGGGAACAGTAGCCACGCCCATAAACACATCCTCGCCATACAGCTCGATCATCTGACGTCCCCACTGTGCAGAGTGAGATAACAGAGGAAGTGAGTAAGAAGGTGAAAGATGCTCAAATAGTACTACTTGAAATTGGAATTAGAGGAAATTGTGGCTGTTTTACAGAAATGTGTTAAATGCTCAATGGACACTGCATCTGCTGAGAGATAGAGTAAAGCTAACTGATATATGATTTATAACCAAGTAATCACTCTTATGGCCCTTTATTGATTATTTCTGTTTTCCTCCTTCTCGGGTCACATGGGAAAATGTATTCTAAAGACGTTAGGACAAGAAAGACAGAGTCTAATAACTGACAAGGAGTTGAAAAGTAATTCTTCACAAAAGGGCACTGACATGTCCATTCAACACCATGGCCATTAGAACTAATGATTATAAAAGTTTACTCTGCCGAATAAACACTTTTGCAGGAATGAAACTTGTGACCTTTGCATCTTTGTGACTGAGAAATCTAAATGCATGAACAATCTTCCTACATGTAGCTTATGAATAAAGTCAGCCGGGACATTCGTTTGCATCAGTGACTTAGCCGACTCGGCTCTATGCTCTGTCTGCCGTGCCCTCCATGGTCCAGCAATTGCTCAATATATGTTCCTCTGGCAATTGCATCGCTTCAATTGGCAACATGGTTAAGTTCCCAACTGCACCCTAAACCCAAATCTATAACTGATAACAGCAACTAAAAATCTAAACTACATGTACAACATGGGCCCTGTTGCATAAAAATTACCATTAATGGTATCTCTGCCATCAATAGTAACTACCATGGTACATTGCTTAACAGCCAATCAAATTCAAGGTTTCCATGGAAGTTTCCATGGCAAATACCAATGATGGCAAAGTTACTATCACAGGTAAGTTTTATGCAGTGGGGCCCAGGTATAGATCCTTGACTTGATAAAGACTGGACCAAATGTCAACACAGCAACTCTTAGATCATTGGATAATCTTCCTACCTGTTGAATAAAGTCTGCTAGGACGTTCATGGCATCAATGACCTGAGCCGACTCTGCTCCATACTCTGTCTGCAGGGCTCTGAAGCCTGATAGCTCAAAGGAGTAGACGTCTGGTATGTTATCCTGTACAACTGCTGGATTCTCCTTTAGCTGTGTAGGGGAGAAAGTGCAGAAATAACATAGAAAATTATATTCATGAGCAAGACCCAAAGAGATCCACAAGCCAGTACATCCATTGCAATCGAGGGTCTTCTGAAGTCTCATTTTATTTTTTTTCTTGAAAACAATATATTACATTGGCTCAAGTGGTCTTTATGGAAGCATAATTGTTTAAGTGGCCAAAATATGTTTAGTATTTATGTGTGGAGGATTTTGTAAGTGCAAGGAATGTGCGCTCACTGAAACATCTTTAATCAACAAGATTGGATTGGATCATTCCAAATGCTTTAAATTTCTTCTGACAATTATACCTCATGATCACCAACATTAAAAATACAAAAATACAGCATCAATACCATGAATGATAAGTCATAAAGAGCATTCTTAGCCTACATGCAATACAGTTAATATCTAAAAATTGAAGGAAGCAGGGGGGGTTGCCCTGTAAAATTATTTACGTGAAAATTATGTATGACGAAAGGCTGAGAACAAACTGTTATTTGAGGCTGACGAATATTCAGGACACCATCATGATCAACGTCAACGTGATGACAGACCATACACTGAAAGTGTTCCTAACAGCTAAGAATCAGTCAGTCTGAAGCAACTGCAGAGTCAGTTTGTTGGTGGGACTAAGGTGCTATCTTCAGGACACCATCATGATCAACGTCATAGTGATGACAGACCATACACTGAAACTGTTCCTCACAGCTAAGAATTAGTCAGTCTGAAGCAACTGCAGAGTCAGTTTGTTGGTGGGACTAAGGTGCTATCACCTTAAACACTATCAAATCAAACTGTAAAAAAAAGAAATGATCTCATCGCAGTTGCAGCCATACCTTTAGTAGAACTTCCTGCATCATCTGAAGCTCACTGAAGAAGTTGACGTCGGACTGGTGAGTGAGGTTGAGGGTCACAGGTGAGAGATCAAGGGTCACTGATGTGCTTCCTTTCAGCAGGGGCATCATGCTGTCTAGCCTGAGAGGGGGAAGTCCCTTGAAGAGTGTTGGGAACTCTTCTGGTGACTGCACAAACTGGGAGGTTAAACGTGCATCTTAATTAATTTGCGATTTAAAGGCTATCAGCAGCATGGTTCTCGCCCGTACATAACACCCATGGTTCCAATACCATGCGTAAAGGGTTTCAGACAAGGAAGAACCATGTGTGAAATTGCTGCACCATGCGTGGCAAGAAGGGTAAAAAAATATTGGAGTATATATTCCTAACAATAATGATAAATGTCACAGATTGTTTTGCTTTTTGGCAATGTATTTTTACTTTTATGCCATTAGTAGACAACTCCTGCTTACCAAGATGTATTTTTCATCCTTTTACTATAGCATATACTGCTGCCACACCTATCTTTAGGTGTTATTCCGTAAAACTTCCAAAACTTCCACGCTTTGCGCAGTGTGGGAACCGTGTGTGGATTTTTTTCTAGTGAGAACCCTGATCAGCAGTAATATACGGTAAGGAGATGATCCTGTTCCAATGCTGCAAATAGATACCTCCAGAAGTATGGCTAAAGTGAAACCCTTGGTGAAAAGATGTCACAGGAATTTAAAAAAAAAATTACCTGCATGGTTATTTAAGTCATGACCAAAGATCTGTAGGACCAATCATTTCTTTCATTTATACTTCAAACTGAAGGAGAGAGAGAGAGAGGGGGGGGGGGGGGGGGAACATCTCATCCCCCAAAACAGAGAGAGTATGGGGGAGGGGAGAGGCAGTCTTACCAAAACTTTGCTTAACCCATTCATGACAGAAGTCCACATTTTATGGTTTCTTTTGAAGCAAAGCCCTAAAAAATCGTACCAAATACATGAGCAGAAAGAGCAAAAAAATCTACACAAACTCTGCCTATTTTGGTTGCATCAATATTTGTTGTTTGATGCTGAAAATTTTTTAAAGGAAAATAAGCATTAAAATCCTTAAATTGGCAATGTGATAGATAGTTTAAAATCACCGTTTTCCCCTGCAAATTGGCAACTTTTTGACTTTTCATCATAATTTCTGTCAATTTATATTCATTTCAGATACATGACGTTTTATAAGAAAAATGTAGGCATAAAATAAAAATGTTGGTGTTGCCAATTTGAAGAATAAAAGCTGATCAAATTAGGCTTTAAATAATTTCTGTCACGAATGGGTTAACCGGTTTTCATGATTTGATTTCAGTATAACACACATTTCCATAGACCCTAGCGCGAGTAATCTTGGGCTAATTGTTCAATGGGTTAAACTCCAAGATGACAGCCACTCTCAAAGTCCTATTGATGACTAAATTCGTGACTAAATGGGGGGGGGGGGGGGGAAATAAATGCTGAATGCATGTTCCTACCTCTACACCTGCTGCCAATTCCACAGAGACTGGTTTGCCTTTGCCATACATGTTCCTAATGGTGTCCTTCACAGAGTCGAGATTTAGACTACCAGGCTTTACCTTAAAGTAGAAAAAGATATCAGAGTTTTCAAGTTACTGTGAAAATATTCTTTACCACCAAAGAGGAAAATACAGTGTATCAATAAATTTGGACTTCTAAAAAGCCCCCTTTTCTTTTTTTTTTATATCTGTATGTTTTATTGAAACAAATCAAGGGAATCATAAAAAAAGCCCTTTTCTTTGAAAACCTAGATAAGTCCCTTATATTGTGGGGAAAAAAAACTCACTGGGAAGATTCAGATTATATTAAAACAAATGACTGCAAGATATGACTGAAATATGTAACAATAAATGAGCCAATAAAAAAACACATAGAGTAAAATAGAATGAGTTGAGAAGAGGTATGTGTATGAATGTGGTGAGGTACGTGTATGAATGTGGTGTAACAGTGTTTTGTTTGTTTTTTTTCAATCAAGAAATGGAAAAAACTTCCAAATACGGTTAAATGATATATAATTTTCAATTAACTGTGCTATGCCTTCTTGAATGGAGTAACTGCGACTCTCTTCTTATGAGACTTTTGCTTATAAACATGAAATATTGGTGAATTGTCACTTGGTCTAATCCCATTTCGTCTACAACCAGTTCGTCTAATGCCCATTTGGTCTCATCCCACGTGGTCTAATCCCATTTTGTCTACAACCAGTTTGTCTAATAACCATTTGTGTCTAACTGCCACTTAGCCCTTCGTCTAATTTCTAGTTAGGCTATACCCATTTCGTCTAATGCCCACTTGGTCCAACACCACTCAGTCTATCTGATTAAATGAACTGGTAATAGACTAAATTGGACGAAATGGGGAAAACTAAGTAGACGAAGTGGCAATTAGACCATTTAATCATTAGACAAAATGACAATTAGCCCAAGTGGGTACTTGACCAAGTGACAATTGGACCAAACAGCAATCAGACCAAATTGATAGAGACCAAATGGGTTTAGCCATAGTGGTGTTAGACTATCTGGGAATTAGACCAACTGGTACTAGACCAAGAGGCTACAAACCGAAATATTTGTATCCAATACCTGTTTAATAGCAACTGATTGAAGAGCAGAAGGTTTTAGGGCATCTGTGCCTTGAATCTCTTCTATTGTTACCAGAACACCAGCCTTGGGCCGTCTGAAGATACTTCCACTGGACATACCATGCCATGATAAAGGCTGACAGATGCGAGAGAAGGAATTAAATAAAAGTTTAAATCCCACTAATTCTAAATGTATGTCCAATAAATTTTTGTGCATAAATGATACATCATTTGTGTCAACACTACGTAAGAACACAATGTGCCAGTCTTCTTCTGATGAGTACAATATGTGCTGAAGATTCAAAATAACCGTTTTCCATAAAAAAATTCATATCCCTTACATTCTTGTAACACGTACATGCACGAGTACATCTAAAATTTACAAAAGATATACACACAATATACACACAGAGGTAACAAATTTTTGAGCATGAGAAATTAAATATAAATTCTCTCTCCATCGTCCATTTGGTTAAATTCTATTTATCAACCAGAAGTTTTTTTTTAAAACCATGTCTTGGCTATCTTATACAGGTCTTCCCAGACTCTGTTCACCCTGTGCGGTCAAGTTAAGATTTTTTTTCCTATCATCTTCCCATCTTCTATTTTGGAACAATGTATTTTCTGCAAGCATTAGAATAACATTCCGTAATAAAAATAATGACGTTATCATCCATAGCCCATTGCATTCACTTTCTCTCATTATTACATATCAAAGATAGCAAATAAATCATCATTAAAATCTGTAAATCAAGCTCTTCATATAAGTCATACTAAACCATTAAACAATTAAACAAAAAATTAACAACATGAGAATGACTCACCTTTGAACTAGAAAATCCTAAAGCTAATGAGAATAAATCTGGGATTTCATTAGCATCTATTGGACCTGCATTGGTGTTGACCTTGAGGTACTCTGGTACATGGGCTAGCATAAACCTTCCTTCACCTAGTACTGTAAACAAAGAACATGAAAATGAATTAACCGTATGGTGTAGTGGTTCATTCACTGGACTCCAAATTTAAGAGTTGTGGGTTCAAATCCCAACCTGGCTCTAATATCTTCCAACAAAACATTAATCTATGTTGCCACTCTCCACCCAGGTGTAGTAAGTGGGTATCCAGAAAGAAAAAATTCCTTTCATGCTTGAGACATTGACATGGTAGCTCAGCTACAGCCTGGGCAATAATATGATATTAAGTGCAACACAGTATATTTGTATAGCTGCGCTTTAAAAACAGACATGTATATGATTATTATTATACATGCATATGCAGGGTTCTCACTAGAAAAAAATCCACACACGGTTCCCACTCTGCGCAAAGCGTGGAAATTTCTGAAGTTTTACGGAATAACACCTAAAGTCAGGTGTGGCAGCAGTATATGCTATAGGATGAAAAATACTTCTTGGTAAGCAGGAGTTGTCTACTAATGGCATAAAAGTAAAAATACATTGCCAAAAAGCAAAACAATCTGTGACATATATCATTATTGTTAGGGAATATATAGTCCAATATTTTTTTACCCTTGTTGCCACGCATGGTGCAGCAATTTCACACATGGTTCTTCCTTGTCTGAAACCCTTTACACATGGTATTGGAACCATGGGTGTTATGTACTGGCGAGAACCATGCACATATGATAGCACCGGTCTGGATATTGATGTAATTACATTGGGGTAATTACAACCTACTTGTACATGTACATGTAACACTGGCAAAAGAAAGGGGAAAAAAAAATCATTCTTCTCAAAACAAAATAAACTGAGTGTCAAAAGAAACTTATCACTTCTTCAGAGTGACACACATTAAAATCCAAAGCATTTAAATGAATCATAACTGGGCATATATTAGCTAAAATACTCCGAACCAAGCACAACTAAAAATGTCTATGTTTTGTTGAGTCAAAACAGAATAAAATAAGGTGAAATTGCAAGAAGTAATTTTTCAGTATCACAAAAATTGCTTGCCTCCCAGGCACGGAGTACGGTATGGACAATGGGCAGTACAGCAGTAACAATAAACCACATTTGAAATTGAATGAACAGCTTTGGAATGTTCTGAATAGGCAGCCTTTCGCGGAGGTTCTCAGCAAGCAGGTTCTGTGATTTTAAAAAAATGACCTTTAGCAGTTTCATCACACTTTTCTCCTTTATGGCAAAACTGATCTTTAAAATTTTCAAATGTGCGTTATAAGGAGAATTGTAGCTCATCTACGTCTAAATATGATTAATTTTGATGGAGTAGATTTTAGTGAGCGTTGATCTGAAAAAGTGATGTTTCTTTTGCAACCCAGTTTATATGAAAGAATGTTAGAAATGATATGACTACATGCAATTCACACATCATAAGATCCATGTACATAAACACTAAACATACAGTAACAGTAACAAAGAGATAATTTGACATTTGGAAATTGTGTGCTATTTTTAGTTTCTTGCACCTTGTAAGTGCTATATGATGGGAAACCATGTATATGAAAAAAAGGGAAGAGTGAAAGAATAATCATGACAGATGGTTCTTCATCTGCATATGATGACAATAATAAAACATATACAAATATGGCAAGTATCAGATTATGCATACATGTATATCATCAGGCACTATCCGAGTGAGTATTACATTATTCAAAAGGAAATCAAGTATTCTTTTGAATGCTGTCATTTCCTACAGATATGACTACAGGCCTTCAATCTCTATCAAAGACCAATACCAACACTATACATCCTATCATTAGTATGGTGCACAGAGGTATTACAAGTCATTGTACCAATGAATGTGCAACACAGGAAGTAGTGTTAGTTTCAGATTGACTGACTGCGATACACATGTGTTAAAGGAACCCTGTGCTAAAAGACACTAGTCTTCATTCCAGTCAAAAGCATGCTGGAAAGTATGCAAATGATATAATCTAGTATGTACCTACAAAGTGTAAGGTGTGACAGACATTATCATCATTATCTATTCTTATTCTTCTTATTATTAATTATTATCTATACGAGGCATTTTTCCGTGGCAATTATTTCCATATTTTGCGTTCTCTGATTTGGCAGCGGTCAATATCATACCATATTTTCTCTCTTCCGGGTTTTCTCATTGACTCTACGTGTAAACTGAGCAGCGGGCAATATTCATGAAATCCAGTTTGAACCGGTTTGAGAAGCAACGCAAGCCATGCATGCAGTGCGCGAATAAAAAGATACGCAACATTCAATGCGCAAATACATAATGACATCATAAAAAGGTTTAAGCCGTATGATTAAAGTTAAGGCACATATGCATGTTAAATAGGTACTTGGAGAGATGACTTTAATTCATTTTCTCATCAATTTCCTGTGGGATATAGATAATAATAATAATATTGACTGCAATGAATGAGATACAACCTATATCGCCCTCTCTGAATCCAATATTGCCCGCGCCTTCGGCTTGGGCAATATTGGATTCAAATCGGGCGATATAGGTTGGTATCTCATTAATGCCAGTCAATATTATATAATTATTATTAATTATTATTACTATTATCATTATTACTATTATTATTATTATTTCTATTATCATTATTATTATTATTATTATTATTATTATTATTATTATCATTATTATTATCATTATTATTATTATTATTATTATTATTATTATTATTATTATTATATTATTATTATTATTATTATATTATTATTATTATTATTATTATTATTATTATTATCATTATTATTATTATTATCATTATTTTCTTTTTAATATCCTTACTTTTATTACTATTACTTTTACTATCATCATATTGTTAACAGACCTGTCTAAGCATCAGACCTGTCACTACAAGTATCTTGACATTAAATCATTCTTTCCTTTATTTTTTTCCCCATGGTTTTTCATCGTTTCTGCATTTTGTACTTGTCCATTCCAGTATTGGTAGGCCCTCAAAAACTGTTTGTCAGATTTTCTTCTTTTCAGCTGGTCAGTAGAAAGAGAAAAAGGCAAAATGAAGAAGCTGTGAAGTTTTTTTTCCTCCTCAAGTTGAATATTAAACAAATGAGAGATCCAAAATATGGGATTTTTTTTTTAGCTGGGACAGCTAAAGGACAGAGAGTTTTGATAATCGGAATTAGCACTGCTACCTTATTCACTGAGGCACTTTATTTAAGTTTGTGGCCCCTCAGATCGAACATGTTACCATGAAACATTACGAAAAAAACAAACAAACAAAACATATTTATAACACATTTCGTAACAAATCAAATCATACTGCTATGCTCTTTCCCTACAAAATTCCTTCTCCTAATGGTCTTCTCTTTCCTTCCTCTTCAAAAACAAAAATAATCAAGAAACAAACACAATATGATAAAAGCTGTTTTTTGTTATACCTGTTACATGGTGATGTCTAAGCTTTTGAAGCCAATTATTCTTACAGATTTTTTATTATGAAATAATTTCATAAATCATAGAAATAGCACATGTAACAGTCAAATCTACCGTAGATTAATTGTAATGTCAGGCCTCATACCACTGACACAGGGATACCAGGGCTTGGGGCGAAATTGCCCTCGAAATGCCCAAAAGAGCTCTTGAAAACTTAAAAAGAGCCCCTGAAATTCTCATAAGGTCCAATGTAAATCATAATACAATGTACATGCAGAATATTGGGGTGGTTGGGCTCCAAAAGTAGCCCCGGAAAAGAAATTATTAATTTTTTCCCCTGCACTGAAAAAGTGTATATTGAATCAGAAAGGCTTCCATACGAATAAAAAACAGAAATTGAATCCTCTTTGTTGTCTTTAGTAAAAAAAAGATTCCTAATTGGGAAGACTTCCTTTTGTGACAGCCACCCAAAAATTGCATTTACAAACGTTTTCAGACGTTTTCAAAAAATATATGGCGAGAATTGCCGTAAATTTTTTGAAAACGTCTGCAAGATTGCTCGCATCTAGTCGCGCATCGATGCGCATGCACAAGTTAGTCGCCATTTTCTATCTGCATTTCAATGGACGCCAGGGAAACGTAAACAAGCTGTGAGTTTTTCCAGCTACCCTACGATAGATTTATATCAAAATTTCAGTTTTCGTATGTCCGATTTTTAGTCCCAAGTGTCAGTCAGGTTTGTGATGACCACAGCCGATAGTTACAAAGCTGGTGGTGTCATTGGCCCATGGGAAAGTGATTTTCCAGGGGTTGTTTTGAAGTGCCAAGATGCTTGCTATGTACAAATAGGGGGTAAAAACACTGACTTCATAGAGTAGTAGTGTTAGCGTTTTTTTTTTTTTTCACTCTCTTGAAGTCTCCCGACTAGGTCAGGTCCTGATTGCGGTGTGCATGTGCTGATTAGTAGTTTTGTTATGTGCTGCCGATTAGTAGTTTGGTGTGTGCGACTTGACGGCAGTGTGCTTTATTCCGTCAGGATTGGATACGAAAGCGCATTAGCGCCCCACTTTTACACCCGGCTACGAGTCATTCTGTCTCTGTCTCACCATGGAAAAAATAAATGACATGAAAAATTCCTGGCGGGATGTGTCTCACTGAGGCCTGTACATCATCCGCGTAAACAAAAACGTAGAAAAAAGGTCGTTTTTCAGCACCGGGCGGAGAACCCGGGGATCCACTTTACGGTATCAAAAACAGTAAAAATCAGAAAAAAGGGTATCAAATTCACTAGTGCCGGTTTCACAAGGAACCCGAAAAAGGTAGGAAAATTATAGACCCTGACGATGGAATGAAATATGGCAAGTTACAAATCAGCCGGTAAATCGGCGGCAATTAGAAAAAGGAAATGAGAAAGAAGCAGGTTTTTTTACTAGAAAAACAGGGAAAGATGTCTAGTTGAAGATATCCCCGCTTAGGGTATATAAAACAATGCAAGATTTAAAATCCCTGTTAAGGGTCTAAAAATCTGAGATCGTTCATGGGTTTCCCATTTAGGGTATCAAAACCACCCGTACCTTAATCCCCGTTTAGGGTGCTTTTCAGAAAGTGATTTACGCGGACGATGTACAGGCCTCAATGAGACACATCCCCCCGGGGAAAAATGCAAGATTAAAGGTATCATTATGTCACTAGATCATCAGTAACCCTACCGGGCTCCACACATGCTCAGTAGCTAGTGCGCTCTGTACATAATATGAATCGTTCGCTGAATATGCATATCTCAAAGTGCAGAACGCGCTAGCTAGCTGCAGAGCTAGCTGTGCATGTGCAGCTCATCCATGTCGCGATGTCTTCATGCATATTCAATCATTCTGAACGAACCGCGCTCTAAAATGTGAATATTCATATTGCTCTGCACATGCACACATTGATTTTCGATTTGTAAAATGAATGCTACAAAATGGATTATTTTCATAGGACAAGAAAATCATGTCTTTTTTCTTCCAAAACATTTTCAGAAGAGGATTTCAGAGGGTTTGCTGGTTGGCCAAAGAGACCATATAAGCACAAATTTTTCTTTTTAGACTTAGTTATTTTTATAAAAATAAGCGAACCAAACTGATGGTTTGCGGCGCTGTCAATAGATAGCTGCGGAGCCCCATACGGGCCGTCATCATGGCCGTAGGCCAGGGTTAGCATGGTTAGATCATCAGCTGAAGTAAGTACATGAAGTAACAACATGGAGGCTTTCTGTCATTTATCATGCTTTCGGATCTCAGGGTAGATCTGGCAGAGAGAGCTATTTCAACCAATCATCAGCTACATAATCATAAATGAGCTGCAGAAGCCTGTGGCTGTGCAGCGCTTACTGGCCGGCACTTCGGCCGACCAAGCTGCGCCATGCCCGCAGCGGCAGACACGAACTCCGACGATTATAAATTAGGGGACAAAATGGAGAAATAAAGTACAAATTATTTAAAAATATAAATCGAAGAAGTACGATGGTTTCAATAAAATCATAATTATTCATTCACTACTTACCATAAGTACAGAAAAGTGACAAACATGTCACAAAAAGAAATGCATACAAGGAGGTCGCCATCTTGCTTTGTGCAGTTCACCAAAATGATATGCACCCACGAATTAATACACAAATATCCAATAGATCAAATCACGGGATCTAGACGGATGCGTACGCGTACGCCGAAATCTTTTGGGACATATATCGAAAACAAAAGATCTATTATATTGATGAAATGCAGTATTATTTTTTGAGGAGTAGGAGGAGGATCTAGTCATCTAGAGCACTGAAATGATCTAGAGGAGACGGGGGGGGGGGGGGGGGGGGGGGGGGGGGGGGGGGGGAGGGGAGGGGGGGAGGGGGTGAAAGGGGAGGGGGAGGGATGGGGAAGGATTAGAATTAGCCATGGAGAAAAATACAATGCCCCTCCCTCAAAATGCCAGACCCACTTCTATTTAAAGCATTTTATTTTTAAATAATTTTTGCCCATCTATAATCTTGCCAGTGCTATAGTTATCAAACTGATATTTTTGCCAGTCATTTCTAATATTACTTTGCCTATTTCATAGGGGTATGAACCCCTACGAAAAACAGCACATGCTGATAGGTTGTTCCGTCACACAAGTAGTAAATAAATAATAAAAAAAATAATAAAAAAATAAAAGCATGCAAGAGGGGGAAATCTAGGAAGCGGTGTGTGTGTGTGTGGGGGGGGGGGGGGCTAGTGTTCTTAAGTATACATCTCTATAGGGGAGGGGGAGGAAGCGACTGACTTCTTTGCTCAATTAACAAGTTACTGCATGGTTAGATTTTGTTAGCGAGCAAAAATTTTGACATTTCGTTACACCGGATGTAATTTTGTCACAGATATCCGAGATCAATTATTAGCTCACAATCAACCTCACTGAGGTGTTTAATTGTTGCCCCAGTATTAGGCCTGTATTTCTCAGGGGCTGACTTATGACATATCCGCGGTCAAGATTCATCAAAGAATTTCATTCTCCATAGTAATTTCACGATACCGGTAGGCAGTCTTTGTGTTTATCCGGTCATTTCACCCATGTTTCTTTAAAAAGAGAATACGATGAAAATGAAAGAAATTATCTTGCAGGCATATCTTAGAAAAAAAGAGAAGAAAGCAATGACAATCCTTATGGGATTAAAAAAAATATTTATCTATTTTCTTTTACATCGATTGTCTTATCCTCCACTGAACACGGAAGCTAGACGAATACATGATTTTTCAACCCCCAAAAGTTTTTCCTTTTCACTCCCCCTTATTATTGGTGGTTGGAGGGGCGTTCTGTACCCTATACTTGCAAGGCCTAACATTTCAGGTCTCAAAAAACTGTGGAAACCATCCGCCCAGTTGATAGCTGGCAGTAGACCTACTATTCTGAAGAGAGAAATTGACCGGAAATTGACCCCCTGGGCCCCCCCCCCTCTCACTCTTCCCTCTTCTCTTGTTCAATGGTTGTAAAAAAAAAAAATAATAATAATAAAAAATACTAAGCTAAATTAAGTGTGACGTATTTGAAAGCAATCCTACATGTGCATTCAGAATTAGAAACTATTAGAAAATCTTCTGATACAGAAAATTTCATCGGTTGGGGGTAATCATACACGAGTAGCTGCAGCTGAACACACCCTCAACACAGGAACATAACATTGGATGGGATGATGCTCTTATCATTGACTTTCAGAGCAACTACTGGTCAAGAAAGGTGAAAGAGTCTATAATTACGGATAAAGAGGATAACTCCTACAATGAATAGAGACTCGATCTGGATATTCATTGTCACCTATATCTTCGGTCCAGTGATCGCGATACAGCAGCCAGCAACTAGAAACAGCGTGACTGATCACCTGGCTTGAGAAAGTCCTCAGGAGTGGACGAAAGCTTGCCTACAAAATTTAAGGTTGGTATAAGCTTAAACTACTCGTGTAGAAATTCTTTTCTATTTTCGTCTCCGCACACCCCTCTCTTTTCTTCGCGCTCTCCCTCCTATCTCCTTTTTTGTTAACCCAACTCATGGATGTATAGTAACAGTAAAAGTTTTATTTACTGGATATGTTTTCAGCACAAGGCTAAACTGCCGCCCCTGCCGCAAGATCCAGTGTGCAAATTAAGAAATGAGACATTATCACATACAAACGTGTAAAAATAAAAGCACATGTAATTGAAAATTATTTTTAGAGCACGAGAATAATACGTGTAGAGGAGAGTGAAATGCATCGATTTTTGATGATAATCATTGAATGTCAGGATTTTATTTCAATAAATTTGAATTTGAATTTGAATGGATATATTCGACATACTTTCTTTAAAAACGCATGTTTTCCTCAATGTTCTGAAAGATTTTAGAACAAAATGCATGCATGGGTGGTTTCATTTATGCATTTCATTATATTAAAACGCCTTTGCATAAATATTAGTCCTGGGCCTCGTTGCATAAAACTTACCATTGATGGTAACTTTGCCATCAATGTTAACTTTCATGGAAACCTTGAATTTGATTGGCTGTTGAGCAACGTTACCATGGTAGTTACCTTTGATGGCAGAGTTATCATGGATGGTAAGTTTTAAACAACGGGGCCCAGAATCCGGACGATTTTTATTTTATCTCAGTCTACTTGCTGCCAGTCGTAGATGGCGTGTTGTAGAAGGCCCGGTTGAGAATACTGTACTTCTGCAGATTCTTGACTGTGCTTTTATACTTATAGGTCATGGATCAGTTTCCATTGTCGACATGATCGAATTCCAATGCTTATTAGGCTGATAATTTCAGTCAAAGATAAGTTTTAGCGGTTACCATAATTATTCAAGATATGTATATACAATGTACATGTACAATATTTATGAGGTTTCTTTACCTGGGGCAGATCGGGGAGGGGGGGGGGGCAATCGGCCGCGGCCCCTTTTCTTGCTTATCAGCGATTTTTTTTTTTTTTTTTTTTTTTTTTTTTTTTGGGGGGGGGGGGTAAAATAGACACCAGAAAAAGCCGATCGCCCCCTTTAGAAAAATTCTGGATCCAGCACTGCATGTTTACGAATGGAAATTTACTATGACTTGATGGTTCATCAACTTTGTTTACTCGCTATTTTCGTCGTTACACTGACAATCATGCAATGACTCTTTACCGTAGGATGCAGCATGCAGCTTAATATTGTAAACTGCTTTGTGTTATAGTGGTAGTGGTATCATCAGAATCTCAATTTACGGGCCTTACAGTTCTACAAGTTTTATCATGATTACGATAACGCGTTCCGTATCCATGGTATCCTTGTTTTTCAGGGCCCTCGAGGATAGGAATTTGTATAACTGAAGGCTACTCAGCATAAATTAAAACTGAAAATGAATAAATAAATAAAATAAATAAAAATTGTTCCCCTTTGCTGACGGTACGGATAGGGCCTTAAAAGAATGTGATTACGTTAACATGATGGACAATACTAGTGGTATTTTTTAAACCTAAAACAGGTATTATGAGAATGCAACAGGAATGGTATCAGAGGCTATACTTTCTTCAGTATCACAAGGTTTCTCCTGTGCGGTGTTCTCTAAAGGAGTGTCTTTCATGCCATTTTCAAGATCGGTCGATTTCTCAACTTTGAGGGTATTGTCGTCTTTTTCGGCGAAGCGTTGTTTGCAGAAGACATATGGGCTAGGATGTAGATGATGGTGACTACAATGCCCTCACAAAGAATGAACAGTGCCATAATGTAGGGTATTTTAGCAATAAGATCAGCCTCAAGTCTTGGGAAGAAGAATGCCAACATGGTAGCCGCTAGGAGACTGTTCTGGGCACCGGTCTCCAACGAAACCGTGATCGCCTGCCTTTTCTCAAGAAAAATTATTTTGGCAATGATCAGCCCGGTGATGCACCCAAAGAGAGGTAGCAAAGCCGAGACGACATACTCCCCAAGACTTGCGCTCCGGTAGAGGAGTAGCTGAGCAGGGACTCTTACTCCTACAGCGATCAGGATACACATGGCTGCGACTGGCTTGAGAAACTTGTCGCAATACTTCCTGCATTTTTTTTTTTTGGAGAATCTCACTACCACCATGCTCGAACTGATAGGGAATGATGAGATACATGATCTGGAGGAATAGATCCATACGCTTCTCCAGGTTTTCATTCCCAGTGGCAAATGGGCGAGCGTAGAGCCAGAGGTTGAAAGGCATCATTCCCATGGCTCGGACGGTAGAACAGAACGTCATCGTCACAAAGTCACAGTCCGGCAAAAGACTGAGGATATTGCTGAGCTAACCCCCTGGACACGACCCCACAAGGATCAACCCCAATATGCCCAAGGAAGAATAATTGTTCAGTTGGAATACCTTCGACAATGCGACAACTATAGGGCTGGCATGATGAAGTACTGGCAAGCCATTGCTAGGAGAAGAACCCAAGGCTTCTTGATTCTACTCCAGATGTCACTCAATTTCATCTTACTGCCCATCAAATGTAGGAAAAGATCAACCAGGTTAGGCAGTGTTAGGGTTAGGTAGCTGAAGATGGAGGTCAGGACAGAAAGGAACTGTGGCCATTTCACGACAAGCGACCCCACCAAAACATCTTCTACGACGTCTGTTCTAGTGATGTACATGTACATGTATATATAAAGTGCACTGATGCCAAAGAACAGACCCTTGCTCATGTTTTTGGACGTGGTCATGTTAACAGGTACGGTTTGAAGAGATTCAATACTGATATCTGTCATACCTTCAACTAGAACTGCAAAAAATCTTCGGATCAGCGCTTCTCAGTTGCAGAATCCTGTCATAATATCTGGGCCTTTTTTTCAATGAGAACGATGGCTAGAGATCATTCTTGTTCTTCGTACAGGGCAAGAAAACTGTCGATACCGTATGAAAAGTTGAAATGGGTCCTCGAGGTAACTTGACATTCGACGTAGAACACCTGGTCCAAGGTCGATTTAAGAAGAAAATAAATCACTGATCTACGAGCCATGATGCTTGGTGTACAATGGGGGAATATGATAAATGACATGCAGCATTAGAACGAATTCAAGTATGTTCTCCTGCTTACTTTCCTCTCATTTACTATTACCGAATATATTCTTCTAAAGCTTTCTTTGCCTTTTTGGGACAAAGCTACCCGTGATTGCCAGCGCTCTTCTAGCTGTTATAGAGCCACGACGAGTATTGTTTGAAGCCTCCGTTTGTTCCGACTCTGCTATTTTTGTCTTCTAACAGGAGCTTAAATCTACTAGGCGTTAAACGTTGCTTTTAAAAAATCTTCTTTTTGCTTGTACTCCTAGATAATTTTCTTATAATCACAAATATCAGTCTCATACGATTAGCGAATGATGACTAAAACGAGATTACAGACCGAAATGCTTTAAGTTTAAACCAACAATTTCATGAAAAATATTCACAAAACAATATAATGCAGGAGCTCTAGCTTAATTTGAGAATGGTCCGTTCTCATGTCAGATGCAAAATGATTTCTCACATGAGAAACATTAACTGAAGATTTTTTCTTTTCATTTATTTTTTTCAGAAAGATTAGGTCAGTCAGCAGTTCAGCTATCTTGATGCTGCTCTCCGTCATTTTTGTGACGTCACATATAATTTCATCATGTTTATTGAATCATTTACGAATCTGTCATCCGGGTTCAGACATTGGTTCTCTCTTCATGAACAAAATGTTTACTGATGAAATCACTTTGTTTTGGGTTTTTGTTTTGCTATTGTCATTTTCTCCCTGGTAATAACCTTGTCAGGAATAGTTGTCCCCACGTATGACTTCAAAATAATTTTCTCCACATTTCTACTCTCTCCCTGCATGCAAATTCTGTTTTGCATGTTCTCAAATGATTTTTTCATATCAACAACAGGACAACGACCTAAGACAACGAGCTTCCAGTTAACCACCCCCAAAACATATTCTGAACAGTCCCCTATGAAATTACCGCTAGGATAACTACCTCCAATTTCCGTTATCTTTATGGATAACAGTTACTGTCCTCTTTAAAAGTTACAGATATCATCCACGGACAACTATACTAGGTGAAAATCAATCCAGGCAGCTGCATTTTTCAGGGAAAAAAAATGCCCTTAGGTCACTGCCCGCAGGGAAAGTTGTCTGTAATAAGACTACATGTCAAGGGTTGTTAATAAGTTGATTGTTATGGGGAGCAGTTTCACCTGGGGGGGGGGGGGGGGGGGGGGAGGTCCTGGGTGATAGGCTAGTACTGGTTGTTGGCTAATAATTCTCGTTTCGCCTAATTATATTCTTCACAAAGATCACATTTCCTCTTCTTCCTCTTCCTGCTCTTCTTTTCTTTTTCTTTTTCTTTCTTTTTATTTTTTTTCTTCTTCTTCCTTCTCTTCTACTTCTACTTCCCGGCTCCCTCCCCTCCTCCCCCCCCCTCTATCTCTCTCATTCTCCATGCCTCACAATTTATCTTATTTCCTTTTTGTGGAAAATAATGCAATACACGGATATAATTTCTTTGAAAAGAATATTCATAAAAATACATCTATCTGTGTTCAAACAACAAACAAAAGAACAAACAAGCAAACGAACAAGCAAACAAACTAATGAAGAGAAACAGACAATAATTCAAGTATAAACATCGTTCTTTGTTTGCACTACCTTCTCATCGAACTGTTGGTTACAGTTCTTATCACTTTGAAGCACTTTGAAATCATCAATATATCGTTATCCTAAAGCAAACGAACAATACAATAATGAAACGAAATAAAAAGAATTGTTTCGACAGTTAGAAAAAAACATGCGTCATGCCTAAAAGAGTAAACACTTGTAATTTTATCATCCTTATTTTCTTCTTGAATCGATAACATCCAAAAGCTTTCAAGGAAAGTGGGTACTTATAATTCATTTGTATTATCAAGAAAACAGCCACACATGTAATATTAAAAGAACATTCATAAGCTAGGAAGAATGAATACTCAAAATTTCTTTGTTTATTCCGAGAATATAGTATATACCCGGTCAAAGTTGATTGTTATAGACAATTATTCATATTTGATAAAAAATGTTTTTAATCACTAGATCACGAAAGTCACACATTAGTCTTGGCAGCAACAAAAACAGTATCCCTGTCAGCCTCCGAATCAATATGCCGAATTTTATACGTCACACTTCAAGAAATGTCTGTTTTCACCTCTTAAAACAAAGTTTTTTTCGGGGGGAGGGGGAAGGGGGACTTTGTTTTCCTTCTCTTTACGTGCCTATTCCCCTTCCATTACAAACAGGGGAGTGTGCAAAATGGCGTTCTCAGGTAAATCGAAGGAAGAAGAAAATTTACGGTGAAACACTTCATATTTCTTCAAAACCTATTCCGAAGGAATGCAGCATTAACTCCAAAACAATGGTCAGAGTATCAAAACTGGATTTTCATTAGAAGAGCAGTAAGATGCATCCGTAATTTTGTTGAAAGGTTTTTTTCTGTGCACATTACATTTGGGGACATTTTGAGCTCACGCGACGACTGATGTACAATATTACTCCCCTTCATCTCCGTCAAACATCTAACATGAACTTTCACGCGAAATATTTTATGACAAACACGATGGCAACGACGATGCCCACGACGAACAGGAAGATGATGAGGAAGAAACACATAAAGCAAGCAATGATTCGAAAGAAAAATGATTTCCCCATATGCCCCCCGAAACTCATCATATCGGTAGCAGTCGAACGACAGCAGCAACGCAGACATGGTTGAGGCTCCCACTCGAATTTTGACGCGTCGAAGTCCACTTCATCCACTTTATTGACAGCGAGCGATTCTCGACCCAGCGTCATAAGATTTGAAGATTCAACCTCGCTTTCGACGGCGACCTCTTCCGATGGGGTCATAACTGTAGAGATTGCTGCCTTTGAGGATTCCATCTTGAGAAGATAAATTTTAGTTCATAGATGACATTAGTGTCCACATGGATTGTGAATTTTCACAGTTCCTTGATCTGTTTCCATTACAACATCGTAGACAAATCCGGTGTAAAAATCCACAGAGCGCTGATAGTTATATTAATGTTATCAGGATTGAAAAAGTCAAGAGCTCAGATGCGTTGATATTTGTAAAGAACAATCTCTCTCAGGTACTAGAGTTGTAACAGCATTTCCGCATGCACGTCAAAAACATCATGAATGGAAATTTCTAATAAAGATTTTGTTACGAGATGATTTTAGGTATTGTCTAGAACGTCCCGAGATTACATGCGTCACGATGCGAATTAGAATCCAAACAAAATAATATGGATCAGTTTAGACGACAAATGAAGGTCATCTCGCAGCCATGATTGGGCAACCAATGTCTGCTTATCGTTAGCATTATTGGTGTCCTCAACAGAAACCGAGACAAATTCAAGTCTGGCTTTGTAATGGCGTGTTGATATTATATTCGAATAGTTTCGCAGATAATAAAAATCAAAGATCACGTTTCCTGTACATACCGCATCAGAAAATACATCGTTATGTTCGTATGGTTCACTGAAGCCAAAATAAGTGACAATTGAAGTCGTGATTTGTGCACCAAATCATGAATGTCTTCAATCTTTTGTTCATGTTCCAGTTCGCTGTGTATCACAGCTCCATACATCATGCATGTTCGTCTATCTATTTGCTGAATCTGTTAACCTTATCGACACATTTATGTTAGTTTCCAATACAGATTTACATGCATATAACATACAAGTAATGCATGTTTTGGAATACCTCGATGTTATTGCGTATACCCACTGTGTGCCAGATTAGGTCTGTTATATCAATGTGTAGCATTTTAACAAACTGGTACTAAATACGAAAACTTAAATGCTGCTGCTGCTACGACTACTGCTACGGCTGCTGCTACGGCTGCTGCTACGACTACTGCTACTGCTACTACTGCTATGGCTACTGCTACGGCTGCTGCTACGACTACTGCTACTGCTACTACTGCTACGGCTACTGCTACTGCTACTAGACTACTAGACTAGTAGTGCTATACTACTACTAATACTAATAATGTACTGCTACTACTACTACTACTACGACGACGACGACGACGACGGCGGCGACTACTACGACTACTACTACTACGACGACGACGACGACTACTACTACTACTACGACTACTACTGCTACTACTGCTACGGCTACGGCTACTGCTACTTCAAGGCCTAGGCCCACTACTACTGCTACTACTACGACTACTACTGCTACTACTGCTACTGCTACGGCTACTGCTACTTCAAGGCCTAGGCCCACTACTACTGCTACTACTACGACTACTACTGCTGCTACTACTGCTACGGCTACGGCTACGGCTACGGCTACGGCTGCGGCTGCGGCTACGGCTACGGCTGCGGCTACGGCTACGGCTGCTGCTGCTGCTGCCGCCGCTGCTGCTGCTGCCACCTGTACTTTTATACTGCATTTTCAATGCCTCCCCTTCTGCTTATAAATCAACATCTCTTTCTAATCTACATTTTCAACATGTATACTTTTCTTATTTTTTTTTCCAGCACTGACGAGTAAATGTAATATCTGATATTTTCTAAATAGTATATTTACCATGGAACATCATGAAATATAGTCTTTATGAGAAAGGAACATCTTTTTTGGACGATGTGTATCGAAACTGCGTCGTGTTGATATTTTATGCTCTTACTTCCTTTTTCGAAGATAGAATTGAATTCTGCAGGAAGTGAAAGAGAATATATGAGCTTTCTCACTCTTTTTTTTAATGTCAGTTTGGAAGAATATTGTAGTATAGAAAATCCCTGAAACTGATTAATTGCTCTTCAAATGCCCTCATATTCGAAATACGATGATGAACAGCTCGAGTGCAGGTCCAAACATGTAGTCTATTATTCAGTATAGTATACCCATTCCGTGTGGAGTGCTGACGTGCTTTTCAGCAAGAATTAAGTTGATTTATTGTGATGATAAAACTCATAACATACACAGATTTCTGTAGTTATTGTTATTGCTTAACCAACCTCTCCTAATTGCTTTGAAACTATTTTTTCACATTGTAATCACATGACCAGGACCACGTTTCATAAAACCACAAGTTGCAATAACTGTGATAAGCTACTGAAATCCTTGCATCTGATTGGCTGAGAGCAAATTTGTCATGGAAATGTGGCAGTTGTGATAAGTTTTATGAAACGGGGCCTAGAACTCCAGTTAATCTTTAAACATTGAAAATTAATTACTGACACAGTAACCTGTCTCTTCCCCCCTCCCCCCCCCCCCCCTCTCTCTCTCTGCCTCTCCCTTTCTCCCAATATTTTCTTCATCCACTATCTCCGCCTTTTCGTCCATATACTGCAAAAAATGGTGGTCGAAAAATGACCAATTTTTGACCAACGTTGGTACTCTATGAACATATGAAACAGTAATTTGGTCAAAAATTTTGACCAACAAGGGTTGGGCAAAAATTGTGACCAACTGTTGATCAAAACACTAACAGATGGTCAAAATTTCGACCAATAGTTGGTCAAAATCGAGAGTTTGCCCAATTATTGAGCTAAACTTAACAAATTAATAAAACACTTTGTCCAACAGATATACAAAAAGAAATGCTCAACTTTTTTACAGCGTATGCCCCCCTATCTCTCCCTTTCTCTCAAGTTTAGTAACTCCTTTCTACCCTCTCCACCCTCTCCCTCTTGTCTTCTCCTTTCTTGTTCTCCATCCCAGCTCACTTCCTCATGATAACGTTTTTGCATTGATCAGCGCTCTGGGTTCCAAAGGATAATCGTGCTACTAGGCTATTGGTTTCGATGGGTCCCTACGAAAAATGTTAGAGAATATTGAACAGAGTTTAAAATTTCAGATTGAAAAATCTATCGTCAGTCTGGTGTCGGGTTCTTTGTACAATGGAGGTCAATCGGGGGGGGGGGGAATCTTATGGTTGGGGGACACAATACATAGGGTATGTCTCCCAAATTTTAAGTCGAGGATTTTTTTTTCCTTGTCAGCGAATTTTAGGACAGTGTCCATTCCCCCCCCCCACCGAATATAAAACAGATTGACGCTCCTGTTTTGTACCCACACAAACACATTGGCATCCGGGGGGGGGATGGGGGGATATATCCCCCACTTTTTTGAGAGGATGGGATGGCGTGTACAAATATCCCCCACTTTTTAAGGAAGAAATGATATTTGAATTAATCAGTTCATGAAATTTTTAATAATCTATCATAAACAACCATCATATTTTAGAATTTCTATTTGAAAATGCCATTTAAGACCAGTAAAGCGCTTATTTTTGGCTCGCTCGTTTGGCTCGCTCATCATATTTTAGAATTTTCATTTGAAAATGCGATTGAAAACCAGAAAAGTGGTAATTTTTGGCTTGCTCGCTTCACTCGCTCGCAAGATATAAATTAAAATGTGTGTAAGGGGATCTGTGCAGATGGGTGAGGGCGTGTGTTTATATTTAAGTGTGAGTTCGACAGAAGAAAAAAAAATAGGCAAAAAAGTCGATCATCCCCCCCCCCCCCACTCCTCAAAGTGGATTTTCGCCGGTGCACAAACATAATGTGAAATGAAAGTGACCCGAGCACTTTGCCAGCCTTTTCTCGTTTTCTTCCAAAATATGAATATATTTGAAGGGCAATCCATTTTAAGGAAACTTTCTACTATAATTCTACCCAACTGATATTTTAAAAAAGCAAACAAACGAGTAAGCTCACATATCGTTTTAACCTTGCACGCAAGTCAACCTCCTTTTCAAAGTGTCACCACGAGTATGTAATTATCCCCGCATCTAATTCGTGACAGTGTAAAAAAAAACATAACGCCATTCATCGTAAAAGACAAACTCCAACACATATAGTGTTAGGTAATGACGCCCATATAGGACTGACAATCAAAGGAAAATAAACAGCTTTAGCTAATTACCACCAATTTAAGTAGTTGAACAAGTTACAACCGCGAAGTAGGCAATAAATGGCTAATTAAGGGTCATTATTCTCATCAGTCAATATTTCTTTACAGATGCTATTGTAATTTATTTAGGAAAGTATGTTGTTTGGATTTCTGACATCGTATATCCCAAGGAGACATTTTTAGTACTTTGACGTAGTCAGATTTTATAAAATATCATTTGGTATTCTGTTATTATGAGGATGAATGAAATTATTTGATATACTATAGCAAAAATACCAATGTGTATAAAAAAAAAAGAAATGTTCAATACTGTTTATTACTTGAAGACCAGTGGGACCACACTCAACGGTGAGACTTCTGTGATCAAAATGGTTTCAAGAAAATTTTGTAGGCGCAACAATTCCTTGCCGCTGGGCCTGTAACTATCATACTGTGCAAAGTTAGGAGGCGCGTTGGAGAGAGAGAGAGAGAGAGAGAGAGAGAGAGATAAAAACTGAAGAGAGAATAAAATAAAAGAATTATAAGAAGACAGAACGTAATGAAGAGGAAGTAAACTGTGAAACACTAGAGAAATGGGATAAAAGGGAGCATTATGAAATGAGAAAGTACGAGGACAGAAGAACCCCCATATGCATTCTATACAATGTTATAGATTAAAAGTAAAGGGAAAAATGAAGTAATTTCAGTAGATGAAAAAAAATTCAGTAGATTGCATTCGCTAAACCTGCTTCAGAACATACTGAATTCTTCGTTTTATTGTTAGAATTACAGAATGTCCACAAACATATTTACGATTCATGCTACTGGATTCAAATGGGTATGCTAGATGTTGATCAGTTGCCTTGGTATCCACGAAAATAACGCTGTTTCGGAGCAACCAATGTCATAAGAAACAATGGGGAAACCAAGAACCTTAACTTAGAGTTACAAGATCTATTTGACCCTATAAAATCACTTCCACCATAAAAATTTAAAAGTTGCATTCTTTATCAGGCAACTATTCTTTCCCTGATGAAGTACGTGAAGCTGAGTAAATAAGCCGAATAATAAAAGAAGTCATCAAACGAACTGTGGTGTGATGTGGAAAGAGGTGAAGAACTATTGACACAGGGCACTCAAAAGGAGCAAGTTTCTTCGGATGGCACTCATTTTGTTCCCCGACAGCAGGAATTTACCAATCCCAGAGTGAGCTAAGCTCCTAAGGAATAATCTGGTGAGTATTTTTTTTTCCAAAGTTTGGACTTATTGCGATCTTTAATTTTTCTTTAAATGGATTATCCTTCGTAGGTGAATTCATTCATGCAAAGGAAATTTGTATTTAAAAAGTGATGTTAAATGAGAATATTTTAGCTGTGGCATTATTTAGACATGTAAGGATGTTTCATCCGATCATCCTTCTTCAATGAATACACATCAAACTCGGAATCCACTGATAGTTTTTGCAGATGACATTTTGTGAAGTATAAGACATGTAAATATATGAGTTGCCACAATATACATCGCAACTACGGCATGTATCTTGCGCGTAACCATATTCATGGCACTTAACTATTTTACATGCGCTTTATCCTGGTTATGGGTTTAGAAAATCGGCTCGTTCCAGAAAGCTAAGTGACCGATAGTGCATTTCTTTCTCTCTTATTTAAACTATTTGATTTTGAAATGCACATTATCGTTGAATGGGAGGGCGAAATCAAAGGGAATCCGGATTAACATGATCAAAAGAAAAGTCTTCGAGGGATGTGATAAAATTACTCGCCACTCTTCTTCCTTTGCCCCATTTTTATTATTTTTTTAAATTAATGCCTTTGTTTCTTGCTCTTCAATTCATCCGTTCGTCTATCTATATGCTGTGCGATCGATTATGCGATTGATTGATTTAGGGGGGGGGGGCTGTGGAAGCACTTCAATTTCTTGCATAATATATTTCTTCTATCTGTCTATTCTACATTGCAGCTATCACCATGGCTCTCAAGTTCATTCACGACCTTCTGATATCTGTAACGGTGATCTGCTTAGTGAGCCACGTGTCCTGCACGGAACATTTCAACTTCTCATACAGTACAGATGACTTTCTTGCAATTTACGAAGAACAAGAAGTCACTTTAGTCATCACTCTGGTCGATAAAGATCCATCTATTACCTCAGGGGTGCTACAACTTGTAAGCGCCGATCCGAAGATTTTTGCAGTTGAAGGTAAAATGGACATCAACATAGAATCTCTTGAAACATTACCTGTCAACGTTACCACGTCCATCAAGGGTCTTTTCTTCGGAATCAGTTCCCTTGAGATACACTTCACTGGCATGGGTGAAGAGGAATTGGTGGGATCGTATGTCGTTAAGGTCTCGACAATCCCAACTATCCTAACCCCAGTCTTTAGTTACCTGACCCTTGTCTGGTTGATCATCTCTTACATCATGATGGGCAGTAAGATGACAGTGAAAGGCATCTGGAGCAAGATCAAGAAGCCTTGGGCTCTCCTACTAGCTATGGTTTGTCAGTTCTTTCTCATGCCAGCCCTTGCCTTTGCCTTGTCCAAGGCTTTCAGACTGGACAACTCCACGTCCTTGGGACTGATCATGGTGGGTTCATGTCCAGGGGGTTGGCTCAGCAATATCTTCAGTCTTTTACTGGACTGTGATTTCATCCTGAGTCTCACGATGACGTTCTGTTCCACCGTACTAGCCATGGGAATGATGCCTTTCAACCTCTGGCTCTACGCTCGCCCTCTTACATCCGGAGAAGAAGTTTTCGAAACACCTTATTTGGATCTATTCCTCCAGATCATGTACCTCATCATCCCAATTGGTTTGAGCATGGTGGTTGCCCGATTCTCCAAGAAATTCCGAAAATATTGTGACAAGTTACTCAAGCCAGTCGCAACCATGTGTATCCTGATTGCTGTGAGCGTAGGAGTCCCTGCCCAGCTTCACCTCTACCAGAGCGCAAGTCTTGAGGAGTATGTCGTCTCGGCTTTGCTACCTCTCTTCGGCTGCATCGCCGGCCTGATCATTGCCAAAATAGTCTGCCTTGAGAAAAGGCAGGCGATCACGGTTTCGTTGGAGACCGGTGCCCAGAACAGTCTCCTAGCGGCTACCATGTTGGCATTCTTCTACCCAAGACCCGAAGCTGATCTTATCGCTAAGATACCCTACATCATGGCACTGTTCAGTCTTTGTGAGGGCATTGTAGTCACCGTCATCTACATCCTTGCCCGTTATATCTTCTGTAAAGAACGGTTCGCCGAAAAAGACGACGATTCCCTGAAAGTGGAGAAATCGACCGATCTTGAAAATGGTGTGAAAGACATCGCCTTGAAGAACACCCAGAACCAGAAGCCTAGGGCAGGCGATGAGGTTGCTGATCCGACTTCAATCGCCGTTGGATTCCAGACCAACACTTCTTCTGACAAGGGCCACGTCAACACCGCATTTACTCATTGATTAGATTATAATTTAGCAGATAACGATTCATGATTGTTCATTGACCTGCATATCCCCGCGGTAAACAAAGAAATTTAAGAAGCCATTCTCCTTATTGTTTTTTTTTAAACTTATCAAGAAAGTTCATGAATATATTTAGTGCATGGATGTAAATGGGGGGGGGGGGGGGCAAAAAAGTGGGAGGATATATCCCCCACTTTTTTGAGGGGGAGGTGGAGTGTGCAAATCCCCCCCTTAAGAAAGAAATGATATTTTAATTAATCAGTTAGTAAAATTTTTGATAATCTGTCATAAACGAACATCAAATTTTAAAATTTTCATTTGAAAATGCGATTAAAACAAGAAGAGTGGTTATTTTTGGCTCACTCACTTTTTTCTCTTTCAAAGTAAAAATTTGGTGAGGGTGCGTATTTATACTTAAGTGTGAGTTCGGAAGAAAAGAATCGGCCAAAAAATCGATCATCCCCCACTCCTCAAAGTGGATTTACGCCGGTGCTTAAGTGTCTTCTTTCCACGTCGGCCCAAGCAATTTCGACTCGGGCAGTTTAAAAAAAACATTACTTTTCTCGGTTGAATCTGTTCTTATATATTGGAGATAGTGAGCATGGTGAGTATCTAATCGTGACAGTATATCAAAAAATTAAGAACCGTCTCCAAAATTTCGATTTGAACGTAGTGCGAAAACGAATGGAACACACGTGTGTTGTTAATTAACAAGAATTATGCTGGAATTAGAATAGTCTCTTAGTGCGTTTATTCATTAAAAATTTTTTGATAATGGATGTTATTCAGAGGTTCTTTTCAAAGAAGTAGTTTGGGACAAAAACGATGTGAGATAACATGAGCCGTGAAAATAAAGAGAGAGAAAGAGAGAGAGTAACAGAGAAAATTCGGATTTAAATCAAGCAAGAGCGCGCGAGAGAGAGAGAGAGAGAAAGGGAGAGGGAGAGGGAGAGAGAGTGACAGAGGAAGAGGAAGGGATAAAGAGAGATGGAAGGAAGAGAGATTACTGGGAATGATGAGAGAGAGAGAGTGAGAGAGAGAGAGAGAGAATGAGAGAAAGAACAAGAAAGGAAATATCGCATTTTTTTTTTCAAAGACAAGTACTTAAGCCATAATACTTAATTATGTAAGCGGTGAGCAGCGCCACAAACGGATTTCTGTAAGTGTTAAAAATTTCATTGCAAACGGAATCTTCAACCAAAGAGACGCTCATTTTCATGGTATCATTACCAGCTATACTGACAGAAAGCTGAACATGGCAGACTTACAAAATGAGAGGAAAGGAGAAAGTCAAAACTTTGATACCATGGACACATGTCACGGAGTTAATCAAGACACAAGTCGAGCTGAATTGATCAAAATGAGTGCTATCATTGAACTGAGTGATTGTGAACCTCCAAGAAAACAAAACTCTGTGAACATGATTCGCACAATACAATGCGAGTCATCAAACGAGCCGGGAGATGAGCTTTCATTGACCGCTGAGGCATCGGACGAATTGGACGATGAAGGCAGTCGCAATGTTGGGAATTGGGTGAAAATCGATGACGATGGTGACCATCGGCTTCCGAGGGCACGACGTCGATATGGAAAATCACGGCGTAGGTGTAATCTTCACTATGTTGTGATGAAGTATTGCGTTGCAGCCATAATATGTATTATCGTTATCTTCGCCACAGTCAATGCGGGACTCATCATCGGTATCGTGTACGCTGTCAGGGAGATAAACGGATACGGCGCGCGAATGATGACGACGACGACGACGACAGCGGCGTTCATAACACCCCGTGAAGGACTAATGTATGACAGTAGTAAGTAAAATGCTTTCCGGTAGGTTCCCATATCATTCCATAATTTTTTACAACCTTTGTAAACTATATGAATATATCCTTGAAACTTAGAAATGAAATAAATTCGGTATCATAAAAAAGATATTCTGCAATATCGTTTGGTCTCCTTGGAATACTGGTCCATTTTCATTTCAAGGGCTTAGATTTTATTAGCAATTATTTTGTTTACTTTTACGAGAATACAGGTTTAAAATCTTTTGTTGTCTCTGTCGACCATTTCAACGAACATAATCATGATAATAGTAAAAGAATGCACATTTACAACATTAATTCTTTGCACAATTGTTATACAGGTTTCCCATTTGCGTATGGGTTCATAAAATCATGGATAGGCCTATTATCCACGGTGGACAGGATTTTTTCCCCGTTACCCGTTCCTTTGAAAAAAAAGTCATAGTCTGTGAACATAATTTTTTTCAGTTTCGCATCATCATCTTTTTACAGCAGCGGTGTAAATCACAATATCCCAAAGATGTTGGGATGTGGACAGGGTAGGGGGAAGGGGGGGGGGGGGGGTCTCGCGCGAATAAACAAAGCTACAACCCGCCCCCTCCCACTCACGTAGCTCTAAACTTATTTTCAGCTTTCCAAAATAGCAATCTAGAGATAATTTTTCACTACTACAACACTCATTTAAATTAATTGATTGTTCTCAGGTTTGGGGTATTCTACAGGATTTCGGTTAGTGTTCGGAATGCCATTCGCCGCAGTATTTTCTCCCATGATCTATAGTAATACAATGATTTCCATGTGAATCATCCCATGAAAGAATCCGTGTTCAGTTGAAACCAGATCAGGTCACGGATATCAATGCCCATATCGGAAGTGCTGTTATATGTTGTACGACACATACTGCGGCGAATGGCTTCGCGTCAACTTTGAACACTTAAACCGAAATTTGAACATTAAAGCTGGACCAAACTCCCTACACCTGCTCCTTACCCCCAACCCACAGTATGACCATATTTCAGGCTTTATCTTCGTATACGAAATTAAGCCTGGATCAAATATCAGTCGGAGTACCCCGTCTGAGTCACGACTTGAAGGATCCGTGTTCAGTTGAAACCCGATGAAGTAACGGAGATCGATGACCCATATCGTGATTATTCGTAGTCGAGTAGTGAAACACTGGAAACGCGAACATCGTGAAATCAATCCCGGCACGGAACTTATATTCTTGAGAAAGACATTTATCTTCATTGCTCCTTCCTCGTAAATTAAATAAAATAATGGTAACGAGGCACCTGACTCTTATTTAACCTGATCAATCACGGGATCAGACAGCTGAAGATCTTTCGACAGCCAGGCCTAAATCTCGAACTGTCCGGAACAACTTCTGAAGACCAAAGCCGAAGGAACAAAGGCGACAACTGTCTCGAAATGTCAGGCATGCCGTCGAATAGGCAATCGGTTAATAACTAGCCTACCAGAGAGGGTTTGAGGATGGCCACAAGAAGAGAGATGTGGTCCAGTCTTTGCAGTAGAAGAGCTCATAGGAGGCGGCTAGAAACAATTCATGAAAATTATGTCTTTTTCCCCTTCTTTTTTGCAGTCTTTCTCGTGGTGATGTTCGTGTTTTTAGTCCTGACGGGAATCATTGTCGGCATCGTCTATGGCGCGACGGTCGGTGGTGGGAGAACCATGCAAGAATCAATGATGACAATGACGACGACGTCCCTGAATGACACGTGGTAGATAGGCTGCTCCAACATAATCAAGAGACTGGAGAAAAGGGGGCGAGATATAACCGAACTGCTGAAGGACAGGACTAACCATATAGCATTTTCTTGTTCTGGGAAAAGATTTTACAAAATTCATTAGACCTTCAATTTAGCAGTGAGTAGGATCTCCGTAATGCAATAAAATTCCGCATTTCAGTCAGACCTATTCCTGCACGAAGGCGGGCGCAGAGACTCACTTACACAGAATCCATGCCAGCTTTTAAAAAGTGTGGTGATTTAAAGCTTGTGGCAGCCCATAGGCAAGGGACCCACTTTACTACCACGGAAACAAGTCAAGCGGTTAATCAAGACACAAGTCGAGCTGAATCGATCAAAATGAGTGCTATCATTGAATTGAGTGATTGTGCAACGCCAAGGAAACTAAACTCTGTGAACATGACGCGAGAGGGCAGCAGACTGGTCGACATGTGCACCCCACAGAAATAGAAGACGTAGAAAGCTCATGCGGACTAGAAAACATAGCCAGCGTTCTTACGGGATCACGTGATCGCCGCCATCTTGGTTAGTCCTCTGTTTACGTCCGCTCACTGTATTTTCGACCGGCTAGAATTTCTTGCAATTTCTTGCGTCTTCTATTTCTGTGGTGCACCCCAACCTTTATACTACACAAGTCAAGAGCGCGTTATGTACATTCGTTCGATTTTTTCTATTTTGGACCAATATATGCAGATTTCTTTTAATGTTTGCAATGAGGAATAATCAGAGAAGTTCAGGTCGCAGCTGTGCTGTGCTCAAATGCCACAACAATTGGAGAAAGCTTAAAAATTGGAAGCTAACTGAGAGCGAAATTCACTCGCCTTTGACTCATGAAGCCTGTTTGTATGAGAAGCCGTACTCCCTACACAGGTTTCCGTAAGGAATGAGAAGGAATTCTCGCCAGTGGGTAAAAAACATCAACAGAAAGGACTCTGAAGTCAAGAAACATTATTATTATGCAGTTTGGCGTACAATTTAATGAGTGAAAACATGTAAACAAGGTAACATTAAGGGCTCCCGTTTACTGCGGAAGTGCAGTACCGCGAGTGCGACAGTGCCAGCAGTCGTGCTGCCATGCATGCTGCTATCGAACTTTTACAGACGAAACTAAAGGGAAAAAGCAACGAAAGTACAAAAATACATCATACCTTCATCTGTCAAATATGGCCATTGTCTTACCTCATCTACCCATGTATCCATGCTTTATTTTATTGATCTAGAATTGAGTAAATAGAACAATATCAATATCTCATATCTTACATTCATTTTGTACCCACAGCCAATCGCGGTCAGCGCGCTTGCCCACCGCAGCAATGGCGTCGCCGATAGAGGGCCAAATATATAAATCGGTGGTGGAATTGGTCTATAGAAACCCAATGATTTCCACGTGAATCATCCCTTGAAGGAGTCCGTGTGCAGTTCAAACCGGATCAGGTCATGCATATCAATGCCCATATCGGAAGTGCTGTTATGTTGTACGACACATACTGCGGGGGAATGGCTTCGAACACTATTCCGAAATCTGAACTTCGTACCAAACACTTAACCTACACCTACTCCTTACCCCAAACCTACTATAACAGTACGACCCGAAAGCCAGTCTTTATTTTAAATAGACCAAACTAAGCCTAGAGCAAATGTCAGTCGGGACACCCTGTGTGAGCCATGACCTCAAGGATCCGTGTTCAGTTGAAACCCGATCGAGTGACGGAGATCGGTGACCTATATCGTAATTTTTTCGTGGTCGAGTGGTTAAACACTGGAAATGCGAAAATCGTGAAATCGATTCCCGGCGCACGGCACTTATATCCTTTAACTCTTTTAATGCACATTAAATAAATGATGGTAGCGCAACTGACTCTTATTTACAACCCAATCAAGCTCGGGATCAGACAGCAGAAAATCTTTTGACATGAACCCAGCCTTAATCCCGAACCAAACTGTCTGGAACGACTGTCTGAAGACCAAAGCCGAAAGAACAAAGGCGACAACTGTCTCGACCTGTCGGACATGCCGTTGGACCTGGCTTGAGAATAGGCCATCTGTGTTTCATATGTAACTGCCAGAGAGGTTACTTTGAGGATGGCAACATGGAGAGAGAGGTTGTCCAGTCTTTGCAGCAGGAGAGCTCATAAGAGGCGGCTAGAAACAATTCTTGCGTATTGTCTCTGCTTTTGTCCCCTATTTTGTGCATTATTTCTGGTGGTGATGTTCGTGTTTTTAATTCTGACTGGAATCATTGTCGGCATCGTCTATGGCACGACGGTCGGTGGTGGGAGAACCATGCAAGAACCAATGATGACAATGACGACGACGTCGCCTATGAATAACACGTGGTAGGGTGTCCAAACAAAATAGTACTCTGGCTGCAATATTGCTCCGGACCTAATATTGTCAAGGATATAAGGTTAGGATTAGGGCTACATGTATACATTTTCTTTGCTCGGTTAGGGTTAGGGTTAGGCTTGGGTACAGTGTTTGGTCGAAGGCTGAAGTCTAAGATTCTGTGAGGGAACGAAATTGACTCTGGAGTTGTCGCTGGACGATGTGTCGTCCAATCCAAACGGAATAGAATACTTGGAATAATTATGTTCCAAAGCCCCCGTCGATTCAACAAAAACAACAAGTCTCTTTGAAATCTATTTGTGCTCTCTGCATCTCATGACTTCTCAGATCTGTGCTATTGCATGCCTTTATTCGTATTTGAACTGATTTTTGTCTGTAATTGTTCTAGAATTATAGATGGGTAATATTGTGTATATAGATGTCATTCTTTTCTATTTTGAAATATTATAATGTGTATAAATATGATTTTTTATTATATATATATATATACATGTATATTATTTTTGTTTAAATTCTGCTGTCAATAGATGTTGCAATTAAACAAATTCAAGGATCAAAAATAATAATCGACAGCAGTGCACTGGTAAAGAACAAGCATGACTGAATATACTTGAAATTGTTCAAAAAGTCTATTCCAGATGTGTATCATGAAACTTTCATATCGGAAAATACTTTGGAAAAAAATATTTGGAAAAAAGACGCAGTCTACTGATTAATAAATATATGAATATGTAATTAAATGAATAAATGAATAAATATGTAAATAAAAGTACACCTTAATACTTTTAAAACCATTTTCCCATTATTTCCAGGTACTAATGCATCGACGTTAGGACCGGTGAGTTTAATTACATGTATATAATTTGCTATTAAGTCATCAATTTATTAGGAGTGACTGTATGTAAGGACAAAGTGATACAAGGCTTTATGTCAATTTCGTTACCAGGGTGGTGTTTCACAAAGATTTAAGTGTGACTTAAAGTCATGCTTAGGCGCCAACGCGCACATGCTATTTAACGCGTAATCTCATTGGTGGATACGCGGTAGCGCGCGCACCCTGTGCATGGTCTGACCAATGAGGTGATGCGTTATATTCCACACGCAAATGGGAATTTAAGTGCGATTTTGAGTCAGACTTAAATCTTTGTGAAACACCCCCAGGTATCTTAAGATACCGAGCAAAGCAGACATCTCAATTATATAATTTTGTTGGACATCATCTACATGCAAGCCCCAGTAAAGGCTGTAGGAATACTCATTTAAGACAATCGTCGAAAGAGTGGAACAACAGACAACTCTTATATCACGAAAAATGTATCAATTTCCATTGCAGATATAAAATATAAGATATAAAAATGTATAAGCAGAGGTGAACAATGGTGAATAATATGTTTATGATCAGGGTCATCGTACTTTTATTTTGGCAGCTTCGGTAATGTCAGGGTAATGGTAGTCCTTTTCAGGGGCTTTGAACTTCTGCACTGTAAAATAGAGCTGTGGTTATCACCATTTATTTATATAATCATTTTCATTATCATCATCATTATCGTTATTATTATAATTACTATTAATAATGATAATAATGATGATAAATATAATGATAATAATGATAATAATAGTAATGATGAAGATAATAATCATTATTATCATTATCATTATTATTTTATTATTATTGTCATTATTATTATTATTATTATTATTATTATTATTATTATTATTATTATTATTATTATTATAAACATGAATATCGTTTACTACTACTACTACTACCACCACCACCACAACCACCAACACCACCAACACCAACACCAACACCACTACTGCTACTACTACTACTACTACTACTATACGGCTCCTTCTGCTATTTTTATCATTATAACTATTATCATTACTGCTTTACTAGGATCTTCATACGTCGTTAGCGGGCACATAATGTTTGCTGGTTTTAGACCAACCAGCGATAAGGTGACTGGTAGCTGTTCATCCATCTTATTCGACGAATGCGAACACCAAGGACTAAAAAAAAGTTTGGACTGGTAGCTATGGACATTAACGATTATGAACGCGAGATATATTCATTGGTATAGGAAAGTCCGAAATATTTTTCCATTTTGAAGCAAATTAATCCTTGTTTGGATAGTTCAATGGTTGGCTCTATTACCTGACTGCTATTAAAGCATGCGTATGCTTGTAAGTAAGCAACCATGGGACCGACCGCTTTAAGTCCTCTCTGAGGGAGTTTGATACTTTTCTACAGGCATTATTGCATTCACTTAATTTCGAACTCGGGTAATCCTAGTCACGAGACCACGACTTGATATTTACGACTTGCAGTAATATATCGTGTTTTCTTAATCAATATATATTCTTAGTCATTTTCATATGCATGCATTTATAAGTGAACTATGTACAGTTTTGATTCCATATAAATTTCGAATTCATTTTATTGATTTGAACATAGTTTGTCAAAGGTTTTGACAAATCTGGTTTGGTTTTTAAGGCAGGTTATTTTTTGAACTTTTACTTAAATAAAATTTATAGCATAGTATATGCTATAATGATATTTTTACGTATTACATAAAATATCATTGTGTATAGGTTGCTTTTGTAAATATATCTACGAGATTATATCGAAATTACAATAAATTTCGAGGTTCATGTTTAAAGAAATAATATACTTTTTCAGTGAATTTATTGTATTTCCTATTAATAACAAAACATATATTAGAAAAAAAGTATGTATAATATTATCATGCATTCTATCATTTATAGGCTATTATGTAGTCATATTGCATATCCAATGTTCATATTATGTGAGATCATTGCCTTTTTATACATTGAATTTCGAAATCATATCAATAGAACTGACTTTTTAAAGTAAGGATCTAAAATTCACATGAAAAACAGGTGTTATAGAATTGAGTTTTAAAATGAATTGATAAAATTAAAGATAAAGAATCCTGAAATATACAGACTGTATTTAATATATTTCATTCAAAAATGTAAAGCAAGGGCCACTTTCTTTGAAATCAATCCCCGGCCTTTTTATCACATTTGGATTATGTCCCAACTTTTAGCAAAACAAAAACAATAAAACAGGACTAAAACGAATACAGTATGATAAGTACTTATTAAATAAGTGTGGAATAGAAGAAACACTGCTTTGCCGTGATACATGAAGGAAATTCAGCATTAAGTCATCAGGGATGTTTGTTAAAATGCTTCGTTATGAAGAAAAATTGAATCCAGACTCTCTTATTATTCATGAGGGCTCTTTTACACTTCACAGATGTAGCAATAACGACATTTCGGTAAACTTTATTACGATAATAATGTGTGTGTGTTAATGTGCCTGTATCTGTTGATAGTAAAGTATAGTCTAAGGTGTACCTGTGATTTTGTTTTTTAGTATCTATTTATTGTATTCATTCAATACATTTAGAAATTGTACAAACTTCAAAGTTTTCAATTGTATACATTTTTAAATGACAACAAAATGGAACAAATATGAACAAGAACATGAATTATATTGAATGAATATTGTCTTTTATAACCTCCCCCTCGAAATCACAGTCAAACACAGTCAACAAAGATACCTATAGCCACACTTCCAACGCCCTTCAACCCCCCCCCCCCCCCCAACACACACGTAAATCCACCCACCCGTACACACATAAACACAGTATTCATTCAATACATATAGAAATTATAAAACGACTTCATTTAGGATTGTATACATTTTGAAATGAAAGACATAACATAACGGAACAAGTACAAAGTACAATCAAATTAATTACAATGAATGAATATTGTCTTTATATCCCGCCCCACGAAAGAAACAAAACCACATTCATACACAGATACCTAGACACACTTCCAACTCCCCCCAAACACATACACACACCTACACCCACACCCACACACGAGAAAACCCCACCACAACAAACAAGTAAACAGACAAACAGAAAATAAAGAGAAAGGGCAGTCTATATCGCCCCAAAGCGGTCAACCATTTCATGTGAAGAAAAAATCTCAATATCGATATCGCTCAAAATTTAATGCTGCCGAGCCCTGTCTGATCGGACATGAACCAAGAAAAGAATAATGCAGGAGTAAAATCAAGATAAAAATTTCCATCTGTAAATCAATGGACCACAAATAATTCATCATAATCTATCGTGACATATTCTAAATGAAAACATGGAATGATTTCTTTTAAAATAAAACAAAATCTTATGATTCTTCAACAAAACAAAACAAAAGGAATAACATAGCCATGGGCACAGTATCTGTTTGGAAGAATTTTCTAAATTTCTTACATCTTGGAACATTGCTCTACATGGCGATATTATAGGAAAGGTAGTTCCTTGATTTCATTCCGAACAATAAATCTTTACTTTTCCTTTCCAACATTACTGACAATTTCTTTTTTCATATTTAGCCAATGTTGGAGTAGTTGTTTCTCTTCCTTTTCCTGATGACGTAGAAGGTCAACCCTCCAAGAGCTACTGCTGCAATGCCCGCAATGACACAGCCCACGATGAGCCCGATATTTTTTCCGGGTGACGAATCACTGCCACACTGGTGAGCTGGAAGAAGCGGAAAGTTTCAGATTTTAGATTCGTATTTATTCATTTCAAACAAAAATAAAAGGAACACAATGGCATTACAAAAGTATATACAGAACAGATAGAAATAATATATTTTATATTGATTTTTTTTATTGACAAGTAGATGATTTACTTAAAATTATTGACTTGTTTCTCTCTTTGAATAAATTTCCTTTCTCTCTCTCTCTCTCTCTCTCTCTCTCTCATAAATACGAGAGAGAGAGAGAGAGAGAGAGAGAGAGAGAGGAAATAAAAGAGCCCGGTATTACATGAATAGTCTTGATGTTCCGTAATTTCAGAAAATTCAGTGACATGAAAGCATACAGAAACAATAATTTAGTTTTCATGAAATTTAAAGTAAGAGGGAGGGGAAGGGAGAGAGAGAGAGAGAGAGAGAGAGAGAGAGAGAGAGAGAGAAAGAGAGAGATAGAGAGGGAGAGCGAGCGAGGCGGGGGGGGGGGGGGGGATAAGAGGAAAAAGTAGAGAGACACACATAATAAAAGAATATACCAACACAGGCGCGCCCATGTAACGATGTTATGACTGTTACTCTAGATTTCCATCATGATTGATATTATTTGATATTCATATTTTATTTACTGGCAAATTCAGACTTTTTTGAAAGAGGGGAGAGGTACATTATTGCTGACCCAAAAGAATGAAAAATGCTAAAATTTGATGGGAATTTGTTTTATTTTTGTGCAGGGGGGGGGGAGGGCGAAAGCTGAGAAGATGCTTTTTTATAGGGGGAGGGGGCACGAGACAGTGGTAGCCCCTAAATCCGCTAGTAAAATTTTGTCTTACCACCCCCTAGTCCGCAAGCATCTGAGGTGAGCTGAACGAACGGCTGCATGACCACGTCGTATAACTTGATCTCGGTCGGGAGCCTGAAGTCGAGACTATCGCACTCGTAATGCTCCCCTACGGGCACGAAGAAAAACTCCTTCTCTATAGTCTCTTCAATGACAATCTCTGTGGTAAGGTTTTGAAGTGGAAAAGGGGAGAACACCATTAATTACCCAAAACATATTAACTCTACTTTCAAGGAGTGTTCATTATTGTTTAATACTGTGAGAATAGGAAATAAGAGAAAACATAATAAGAGGGCATACTCGTCAAAAGTGATAATGATAAGAATTTAAAAAAAATGATAATAATGATAATGATAATAATATTCTGAAGCGGAAGGGACCGACAGGAATAAATATTTTCAGCAGTACAGGATTTCACATTGATACACAAAAGTCGGCAGAAAGTTGAAAAGAAGCAAAAATTAAGAAAAAAAAGGTAAACTGATTCAAACAGAAAGGTAGAAAGGGATGCAGGGATTCATTATTAACGCATGTAATGTATTAATCCTAAACAGCTGAATCAATTATGTATCGTCTTAACCCTTTCATTTTTTGTATAAATAATATTTGAGGAAGATCTCGTGCTATACGACGCTTTATTCGATCAAAAACTTCTTACTTTTTGAGAGATGATTAGACAGAATCATTAGATATTTATCTAATCAAGGGCCATGAGACTTAAAAGTGGACAACTGTTTCTTTAACCTTCGGTCTCGTGAGCTTTTGACATCGTGGAGATTAGGTAACATGCGATGATCCGCTACTGGCATGAAGATGAGCCTCAACATAGTTGTTTTGGTTGATACAAAACACAACAAAAAAAGTAACTCCCCCCTAATTCAAAATAGCATAACTTTTTAACGAAGACGTTTTTAGGAAAATAATTTGGCAGGAGTGTTCCTACACTTATTAACTAACTTCTGTTTGAAAATGAGATTGATCTGTCAAGACATGCATGAATGAGCAGACATTAAAGGCAAAAAATGTCACTTTTCAAAAGTCACAAGAGTCATTTTGGGGGGTTTGTGAAACAAGACTTTTCTGGCGTTTTTTTAAGTGTTGTTGATGTTTTTCGAGGTTGTGCCATGGTTGAGTGACAAAATTGCGAACGATGAAGCAAGAAATGCTGAAAATTTACTGTTTAATGCCGGAAAAAACGAATACCTGGTATTTTCACATAATGTGCTGACTCGATGTTGGTCGATGCCAATTTTTCCACAAACTGAATGCATTTTGCAGATTTAGGAGGGCTGAACATCATTTTTCTAAAAAAAACTGTGTTCACCCAACTGTGATAAACATGAAAAGTGTCAGGGATAGGCATGACTGGATCAAACAATGGAAGAATTCAAATTCGCCACAGGTTTGTTTCACAAAGCCCCAAAATGACTCTTGTGACTTTTGAAAAGTGACATTTTTACCTTTAATGTTTGCTCGCTCATGCATGAGTTGATGGATCAATCTCATTTTCACACAGAAGTACGCCAATAAGTGAAGAAACACTCCTGCCAAATTATTTTGCTCTAAACTTTTTCGTTAAAAAGTTATGCTATTTTGAATTAGGGGGGAGCTACTTTTTTGGTTGTGTTTAGATTTCATTCTCCAGAAAGGAATAATACTTTAGTACTAGTAATATGATAATTAAACAAGGTTTGATACAGGGCAGATCCAGAGTCAGAAGGAATGGGATGAAAATTTTCGTAGATCAAGGGAACCCTTTTACACCACATTATTTCATGGTTTTTTCGGATCCGGGGTACTGGCTCTCCTTTTTGAACCCCCTGGATCCGCCCATACTTTGCCTTTTAAACGACACACGTACTTCCTTGGATTGTCATGAAAGACACCTTGCTCAAATAATATCTGCTGCCCTCTATGTCGAAAGTAAGTTGCATTTGCCAAATGTCGCCTTGGTAAAGAAATGAGAGAACGAACAAAGCGTTCTTTTCTGAACAAGCCGAATCAACAGGGGAAGCCGTTTCAGGAATATCCACTGTGACTGGGGTCTGCATGACAGAAAGAGAAAGAAAGAGAGAGACTAAGTTCGAAGCTCTTCTCAAGGCATTTTTGTTTAAAAAAAAAAAACATTTTGAATAAGTTTTGTTGTGTATATTAAATCAGCACCTACCTTTCCTATTTCATTGTCCTTTTCCCATAAGCGAATAGAGACACTACGGTAGTGATATGCGCTATACAAGCACTGCAGTACTACTATTGTTATTACTATTTCAACTACTACCACTACTGCTACTACTTCTGCTACGCCTCCACCTCCCCGAGTAACTGCTACTGCTGCTGCTGCTGCTGCTGCTGCTGCTACTACTACTACTACTACTACTACTACATGTACTACTACTACTACTACTACTACTACTACTACTACTACTACTACTACTACCACCACTACTACTACTACTACTACTACTACTACTACTACTACTACTACTACTACTACTACTACTACTACTACTACTACTACTACTACTACTTCTACTACTACTGCTGCTGCTGCTGCTGCTACTGATGATGATGCTGATGCTGCTTCTACTACTATTTATATTTTTAAAAATCTATTTTTCTTATTTCTACTACTACTCTCGTGGTAAAGCTGTAGCAATTAAAAAAACACACCAACTACAAAAAACACAGCTATTGACCTTATCCCCCTATTAGGGGGGAAAAAATCATTTACAAAAAAGGTTGTTACGAAACTGCGCTCAAAACGGGACAAAACGAAACGACTGAATTGGTGATTGTTTGTGATTCTGCTGCTACTGCTTATACTCTCACTACTTCTTTAGTTTATATTACTACTACCGTGGTAAAGATGAAGCAATCTGAAAAAAAATACCCATAGCAATTGATCTTGTCCCTTTAACCCGAAGGGGAAAAATCATTTATAAAAGAGGATGTTACGAAACTGCGCTATAAAAAAACAACAAACAAAAAAAAAAGAAAAAGGAAAAAAGAGAGAGGACAATTTAGGAAACGATTGTATTGGCGATTTTTGTGATTTTGATTCCCTAAGGCACCCTTGAAATGCTTGTTTGATAGTTGTAGAGTTTTGTTCTATGACTGGCTGCATTGGGAACAACAACATTTTCTCGTGGTATATGATTAATTTCGACGTTACAAATCGCAAGTGGGAATATTCATTTATGGTTTCATACCGGACTTTATTTCTTTTCACAGACGTGATTGCTTTAATATTGCTCAAACCAAAGGCAAGGATCAACAGGCAATAATTTCCTAGACGAATATAAGAGCCCCCTTCTCTTTTCCCTGTTTGTTCATTTTCTATCAATCTGCCAGACAGCTGCATCGAAACTTCGATAAGTATATTTGTTAGGAATGAGCATCTAGTCAACAAAAGAAGAAGATTTGAATCTTAAGAGCATATATAGTCTCGATTCCTGAAGTGAATTTGGTGCAAATTTTCTGAAATAAGCATAGCTTGCTCTTCCAAATAATTACGAACAGATTAGAACTATTTTCCATTAACAATTAGCATTTAGTCCCCAGGATAGTTGAAGATTTATAAAGTTGTATCTACTTTTTAAACAAATATCCATTCACACGTGTAATTACTTCTCTATTGTTCAAAAAGCGTTAAAGGACTAAGCAGGCAATTTCATTGACAAATATGAGAGTACTCTTATCCACACTATTTATTCAATAACTTTACGTCAAAACTAGAAATTCGATTATTACACTTGAGACAAAAGAAAACGATTTGATTTTGGAATGATTATGCGTTTGGAACTGTGAATGACAGAAGACTTTATCGATGGATAATTAACTTCTGAGATATTTTTTCTCGGAATCATCGTGGAAGATTTAGGAAGTGTTTTATCACATTTTGAATTTATGATTTTAAATTACGCACTTCACTGCGCCTCTTACTCTTGATTCATTATATTACATGATGATTATCGATCAGTCATAATCAAAGAAAGATTTTCTCAGCAGCAAGAGCCCCCGTTGGAATTCTCTGCTTGTATTCTTCCCAGAAATGTGTAAGTCAAAGAAAGTAGAACCACAATTTTTTAAAGAAAGTAAAGAACCAGAGAAGAGAAGACTTCGTGCTTATTTTCCTGACATTCCCTTGGGGAGTCTTGCATAAAGCAAAAAATTCAAGTATTAACGATTCGTTGACCGGAAAATTTAAGAAGCCAGACAAATACTGGGTGATTAAATAGTTAAGTATTAATGCAAGCAAAAATCACTTTGCAAGAAACATTTGAGTACACTCCACATTTAATGCCGGACAGACAAGATGCTCCAACGTCGATGAGCTTTTGTAACAACTTCATTTTTTTTCTTAATACCTGAAGCGTTTATGTAACAAAATGCCATTTATGTGTGGCACATCATGTAATATCATCACATTATGATCTAACGTCTCTAAACGCTTCGAAAGGACTTGGGATATTAATACCCCGGCTTTTAGCTCCAGCAAAAGTAACGCTTAGTGCATTCAAGGAATAAATCATACCAGGGAGGTACCCACTTCCTACACCCGGATCGAGTGTGTCAAATGTAGATTAATGTCTTGCACAATGATGTTAGTACAGCGGCGGGGATTCGAACCTCGTACCTTAGGTATGGTTCACAGTCCGGAGGCCTATCTACCAAACCACAACATTGTTGTTGGATCTGAAGACTTGATAACATTTCGCGGACGCTTCCGATTGAGAACATGGCTCTCACCCCAAGAAAAAGCTAGAATTAAACTAGGTTTAAAGATAAACCATTAACCATTAACGTCAATCTATGGTAAAGGTGACCCTGCTTGAAGTTGACCAGGTTTAGATTTCGACCATACTTGAAGTTGAACCATGTTATTGAACCGTACTCAAGGTTTAAAATCAAACCGGGTCAGTGTACCTGCAGTCAAACATTAAACCAGGTTTAGTCTTCAAACGCAAGGGGGGGGGTGTCCGATTGAGGCCTGTGCATCATCTGCGTTGGTCTGTTGTCTGTGTGGCGTCGGTCTTTCGTAGGTATGGCGTCGGTCTACCGTCGGCAGGGGATCGGTATGGCGTCGGTCTTTCGTAGGTATGGCGTCGGTCTACCGTCGGCAGGGGGTCGGTGTGGCGTCGGTCTGTTGTAGTATGGCGTCGGACTATGGTCGGTGTGACGTCGGTCTGTTGTCGGTGTAGCATCAGTCTCAGTGTCATAAAGGCAACTTACGTTTCCGTTCTGTACGTAGGTGATGGTTCCACTGAAAGACATGAGCATACAGATATTGCCGTCCGATTGGCGGACCATCCACGTAGCGTCATCACACGGGGTTGGCTCTGCAGTCAATCAAACCAATAAGAAGAGAGTGATAAACAATCGAATGACCAAATTAAGAACAACAAAAGAAAAAAATCATTGCACTAATTAAGAAACGAAAAGAAAATCCTTTTATTTTGGTAATCGGTCGAAGTAATGAACCTAATCAGAGCTGATGAAAAGAAGAAGAAGAAGAAGAAGAAGAAGAAGAAGAAGAAGAAGAAGAAGAAGAAGAAGAACAACAACAACAACAACAACAACAACAACAACAACAACACGAACAAGAAAAGGAAAGAAGAGAGGAGGGGCCGAAGAAGGAGATAAACAGGAAGAAAACTAAGAATGACAAGATCCAGAAGCAGCAGAAGAACGAAGAACAGGCTTGAAACTTTAGTGGAAATTAAGCTTCTAAACTATGAAGTACTGTAGTGCAATATGAGTTCTTGTCAACTCATTGATGTGATTTATTTGTCCTTATAAAATTTTGTCATTTACTTTAATAACCTCTTTGGCTCGTTACAAAGTTGGTGATGCATAATATTGTGCTGTTTTGAAGATGTTTGCTTTCAAATTTTTATTATTTAATTTTTACAGCGCTTTGAAGAAAAGTAAATTATAGGGAATCCAGGCAAAGCGCAATTTGTAATCATGGTAATGGCGGCTGTTTGGAGAAAGGAAGCCACCAGCTGGCCAATCAACGTTCATTGTCTCGGCTTTCTCACCATATTCATTTAGACTTGCCCCCCCCCCCCCCCCGAGATAGATTGCAATTGGATAGAAATGAATGTTGATTGGCCAGATGAGGTACCTTTTTTCGAATTTCACAATATTCAAGTACCACTAATGCGCATCATACTGTTCAATTTTCAAGTGATATCAAGAGTTCAAGAGTTCAAGAGTTCAAGAGTTTATTTTTCATTCCCACTCAACCCCCCCCCCCCACCAAATAGCAACAAATTTTGAAAAAAATTAAACATAGCCTACATAAGTATACAAGTATATATAATTTTTTGTACAATAACACGATCCGTTTACATAATTTGAAATGTAAAACAAAGTCAGTCTACAAGATTCTTGTCTTTTAGAAAAAGGGGTTAAAGGAAGAAGAAAAAAAATGAAAAAGGAGGGGTATGAGAGAATCAAGATGGCAGCTATACATTGAATATCCTCACGGTAATATGCAGGAGTAAAAAGGCGAAAAATAACATTTATGTATACAATGACTTTACCCATGCAGGTAATTTTCTAGTATTATCATAACATCATAATGGCACAGTTCACTGGCGTAAATCCGTTTTAAGGAGGGGGGGGGGGGGGGTGATCGAAATCTTTTGCCGCAATTTCTAGTAAACTCTCACACAAGTAAACACGTACACGCACTCACAAACGCACACACTCATTATAGGGACCTTCTAATTATATCTTTGGGTTTTAATAGCATTCCAAATACAAATTTTACTTTTGTAACCGTCGTTTATGATAGATTTATCAGAAATTTCAAAATAAAATTGATTTAAATTACCCCATTCTTCCCGGAATTTAAGCCGATGGTGCTATTGCTACCCAATCTCTCTATGTCATTGTGTAAAAAATACAATCAGAAAAGAGGTGTCCTATAATAGAGAGGTTTCAACACACGCTTGGAAAATCCTTGATTCGAATCCCCGCACGGCACCATGTGTCTTTTTTTTTTCTTTTTTTTTGACAAGCCTTGACTCTTCATTAGCCACTCTCCATCCAGGAGCAATGCTTGGATTGCTACGTGCACTCAAATTGGTACTGGAACCCCATGCGTACCTTGCATGGTTCGAGTGCCGGATAAACATCATAATCATTATCAAAAAAATGTAAGGTTGGAACTCAGTTGATCTTGAAATGGCAAATGCCATCTTCTTTATTACTTACTTGGAAGAGTTGTGCGTGCTTTCGTGGAGGGAATTGTTGTCCCGTTGTCCATGAGGGTGGTGGCGACGTCGGTGATGATTTCGGTCGACATCCCTGTCATATCCGTGATCGGATTCATGGTACTTGCCGCCGAAGCGAAAGCCACCGACGAAATAAGCAAGATGATGATGAATGACCCCGCCATGTTGGTTCACCTGTGGGTTCACTTCAAATATAATAATGATTGAATTGTGAGAATAAGAAAAAAAAAGAAAGAAACGATGCTAAGGATCTTTTATCTTTCTGCTCGTCAGCGAATATCTATCCTAAATGATAGTTATCATTATAGGCATATTGACAAAATAGCATTTCTTTTATAACAGGAATGGGTTATATTTGGCTCGCTCGCTTCGCTCGCTCGCAAAACTGAAAAAACACAACAACAAATAAACCAGCAAGGTTCATAAATCTAGCAAGAAGCGTCATTTCCCCTAAATTAAAAAAAAAACAACTCGATTCGCGGCCCCTAGACATTCTATTAAAATAATAACGATTCATTGCGATATTGTTTGAAAATATTTTCTTGTTGTGTGTCTGTGTGTGTGTGTGTGTGTGGGAGGGGGGTAGGGGTAGATTAGACTTAGAATGCAGCATAACTGTCTGCAAATTTGGGGTCGCCACCGAAAAGTTTGTCGGCGGCGAATCTAGGTCTTACACCTCCCATTCAAAATGTTCTGGAGACACCCCTGACATCGACCGCAAGGGACTTCGCGCTTCGCGCTCGTGATGTGAGCCCGAATTAAAATTTTTGAGATGTGTGCCTCAGCCCTCCATTTCAGAAAAGCTTTCTACGCCTAAGGTATATTTAGGTACTGTGACATGTGATCTATAGCTATAGGGTTTCCCCAAATTCATACTTCTTTGGGGTTTTCGAGCATTGTTTCAACATATTATCAACCTGGAACATGTCGAATCCCTATGACAACGAATAATGCATTAAAAAATGACGCATGCAAAAATTGAGAAAGACTGCGCTTTTAGTTTGAACGGTAATTCTTCATATGCAGCAGATCTGTGCACGGCTTGCAACTACAAGCAAATAAAGACCACATGGCTTTCTCACATGACTGTATTAGGCATTTCAGATAATGCTTATACAAATAAAGAAATGATGGTGTGCAAACATGTCTTACAAATGCAAACTGCGTGCTTAGCATGGCTGGAACACATATTCACATCGAATGCACTTAATACGGATATGCAATTCATATTCATGTTTATCCGAATATATGTCATGCGAAATGGATGCATGGACTGTAGATCACATTATTACCATCAATTTGTCATACACATCGGGAAGGCCTTCTCTACTGTATACGCAGTCCCAATTCCCCGTTTCTGACAATTATAATACTTCAAACTTGTTATAGGTTACCATGGTCCAAATGTCATTCATTTTTCTTAATTTTCTTTTTGGCCAAGTTCTACTTCTTCATCATCTTTCTCGTCTCCCCCCCCCCTTCATGCAGCCTCTCCTTTCTTCTTCTTCTTCTTCTTTGCTTTTGCCTCTTCTCTCTCTCTTCCTCTTCCCCCTTCTCCTCCTCCACTTTTTCTTCTTAATTTTCTTCTTCTTCCCCTCTTCTCTTCCTGTTCTTCTTCTTTTTGTTCTTCTTCTTGTTTTTGTTCTTGTTCTTGTTGTTGTTGTTATTGTTGTTGTTGTTGTTGTTGTTCTTCTTCTTCTTCTTCTTCTTTTTCGTCTTTTTCTTCTTGTACTCCTACTTTTCTTCTTCAGTACAAGTGCAGTGCAACCATGGGGGGGGGGGGGGGGGGGGGGTCGGGGTCGGGAATGAAGATGCAATGATTCTTGCATGCTTTGAATACCCCCCTCCATAATTTTGAAATTATCTAGAGATAGAAATTTTAAAAAGTTCCCTTATTTGTGTGTGATTTTATGATTTGCAGCTCCCTGGAGTAATTTAAACTTTCATGACAATATCTTAACTCCCTGCGATTAGTCTGAAAACCAAGGCTCGAAGATAGGAGTGTTCTTAAAATTCAAGAACATGATCCCAAACTTACACTTCGAGTGGAGCACGCAGAATTTAATACAGAACGTAATTTGAAATATGAAGTATGTTCATAAAACATACTTGGAAAACCATGGCATGACAAGGTTGAATAACAGCACATTCAACTATACGATGAATATTTATGAAATTATTATAAGAAGAAAATGAATGAGTATGCCTAGCCGGTATTCGAAATCAAGGTTTTAATTACCAGATCAAGATTCTTTAAATGTCAGCTCCCTCTTTTATCAAGACTGATCAATGACACAGTTTGGAGGTACTCTTTGAAGACAATGATTGAGGTCTCTTCGAAATACAATTTCGTTTGCCCTTAGGGTAACCAATGATGAAAATGTTTATTTAATTTCAAGTGTAGACCAATCTGAATGCATTACGTAAACTTGCTTTGCTGTCATGGACAATACGAAATTTAAATGGGCCTCTTTATTAATCATGAATTACAAAAGAGAATGGGGGGGGGACAGAGAGAGAGAGAGAGAGAGAGAGAGTAAGATATAGCTTAAGAAGTAAATAAATTACTGTCAATTCATGCCATTTGAATACATGAAATAATTATGTTTATTCGTGAGCATAAATGCATGTTCATCATTTACAAATTGAATGCAAAATTTGTACTGTTTGAAGCCAAAGAAAGGAAGTTTATACATCTGTTCATTCGAATGAATCAAATGATTTTATGGTCATTTTCGGGCATCTTTCCTTTCACAATGTTTTCCTTTTCCTTTCCTGCATTGTGCTATTTCCACTAGATAGAGGACGAGGCAAATATATGAACAGCATAATGTGTGTATAAAGTAAGCAGCACACACATGCATTGTAACATATTACATTAGGGTTTGTCGTTTGGCTAAATCGATAACCACGATAACAAGTCGAATAACCCGCATAATGTAAATAAAAAAGATAGCATATCCACACAGTTACACTTTGAATCGCAACTTGGATTAAGGAGACTCTGTTTTAAGTTACTTGGAATGGCTCCGAGGATTTCAAGCTATAGTGGTCAAATGATTTTCATTAACCTCGAAAAGCGAAAAGTGCTTATCGTTAACGAAAAATTGAAAAAAAAAACCTTTGTTGCACCAAACATGCTAAAGATATAACCTTCTTGAAAAAGGGGACTTAATACTACGAATATAATTTGCGATAAGACAGTGTAGTACCATGAATGTCTAGATTCAAAGATGAGATTTTAGAAGAGCTATTTCGACCACAAAATGAAGGTTGGCGGGGAAAGAATGATTCCATGACGTCACACCATGTGATGTACTGACGTTTTGTCTATATCCTTTCCTACCGACAGTAAACCTCTGTATATGCTGTAAAGAATATGCTTCTTATCAAACTCTCTGACTTGACCAATGTATTCTTCAAGTCCATATCGCTTATCATGATTTTGTTTAGTCATCATCTCTCAAAGTGATGCGTGCACTTAGAAAGCTTTTTGAAAAAAAAAAAACAGAAGGGGAGAGGAGGGTGCGTTTTCATTCATTCCTTAAAAATTGAGCTTCTTGGCAGATGGGAAGGGGGGGGGGGGGAGGGAGGGGGAATTTATATTTGAAGTGGACACATCAAAAATTTTCTGAAGAAGATCAGTTCATTTTCTTGATTTAGTTTCTAAGGTGTTTTTGCTGCAAAATTTTATCCCAAGTTAACCTTAAAACAATGACATGAATTGCGACAATTTTCAACCTAATTTCAGTATACAATTCGACAAGAAAACAAACAAACAAACAAACAAACAAAAAAACCAATATCAATGGACGCAAGTAATGGATAACTAACGTTGGTCGGTTCAATCTGAAAGAGGTATGAGGCCAATTTTTATAAAAACAAAATACTGGGTAAAAAGGTGACATGCATGTTTGTTGGGTAAACGTTTACCAAATATCTGGTAAAATTTACCCCCCAAATACGTATTTTTCTATAAGATAGAGTAAAGTTTACCCGAAATTTACCCCACAAACATCCATTGCCTGTTATTCTCACCCATCCCATTCTCATGATTCTGGAGAGTTGATAACAAACACTCTGAATTTCTTAAACTTCAATCAGGGATCACTCCAAAATTTTATCAAAAATCTTAATCTAATAGATTCAGAAATCATTCTCATTGATTATAATTTCTGTCTAGATTTGGAATATTCCTTAATAACAATCGACTTAGATTAATTTCTAATTTAAGAAATTTAGAATGAAGGACAAACAAAACGAAATAAAAGTAAAGTAAAGTAAATTATGAGGTAAGTTATATTTTACTTACCTGTCTGTAAGTGCAGAGAAATCTTATAAAATCAACGATTTCTTCTCACAACTTGACGTTGTGCATATGAAACTTAAGATGAAGACTGTTCGATGGGGGAGGCGACCTCACATCTGGCTGGTTTCTATTCTTGGTGCATTATCAATAGAAATAAAGACATGTGACTATTCGTTGTTTGTAAAGAAAGATGGACGTTGACCTGAAGGTCGGAGATAATCTTCAGCATTTATTGAAACTTTGTACAATCTCGTGGATGGTTTATAGACCTATATACCTCTTCACATCTTACACATAAATAGGCCTATACACAAGTGCATGCAAAACGTGAGGTATGGCCTTGATCATGATTGCTTAGGACCCTACACTCTTAAAAATTCCGAGTCAGGTTGACCCGGAAAATAGTCCGTAGGGGCCACACTCCACTCCGGGTCAAAAAAAATGACCCGGTATATGGTCATTAAGACCAGCTTCTGGGTCACGTTTGACCTTTTTCTGGGTAATTTTTTACTCTATTCCAGGTCATTTTTGACCCAGAATGGAGTGTGGCCCCGACGGACCATTTTCCAGGTCAAGTCTGACTCTGGATTTTTAAGAGTGTACAAGTAGTAAGGTTCATGTTTAAAGTCACCCTGTATTACACAGAAACTAATGTGTTTTTTTTTTGTTTGGTATTATACCGAAAGTTTGTTCACGCAAAAAAAAAGAAAAGAAAAATGAAATAAAGGTTAAATGGCCCAAAGTAGGGATGCAATTGTTCTATCTGCATTTTCAGGTCAGGATTAGCTTTCACATGCTTTTAACTGCTTAGTTTGAAATACGGTAGTGGGCACAGTAATTTACTTTGCATACATGAAACATATTTTCAAAACAAATTGACAAAACTCACGTAAATCACGTGAAAGTGGCCCGTTTCAACTGAAGTATAGTTTTCTCGGGAGAAATGAGAATAAAAAGAATACCGTAATACAATTTCAAACAAACAAGTTTCAAAAGTTTGTTTCATTGCAGCAGTGCTGCTTATAATTGTGCAATAGAGCTATAAATTCACCCGAATTAACACACATTTATAGTTGAATTTCAAAAGCGCCTTTTCTTGAGAGTACTGAATACTGCCACCATCGCGGTTTCGGCGGAGTAACCTTTATAATGCTATGCGGCATTCGAGGGATTTCTTCCTAGTATACCCATTTCTGCACCTGAGTGGAGAGTGGAAAGGTGGAAACTGAAACTTAGATTTCAGTGGGTTAATAGGGACCCATTGTTTCACTTTCCATGTACTCCCAATTGCCAATTGGTATTCCATTGGCAATGGGGACCTATTTGTTTCAATGGGTCAATTTGTATATGTATTTGTATCTGCTGAAGAATATTCTATCGTTAATTGTTGCATGAATGCCAAAACATTAGTATTCAAGCTTTTTTTCATGAATGACGTAGTGATTTTTTGTTTGTTTTCGATAGACTTTGATTGAATTCCGGTATAGACCTAAAACTTTGAGAGTCGTTAAAGGTAGGAGATCCCATTTGCAGCTCTAAAATATTAAGATGCGTGAACATGTGTTCAGTTATAAGAGAATGATTATTAAAAACTTCTGTGAAAGAAAAATGGATTGTACATGGCTAATTAACTGAATAATTAACATTTTCGATAACTCTGTACTTATTTCGGACCGAAAATATTAGCAGATTTTTTTTTTCATACAGTACACCGCTGCTATTATGTGGTGCGTGTGGTGGCCGCGAGCTGCGCGCGGCTGAGCTAGCTAGCTAGTTGGCTTCGCTTCTGCCGGTGAGCTGATCCGACTTGCTTAGTCAAGGATGGTAGCCAGATTTTCATTTTTTTATGACCGTAAGATTAAATAAACAGTATCAGAAGGGCATATCCTAAACTCCTGCCAAGTTGTATGGATTTTCGAAGATTTTGCAAAAGGGATCTCCTACCTTTAAACCTGACAGTAAACTTTTGGACCAAACTTAATACAAGGTCTTATAGGAGGAAATGTAGAATTGTTCCTTTAAAAAACTTTGAGACGTCTTATCAGTTTTGACGTACACTTGGCCGTAAAACTGTGAAGACAAAGATAAAAAAGAGGAAAATTAATGCTGACGCTTCGCTTTTATAACGCTTTCCATATACTTTATTTGCTATGAAAATATCAATAACTAGATGTAAAAAGCAGTCAACATTATGATGTTGCACCGTGCAGTATATATAACCGCAAATGGTATATAGTTACAGGAAATATATCAAGTTCTGATATGAATTCTCAGGCATTATAGCGAGAAAAAAAAATGATTAGTTTGAACTATACATAAGAATGTATTTCGGATGAATGTGGCAAAAGGAAGGAGGAGGAGGAATAGAAGAAGAAGTAGTAGTAGAAGAAGAAGAAGAAGAAGAAGAAGATAATAATAATAATGATAAATACAGATTCAACGAAAAGTCCCCATTAACTTCGTATTAATTTATTATAGTTGTCATCGGTTTAGCTTAAACCCTTATAAATCTTTAAAAAAAATCATGAATACGACGAACTTTGTAGGTGTTCAAACAATCTCTTTTTTATTATTGTTCCTCCCTTCTCTTTGGTAAATTGTGAAATGCATATCGTATCAGTTCTGATATGAAAATGACATGAAGAGTTGCGTTTTCATTCAATTATACTGTAATTATATATTTTTGTTTACCCCTTTGTTCATTTAGATGAAGTCTTTGTGTGAATGGGAAGAATGGGAAGGGGAGGGAGGAGCATTGCCATGTTTTGAAAGATCATTCATATACTGAATATCATACATCGTGGGTCATGGGGGGGGGGGGGTTATATTAGGGTTTGTCATTATTACATTTTTTCCTTAGTGATTTCATTCCGTTATCTTCTTTGCTTATTGCCTCGTAAATAATTTAACATGTTATGAAAACGAAACGAAGATTTGTATTTGTTGGAATTATGTAACGATTTATTTTGGATGAAACCTCTAATAAAATATTTTTGGAAAAACAAAAGTGTGTGTGTGTGTGCGTGTGCGCGATCGCGCTCGTGTGAGGTTGGGGCTGCCTAAGTAATAAACACAGATTAAACGAAAATGACGAAAGCCCATTTCTGTTGACTATCAGTAAAGACAGTGTGTATATGTTATCGGTGTAGGTCAAACCTTTTGTAAAACTTTGAGAAACCAGGAAGCTCGGGTTCGTTGAGAAACAAGTCATGCCAGCTATAATGATGTAATTCTGAGAAAAAAAAGTATAATAACTCATTATGAGGTTGATGAAAATAGCAATTACAAAAAAAATGCAAGCTCTCCTTTTTTTTCTAATCAGCGAAAGGATCGTGTCAAAAGTTACTCAACCTTTATTGGATTTTACGCAAGGGCAGGAATTAAGATCCCTTTTTTATTAAGCGATGACAATAACGAACGAGCACGAAATTTTCAAAAGACATGAGCTAGGCCTCGGTCACATTTTGCTGATAACGAAAATGAAAACGACATTTTTTCTTTTTTATTAAAGGCGCACGCCATAGCTGCCTTACTGTTAACATACACGGGTACACTCCAACGGACACACTTACTTAATAGCAAAGTGTGCCTGTAATTGAAAATCTCGTTATCGTTTTCGTTTTCTGTCAAAATGTGACGGTGGCCTTACAACTCCTATCTAGACTTCTTGAGTCAAAGTTTCTCTTTGCCACTGACTTGCCAGACATATAGCAATAACCAGTGCCTGCCCAGTGACTCTAATTATCTTGAGGTGCCGTTATAATAGCAATAACCAATGCATGCACAGCGACTCTAATTATCTTGTTATTGAGGTGCCATTCAAATCACAACACGGCTTGGTCCGAATTCAAGTTTCAAGTTTCAAGTTTCCTTTATTTCATTTCAACTCAACATATTACAAAAATTGGTAGTATATAGTTTTGCAACGGCCCTCTTCGTAACCCTTTTTTTCGGATCACACGTGTATACAGGGTATAATCTTTCAGATGATATTTACATACATGAATGGATAGTCGCAAGCTCTGTTAAGAGCTTGATGAAGACGTCCAGAAAAATATCACTTTCGCTCCCGGCTTCAGTAAGGCTGACCAGTCCTCTCCATTAGCACTAATCGCCACTATTAGACATAAATGATAGATAGCTCAAAATGGTCGTTTCAGAAACTGAAAAACACCATTACGAGTGGCTGCGCCGGGGGGGGGGGGGGGCTATGAAAATAGGACAATGCTGACAACCACACACACACACACATACACACAAAAGTTCCTCAAGGAAAATGAAAAAAAAAAACCAACATAATAAATAAGGGTCCGATTGGCTTGATATTCAGGAAAAGTGGATGCAATGAGAATGTTGAAAAGATACAAACAATAACTGAAAAAACTTGGTCGCAACTGTTCTTTTTTTGGGGGGGGGGGGGGAGCAACCCTTCAAGACCCTTACCAGTACGTCAGTGGATAGAAATGCAGTAAAAGGATGGGTGATAATAATCCAGTCTTTTAGAAGCGCACAGAGACGTTAGATAATTATGTGATATTCCGTACGACGCACTATACTCGATTGTACATTTATCATTACTATATGGCGTCATTGCAGGTCAAATCTTTAAAACCAAAATTCATTAAGATATGAAGCTCGTGTTTGTTAAGATTTTCGTCATTTTTTGTGAGTTCGAGAAAATGTACAATCAATATAAATCATAATATCAATCCTGATTAGCACTCTAAGAAATTACTCCCAATCCTATTTCGAAAACTCTAACCTGGTAATCACGGGGATTTTTTACAGAAGCTCCTAAACCTTTCGAATGCAATCACTATAAAGGTAGAGCCGTTTTTATTGGTAGTGTCCTTTTTCTTTAGCTGTTTAATAATAATGCGTTAAGATGAAGGCAAATGTAAAGGATGAGATCGGAACGAACAGGAAATTACTGCGTTTATGAAAATGAAGCGAAATTGATTTATACTTCAATAATAACGATTTTTAAAGGATAAAGTGCGAAATGAAAGATAAAAAGATACGACCCAGCTGAACTTAGATGGATACTGTATTTTAAATCAAGCATATCTATTTGTTGCATTGATTGGATATTTTGAGCTTTTGAAGTCAGCTTTAAAATTTCCGCTCTTTGGGTGTTCACCTCCTTCTTTGTTATATTGGATTTATTCTTTATAAACAAATGTTGTTGTCTCAGAAGGAGATAAATATTTGACTTCATTCATCTGACTGCGCAAACACCATGAGCAACGTGCCCTTATGGACTGTGATTGAATCTATATTCAGTGCTGTTGCTAGATCATTATTAAATAGGGGGTGTGATGGGACAAAATTTGCTGACAAGGGAAGAAGTTCCACGGTGGTGAGATTTTCACTTCGAAGATGGATATTCCCATCATTATCAATTAAGCACAAGAGAAATGAAAGAAAATATAACCAAAACAGTAATGAAAATAAAGATTTTTTTTTAATGAAAAAAAAAAATCCCAAAGAAACCTCGCATTCAGGCCCTAAAAGAAATCTTCACATTCAGTGATGTCTTTTATACGCAAGAGAGGTGGAATCGTGGGGATAGTGGGGGAGATAAGTTTCCCCATTGACCCACAATCAACGAGTTATATTCTGTATTTTTCAATTTGTTGCAATATCTCCCCCATCCTCTCCCACCCTTCCCTCCTTTCTCGTCCTTCTCCTCCATTGATTCCCTGAACGACAAGAAGCCATTAAAAAAAAAAACCCCACTTCTTTTTGACGCTGGCCCCGACGATCAATTCTGCCAATTAGATCAGAGGAAAGCTAAAGGTCGCTTGACTCGTTTCAGACCTGTATAAGTTTCATGTCTTTCGATAAAAATACAGAAAAAAAATCTTAAAGGAAACTATGATACAGCACCATTACTATACAAGTCAGTACTTTGAAAATGGCGTACTACTTAAACCACAATCAAATCTACTTAAGAACGTTGCGGTAACAATCGGAGTATGCTGAATATGGATGGCAAAAAGAAAGAATTCAATAGAAGGGATGAAAAATCTTGTTCGGAACAAACTCTCTGCTTCTTCTTTGTGTTAAGTGACTTGAAAGTGCTCTATACCTATAATTTTTAAAGTAATCATAATGTACTACTCCTATAGAAATGACAATGAATTCGTGCTTGCTAAGAACTGTACAGATTTGATCTTTCCTTTTGATCAGTGGTCGATCGTTTCATATGAAATGCAAAAGGCGAAGAGCATATCATGCAAAATGGCTGGACAGTCTTCTTGCTCGAAGGAATAAGGGTGTAAAGCAGAGTGTTTTTTTTTTCTTCAGAGTCTTTATCTTTAGAGGAATATATGGTGTAACCGTGGAAACGGGACCCACAATATGTTCTGATTATTATTCACCACCGTACAATGAAAAAAACAAAGATTTAACCCAGTGTACTTCAGACAAATTACGATTGGCATAATAATCCTGTATTTTAGATGTGATACTATTCTCTTGAAAAGAGATTTTTTTTGTGTGTGTGTATTACACCGATAAGCCATTTCAAACACATTCCTACATGTCAATCAATATCTGTAAAAAGGTAAATACAACAAAACAAAACAGATAAAAAAAAAGTTTAATCATATATTGACTTTTCTGTGATTGTCAGAAAATGTGTTCATACGAAATATTTATGTATGATTTGTTTAAAATGTTAATTACTTACCAACCAACTTGTCACAATTATGGGAATGCACTATACTTGTAAGAAAAACCTTTGTTAAGGGCATTTACCTGTATGATAAATATGCAAAGGAAAAAAAAAAGGTCTTTTCCATCATGTCCATCATGTTTTCCATGAGTCTACATAACCGCTTCCCTGACAAGGGTAATGCATGCGGTTTACACGGTTTTAATGGCTGCAAATATAAAATAAAAGAAATATGAGAAAATCTGAGGCAGGAATACTGATTTCGGGTAAATCAATTTTAAGGGGCGAAACAAAACTTTACGTTGTGTATTCGAGACCAGAGTAGAGAAGTCCTGGACGATTGCAATGTTTCGAGTAGGACAGCTACTCATTTCACCACCCGAAAAATCATCTTTCTAAAAAATAAAGACTATATACGTTAGGCCTACACTGTTAGAAGAAAAACTTGTGACAATTAGAGCCTTTTTTTTTGCCCCTAGAACCTCCAGGAAAAGGGGTTCTAAAAAGGGTTCTTTATATTTTCAACAAACCCCAAAAGGTTACTTGTACAACCTATAATGGTTATAAAGACCCATTTAGAACCCTTTAGAGAACCTTTATAAGGTATTAATGGTTTTTGAAGAACCTTTAAAGGTTCCAAATGTGGGACAAGAAAATTTTCTCATCAGCACCATTTTTTTCTAAGAGTATATATTGTAATAGTAATAGTAATATTAGTTATATCAATAGTAATATAATACTATTAATATAATAATATATATGGTTCGCACAGTGGGAAGCTATAAGCTAATTTGGCCTTCATCTCGGTAGCACGTGATTCTGTATGGTCTTTGCATTGTCGATCATTATAGATGGGCACTGATTAAACTCTCATACAGTTGTACAAATGACCTTATGAAAGAATTTGCCATGTAAAATGTCAGTTTATTAAAAGAAGAGAAAGAAAGAAAGAGAGAGAGAGAGAGAGAGAGAGAGAGAGAGAGATGGGGGGGGGGGGGAGGGAGAAACCATTCCTTCAATGAACCACAAGTATACTGCATTCGCTGTCTAATAACAGACTCCTTGACAGGGAGTTTGGATTTCTTCATGAGACTGAGTACTTAGCAATAGAAAACAAAAATTTCCTCGATGACCATCAGCTTTTTGCAGACGTCAGGAAATCACTGACTCTGATGCAATGCTTTACAAAGAATTACGTTCCAAAGATAAACTTGAGTTCTGGGGGTGTTTCACAAAGACTAAGATTGACTCAAATCACTCTTAACTGTATGGCAGGTCATTCATGCCATTGTTTGCTTTCACCCTCGGTCTCTCAAATCATGGTCAAAAATTTGAAAAATTCACCTTTTTTGTTTCTTCATCAGTGAACTATGAAAAATTGTCAATTCTGCAGATTTGTGACCACGATTTTCAAATCCCATGAGAGACCCGTGGTGAAAAAAGTGGCATGAATGGCCTGCCATATTTACGTGCAATTTCAGTCAGTCTTCGTCTTTGTGAAACACCCCCAGGTCTTGCCATTGCAGTGTGAAAGAAACTGTTTCAAAGCGATTGGGAATGGCTGATTTAATACGTAGTGCTTAAAACCTTGCTCGAAGGAATAAGGGTGTAAAGCAGAGTGTTTTTTTTCTTCAGAGTCTTTATCTTTAGAGGAATATATGGTGTAACCGTGGAAACGGGACCCACAATATGTTCTGATTATTATTCACCACCGTACAATGAACAAACAAAGATATAACCCAGTGTACTTCAATCAAATTACGAGTGGCATAATAATGATGTATTTTAGATATGAAACTATTCTCTTGAAAAGAGATTTTTTGTGTGTGTATTACACTGATGAGCCATTTCGAACACATTCTTACATGTCAATCAATATCTGTAAAAAGGTAAATACAACAAAACAAACAGATAAATTTTTAAAAATCATATATTGACTTTTCTGTGATTGTCAGAAAATGTGTTCATACGAAATGTTTAAAATGTTAATTACTTACCAACCAACTTGTCACTATGGGAATGCACTATACTTGTAAGGAAAACCTTTGTATTTTCAAATCCTATGAGAGACCCGTGGTGAAAAAAGTGGCATCAATGGCCTGCCATATTTACGTGCAATTTTAGTCAGTCTTCGTCTTTGTGAAACACCCCCAGGTCTTGCCATTGCAATGTGAAAGAAACTATTTCAAAGCGATTAGGAATGGCTGATTTAATACGTAGTGCTTAAAACCTTGCTCGAAGGAATAAGGGTGTAAAGCAGAGTGCTTAAAACCTGGCGTATGACTTTAAAATCCTCAGAATAGCAAGCTCTCGCTCTTCTTTCCGAGCATGTCATTTCACTTATCTTTTCCATTTTCAACTTAGAATAACATACAGAATTATATACAAAAAATAATTACATAATCATCAGAATACATAAAATAAGAATAATTTTCAAACAGTGAAATTTTCCAAATTAAGTTTATGAATAAATGTTGAAAATGGAGGGGAATACTCAAAAGCTTGTATTTTGCAAACCCTCAAACGAAGAAGAAAAAGAAAAAAGTCAATATTATTGGTTTATCATAAAGAGTGATTCATTAAAACAGTTACAAATGATATAAAAAACCACTACAAAAAAGGAGAGATGCGAGAACTGACAAAAACGAACAAAACAAGCAAGAAACACACACATACTTTCAGATATTTTTTTGTTTTTCCATAATGTTTTATTCTGATTTCATCACAAAGAATTACATTTCAATTTAACAAATCAACATTTCATATTAAACAAATTAACACTTCAATCTTCATATTTCTTCATATTTCTGTAGCTTTATAGGATATACAAATCATGTGTAAACGAGAAAAAATGATGAAATCAGTTATTATAAAATAAAAAAGATAATTAAACCCCTAGAAAACATTTCTCTTTCAAGCTTGTACTTTTATAGAGGGCGATACATCACTATCTCTCTAACTTCGTCACACACACACACACCCTCTCACACACGCACGCGCCCACAGTCCCACACTTACGAAATGGAAATCTCTTTTTTTCACGTACCTTTTCCCTAACCCAACCTCTTGGGGGGGGGGGGGGGTAGATATCTAAGGAGGGTAACTGTCTATGGGTAGTCCCCGAGACGGACCTCTGTCGTCTTCTTGATACCGGTGTAGCCAGGATTTTATTTTAGGGGGCGGTAGTGAGCGCGCAAAGCGTGTGAATTACATATTGCGTGCGGGGGAGGGGGGGGGGGGGGTGCAGGGGAAGGGTGTAGGGAGGTTTCGAAGTTTCTTTGTCTTCGTTCAATGTCTGCTCTTTTCTCTTCCTACGTTCTCACACCTTTTCACTTCTCGCTCAAGCTTCTTTTAAACGGTTTTTTTTTTGGGGGGGGGGGGGGGGAGACCGCCCCCTGCCTCTTGGCTACGCGAGTGCTTCTTAAGCGTATCGATAAGGTTTGGTTAAGGAGAAGAGTATTACTGCCGATGATACTGACAATAAGGACATGGAATAGATCGGTGACATTTTAAATCAGTTTATTTCACATTTAACATCCTTCACGACATAACAAAAACACGTGGTAATACATGAGCCCAGAATGCACAACTTTATTTTAAAAAAAAATACATGCATCCGTTTACTCTGCATTTCATGCTCGAAGTCCACTATATGCAATGTTTCCTGCGACATGGCTATGGAGGGAATTCCACAAGCGGGCCGCACTGAGTGGGAACATGTCCTTCCTCCATGGTTGGAATGAAACGTCTGTCTAGTGCATGACGAAGAGGGGGCATGGGGAGGCACGAATGAACATTACATGCTTCGTGACTTTGTGACGTGCATGCATCGAAAGGCAACACCTCTCGGATTTGAATTGTCAGAAACCAAGGTTACGCGTTATACAGAGCATAAAACGCAGCGTCAACATGATTAATGAAAATAAGGAAAAAGGACGGTTCATTCAACCCAATCCGTGGCAGATTGAATATTCAAAACTTGCCCATCTGCAAAACCTGATGGGAAATTCTGTGACTTCTCTTTGTCGTAAATGAATGAACACACCAAAAAACATAAAAATACTTCTAAAACCACTTATCCATCTTTGACAACACGGGGGGGGGGGGGGGGGGTCATAAAGCTGTTCGTTAAGTTACGAATGACTTTACGCAAGCCAAATGGGATTCTCAGTCATCATGAATCACATCAGCTAGAGGTGAAATATGGAGACGTAGATAAGCATATACTACTGTTTACAAACATTTTTATTGGGAAGTATATGTTTTGCCACAATTTAATTGAGATTATGGGAAATGCAGTCACACTTTGTTAAAACGTCAGGAAAAAAAAAAAAACTTTGGGCATCCCATTTAGCACGTCATATTCAAGTCGTTAGTAAAGTCATGCGTAACTTTTCGAACAGCTTTATGAAACACCCCAGCTTGTTCAACCCAGTGGCTATGGTGGTCCCTGTATTAAGTCAATGGGAACTGAAGAATTCAGTAGTCAACAGGTTACGCTAAATTACCAACATGCACCAAAAGTGCTATGGATCAAAACCCAGGGCCCCGTTTCATAAAACTGGTTATCAATAACAAGTTGCAATAACTGTTACAAGTTACTGAAATCCTTTGATTGGCTGAAAGCAAATTTGTCAAAGAAATGTGGCAGTTGTTACTGATAACAAGTTTTACGAAACGGGGCCCTGGACTTCCACGCTCATGACATTGTGGGGTCTGTATGGTACATACACAATCTACGTGTGCCAAAAGTGGACAATGGCAACCCAGCTCTTTTGCCATTAGTCGACTTAAGCTGATGATGGGTTGGAAACAGAATTTGATTTGATTTGATTTCCACATTCATTCAACTTATATTAATAATCAGTGAAACAATACAAAACGTAATATAATTTATATCAAGTAAAGTAGTATAAATAATAACAAACACGATAAAAACTACTTTCGAAAAACCAACTCAAGTACAATTTCGAAAGCCTGTTGTACTGCCCATACAAATCATGTTCGGATTACATAATAAGCCACTGTTACGTGCACACATTCCTAAAGGGGGATAGACAGGGCTATTGAAGTTGCCCTGAGTTGATTTTTCGAAAGTAGTCTTTATCGTGTTAACATTACAATATAGCTGAGTGCAGTAAGTAATCCCCAGTATTAGTAAATGCATATTAACACTGGTGTAGCCAGGAATTTTCAACAGGGAGGGCCAAAGCGAGGGAGCGAATCGACCGAGCGGGGGGAGGGGGGGGGTATCCCCTCCCACGATAGGGAGATTTTTGAAACTTCGTGCTTGAAAATGGCATTTTCTGCACACTAAAATTCAGCATTTTGGGTTACTTAAATGAGAAGTGGCATATAGGGAGCCCAAGGAGAGGGAGTGAAGCGACCGAGTGGTGGAGAGTATGGGATACCCCTCTCCCACCGTAGGGAGATTTTTGAAAATTCGTGCCTGAAAATGGCATTTTCTGCACACTAAACTTCTGTATTAGAGGTAACTTAAATGGGAATTGGCATATTTACCTATACTTTCATCTAGCAGGGTAGGGTAAGTTATGTGAAGTGGGCTCGATGAAAGTTGTTACATATTTTTTAAAAGTTTCTTCTTATTTTATTTATTCATTTATTTATTTTTTTACTCGCCGATCAACAGGGGGGGGGGGCGCCATGGCCCCCTGTGCCCCCTAGCTACCCCAGTGCATATTAAAGATATAAAATAATGTAGGGGAACCTATCAAAAGCAAAGCTTGTCAAGTAAGTTCCCCATTTGACTTACTTAAGGAACTGGAGAAATGTAACTGAAGAAAACAAAAGTGAGAAAGAAATCAAGGGGAATCTACAAACGAAGACAAAAAAAAATAAGATAACAGGCTGATTTACAGTAGGGGGCTTATATAAACGTGATGATGGAATGACAAAGCGTCAAAGAAAAACTAGAAAACACAAGACCCATGATAACATCCATATTTTCTCAATTGTAAATAACTCTGTGAATGACAACATAACATATAAGGAGTGACAACTTTGATCCGGCCTGTCATGTATATCTTCGGAGCACGGTTCAAAGACACCATGACATAGCACGTCAAATTATGCACTCGCCAAATATTCATAAAAAGAGGAAACATTCCAAGAATTAAATTACACAAATGAGAAAATAGCAGTGAAAGAAATTTCATCATAGAGTAAATTCCTTCCGCAGTAGTGAGGGCATGCTCACCACAGAATTTTTGGTAATCCATCCTCTATACAAAAAAATTCGTAAAAGTGAAAATAAAATATGACAACTGAATGTTCAGTGACACGGCCCCATCTCCGCAATGCATTACAGCGTAAAGTGTACGTAGTACCTTCAACGATTGTCAGGTTACCACACCCTTTTTACTCTTTGCCTCAATGCAGTTTTTTTTAAAAGGCATAAATTACCTACTGAATAGATATGCCCTCGAAGATCTGATAAGACAAAAATTTCTCGATCACCACAATCGTGCCTTTTAATACCAGGATGGCACAATATTCATGATACTGCGGTAGAATCATTTCTATTTCATTACAACTCAATCATGTTCATACGATCCAGTGATGTTTTCGAGGCTTCCTCCTCTTCTGGTATTGGAATTTTAGAAATGTCAGTGGAATGATTAATATCACACCCAGACAAGGGCGCGCCAGGGTATTTTGAGGGGGGGGGGCAAGACATGACGCGTTAATGACGCACGTCGTGTTTTAGAGAAGTAAAAATATAGGGCTATTATAATAGTTGCATGACCCTGCCCTCTCTTCGCCTAACTCTTCTCTCTTCTTCCTTCTCCTCCTCCTCTTCTTCTACTTCTTCTTTTTCTTCTTCTCCTCCTCTTATTTTTTTTTTTCGATCGCTTGAAAAATGATTTTTTTTGGGGGGGGGGGGGGGGGGGGCGGCCTGCCCCTGTAGTGCCGCCTTTGCTCCTATCTCACCAGTCTTCTTTTCTCGTTTATTGATTGATCTTACCAGCGTGGTTATAATGCAGAAAATTGCTCCTATATCTTGCTTGCGGCACTTTCAAGGTTAAGATTATAAAATCTCTTTGCTCGGATATGGATGTTTCGGAACAAGATCGAAATTCCATCATGACTACACATCAGTTTACAGGTCTGTCAGATGCCCGTATTGATTTATCAATTCTGTAGCGCCACCACGCCAGTCTATCTAAATCTCCTCCACTTACTTGGCTGCTCAGACTTCCGATTTCAAGACTCATACCCCAGTCACACAGAAGAAATCGATACTTTAATAATTACCTATCAAGATACGGTCTATCACCTGTTGGTTTGGAATCGATTTGCAGTCGGGTTGGCGTTGTGACTAGGGTACAGAATTGGCTAAGATGTGGCCTTTCCTTTTGAAAATGCATCAATCGTCATGCCTGATATCCTTTTTGTGTAGCGTAAACGCATTAAAATCGACGCCCACTTTCTCTAGCTGTACAAAAAGAACCGGTTCAGAAAGCAGCAGAAGCTAACTTTCACTGATCGGAGGGGAGAAAAAGGAAGGGAAAAGAGCTTAAAACCTGTACAATCATGGCACGAAGTTCTTTTCCTGAACAAATTTTTACCTCGACCAATAACATGAATAAGAACTTTACTCAAGTTTGCCAGACGTACAAGGTTACCTGCAGATCAATGCTGAACAATACCGCTATTCCGCCATACATATAATATGGCATGGGTATCACAATAGAGCTTTTAACAGAAGTCCAGACCTTAATTGAGATACTTATTCCTTTCAAGGACTGGATTTCTGTCCGAAGATAAATGTATACTGCTTTTAACTGCGATCTTCATAGTTTTATACTAAATGACTGGCGGAAGTGAGGGTAATTTTCATAACCATGACAACTGATGAAAGATGCGACAAACTTAGTCATTGAAGCATTTTAGCTCTTAAGAAAAGCAAGGATATATTATATAGGAGTGTCGAGTTATACTACTGAGTGGCCAGAAAGACATGACGGTACTAAATGGTAGCAGCCATAAGATATAATATAATATTATATTGTTCATGGTTTCATTTATTCAAAGATGAAATGTCTATTATGGCTTGCATGAGTTGACTGGGTTTAAATATGTTTTTGCATAAGGAAGCGGTTAAAGAAGAGTGCCAAGTCAAGTGCTTTAAGTTGTAGCAATTTTACATGTGCTGAAAATTGGTGTGCTGACCGAGTCAGGTCTTATATATTTATATTTCCTATAGCAAATGCATATTTCAAGCAAAAGGAATCTGGTGCAAGAAAAAGAATTGTTAAATAAACAACATTCTGATAAACTCACTAGACATTTTGCTCTATATACATGTATACATTTGGTAGAATTGTTTTATAAATATGGTCCATGAATCGTTAAAGGGATCCGGTAACTTTGTGGAGGCTTGATTTAAAGAATTCTTAAATTTTGATGTCTGTGTTGTATAAAGATGTTCAGAAGGATAAATAAACAGAAAGGAATATAACGGTTTTGAAATATGAGATGTTATCAAGATATCTTTCACTGAATTCCGCCATTTGCAAAACCAACCTGGGTATGCTTTTGTACAGTCTGTGGGTTGAAAAAGGTCAGGTATTTTCACTTTTTGTAAAGCACATAATGAGCTTTTGAAGTGTATTTTTCAAGGCCTCATAAGTTTTTGCACAATATTACATACACTGATAGCACGTCGGGCCATGCAGCTCTGATATTTAAAAGTTACTCAATGGCTACAGTCAATCAAATCACCAAACCGACAAAATACAATTTGCTACAATGACATGATCAAACGTCATCTGAAAAAAAAATAATACTGTATGTATCTATATATAGTTAGTTGTTGCACTTGAATACGGATTTGAATTCATTACGGAAAGTCTTCATACGGAGTGCGTAGATGAACGGATTTATGCAAGTGTTGCATGTCGACATGACGATTGTAACGCGATAGGGAACCAGCGAAAAGTTAATGGCTCCAAGATTAAGTAGGAGAAAGTACCACTGGTTGGGCGACCAGCATACAAGGAACCCAAGGGATACCAGCAGGAGGACCTTAGTGGTATTCAGGCGACGGACGGACCCTCCTGCTGGGCGTGCATTCCTTGTGGACTTGCCTTCACTAGCTTTGTTGACGCTCGAAAACTTAAGGATTCCACTCGGCTTGTTGTCTTGATTACCGGAGGCTTTCAACGAGGAGCAGCCAGGCTGTTCGTTGGCAGAAATGACAGATATTTGGGACTCCTCGGGACGGTCAGGCACGTTTTGTGTAAGAGCCTTGTTCTTGGGGTTTGGCCGAATGCCATGTCCAGCCTGGCTATCTTCTTGTTGTGCTAGGCCACTGTTGTGAAAGCTTGACGAGGGTTCCGACTTCTGCTGTGACCATGAATTTCCTGCGGGCACGTGGGATGTCTGAGAGGCAGACATCAGGGTTGACACTTTATTCATCTTCAATAGAGTGCGAGCGATACACACAAACGAAAAGATCATAATGCACAAGGGAAAAAAGTACTCCCAGAAGAAAAGGATGATGGATATTACTTTCTGCGTCTTGTTAAAATTCTCAACACAGACTCCGTCTTCGAAATGGTTAACAACGACATTGTAAGCGATGTTGATTCCAGGCGCAAGGAACCACGTCAACATGGCAATGAACAAAACTTTCGATCGTTTAAAGATCTTTACATACCGCAGCGGATGGACAACTGCAACATATCTCTCAATAGAGATGATGGTTAAATTGAAGGTGGAAATAGCGAAGGACGACCACAGAAGGACATAGGACGTCCAGAATTTACAGTAGATACTCCCCATGAGCCAGTGAGACGGTGCTGACGGGCTTAGGATACTGGTGATTGTCAAGGAAACCAGTAGAGCCGATGCAACGCCGTCCACTCCGGCCTGCATTATGATCAGGAAATTTGTCTGGTTATTCTTGGAGCGGCGTTTGAATATGACGATACACATCAGGTTTCCAAGGATGCCCAGTGATCCAAAGATGAGCTCAAACGCATTGACTAAACTGATACCCACTTTACCACCTGTACTGTTCTGTGTGGCATCTTCGACATATTCGAAAGTTGTTGTATTTTCGCTAGAAAAATTCATCTCGAATGAAAGTGAGAACTTTCTGCGAATAAATAAATCAACTCCACACTTGAATTTAACTGTTCAAAGACGGAACTAATTTCCGAGGGAGTCGTACGATCGATACAGTGTATTAGCAAAATGCTACAAATACCAGGAGATCGCTAGATATTGTGCTCAAGTGGTGCAGCTAGCTAAAAGACAGCTAAATTGTCCTTTCTGAGACAATGGAAGAGATGAAGGAGTTCAAAAGGGAAACTAAACTCTACGCATTGATGGACAAGTCAAACAGCCACGAGGTATAAGATGGCAAACCAGACGGTACACCTTGAGAGACAACTTGAAGAGGGGCTTAGTAAGATGGGCAATATTATTGCTTTGACATGCGCAACTAACCAGAGTGGTACCGTGTTAATAACGATATAGGAAACAGATAGTCAATGATGAAATACCTCTTATCTTCAACGAAACGTTGATATGAGTGGAAAGCCAGTTTTCATCGTAATAGACTTGAATAGCCTGTCACTTTAGTGCAACTAGCAGAAAGCTGAAAAGGCAGAGGGATTGAACAACGCAGTCAAATGCAGCTAATGAGATGTAATATATCTTCCACTTGCCATCGTGGAGAATGGAGTGGGAAGCCAGACTGCAAACCTAAACTGACAGCTTGAGGAGGCGTATGATTACAGAAGCGAAAGATATAATGGCAACTTCCTATCGTATGTTCAAATACAATTCAATGAAAATGCGATCACAGAAGAGCTAATTTCATTCCGCTATGTTTGAAACAGGCTTCCCTTCACTATTCATTATGAAGTATGCTCCATCTACTAAAAATACTTCATGTAAAATTTCAAAGAGGAAGCCGTGATAATGCGAGCGTGAAATTGTTAGAACATTATACTCGAGCGAGATTTTTTTTTAAAGACTTCAACGACTATAATTCGTCTTTATTGCGTGCGTGATTCTGAGATAAAAAGCTCCTTTGAATGCAAACAGTCTGAGCAGAAATCTCCAAGGATGAACTAACGAAGTTAGGTAAAAATAAGCAGCAGGAGCTAAGCAAACGAAAGCTTTAATAGGAGTACAGTAGATACATTCCCGAAATGGAAAGAATGAGAGTTGAAGCAAAACGCGAGATTCTTATATTATAGCAAGAACTCAAGTACACCTTGTACATGTTTTCATTCCTAATGCCCGTTCCTAAGAGAGAGAGATATATATATATATATATATATATATGGGGATATATATATATATGGGTATATATATGATAGAATGTCGTACCAGTTGTGCTTCAGTTTGGTAAAGATAAGCAGCTGACAAGTTGACAAGAACATAACGCATGACTCGGCCAGCGTGTAAGCGAATGGTGATAGATTGCGTGATCACGTGATACGATCAGCTGACCAATGAGGAGACAGCAGAAGGAGGCCGAGGTACGTTGTTGGCGTCATCGTCGTAGCAATGTGTTGAATGTGAATAAGCAAGAGAGATAAGAACATAAATAATCAAAAGATCGGGTTGAATGGGTCATTAGTGCACCGGACAATCGCTGTAAGTGAAGTGCACACTTTTAGTGCTTCAGATAACTAGATTTCATCTATACTGAACAAACGAACACCAGATGAATCAGTGGATGCTTCCCAGTTTTAACTGTGGTACTTCAGAAACGCCGATTTATGTAGTGTACTTCTTATGAAATTATCAGTTTTCCTTTTTAAAAGAATCTTCTCAAGCCTGAAGCTGAAGAAGAAGAAGAAGGAGGAGGAAGAAACGATGAAGAAGAAAAATAAGAAGAAAAGGAAGGGTAAGGAGAAGAATAAGAAGAATGAAGAAAGATGAGAAGCAGCAGAAGCAGTAGTGGCACAAGGAGAAAATCAAGGAAAAGAGAGAAAAGAAGAAGAATGGGCTAAAACTAAATAATTTTAGCATTGGTAGATCAGAGTAAATCAACCTACAAGTCAGATGTGGGTCAAATTTAAAGCGCGCCGCGCACTATACAATCCGACTGCGACCCGATTTTCGAACAAATGGCATCTTAAACTTAGCTATGAAAGTTTAAACAAGTAAAATTATATTGTATGCAGTTCGAAATAATGATAGGAATACTAAAATCGAAATTTTGGGTCACTGCAAGCCTTTTGGTCGGAGTAAAGACCAAATGGGCTTCAAATCGTAGCCGATCGCAAAAATGCTATGACATCACTACGATTCGGAATAGGATATGATTTTATTCCTACAGAGAGGCTCGCAAAAGCCCGGACTTTGGATATTAGTATTCACACGACTATTCGAAACTATGATCATTAAGGTTTTACATGTGTGAATGTTCATATCAAATGTTATAATAATTTTTTTTCCAAACCCGGATCGCAGTCGGATCGTGCAGCGTGCGCCGGGCATAACATGTTTAAGGAGTAAGTTTACACTTCCAAAAGAAACTGAATGTTGTGAAACAGAATCGCTTAACAACTTTTCGAGAAGAACATATACATGTACGTGCAATCCATACTCTCGATACACTAAAAGACAAGCATTACAGTCAAACAACTTGAAAGGGAAACTGATACACGTCTGCTTGTCAAAACCATTTCATGATATTAAAAAAAAATGACATTCAGAACAAATGCATCATTTTTAAATAAAATATTTACACTTTCCAGGTTTTCTTGAAAAGATGAAAACAGAAAACGGCTATGTACACTGTATTTGCCTTTCCCTTTTTTTTTTAAGAAGGGGGACGGCGTGAAAACACCAATCTATTTCGTGTATTTTCTGAAAATTTTCAGTCAAATGGGTCAGAAAACTGTAAAAGCTTTTGCTGAAAAATAAGAAATAGAACATGAACACATTTCTCCTGATAAAAATATTGATTTGTGCTACAACCAATATCAATTTTTATTCAAAAAGCAACATAAGGGCAGGAAAACGTATTTGGTTAAGTCAGATCTAGGTTTCTGTTCAATTTTTCAGCGATGTACATAACAGCACTCCCTTGGAAAAAAAGCTTGATCTGATATTTGAACTTTAGCCATTACCTGCACAATTTCCTAGTATCTTAGAGATTGCTGTGGCCTGAAATTTGGAGAAAAAAAAAAAATCTGAAATTGATATATGCTATGATCAATTAATAAAATCTAGTAATACAGAACACTACCTTCTCTATTATCCATCCGGTTTTATCATTAAATTCATGCCTTTTTAACAGACAATACTGACGCCTTTTTAATCGACAATACTGGAAATTTATACAATGTACATCAGTGTCAGTGACCACTTTATCAAACTCTACCTGTTGATGTACATAATGTAAAGCAAAAGAACAAGGCACGCTACTGTTAATGCATTTTGACAGGATGAAGAATTCTAATCAAATTTGTGATGTTAGAGCAACCTGAATTGAGATACCAGCGGACTTGTGGACCTGCTAAGGCACTCCCTAGTCAAACAGTGAATTTCAAGAAGAGGGCATTATGGCGACGCATTCAAATTGACAGTTTCTTCTTTACTCTTACCCTAAGGTGACACAACTTGTGTTCAGGAAATTCAAGCAAAAGAGAAAAATTCAGCAACGTTCGAAATGTATGCGTTGTTTGCTTAGAAGTGACAAGTGACAATGATTGGAAATAAAATTGCATGTAAATATAACCACTATAAAGGGAACCAAAACCCTGTGGAAAAAAAAGAAAGAAAATTAATGAAAGGAGAGGATAGAGAGAAACAATTTGAAAAAAAGTTCCATCAAAATCGGTTACAAAATGAACAAGTTATAAAAGTTTGAAAGTCTCAGTTTACTTTCTATGGCTATCTTCAAACCCGGTCCTCAAATTGACAATGTTGCTTCAAAATGGCAGGTTTTTGTGGACAATTCTAATATGTTTTGTACATGAAAATTCATGTTTCCTCCTAGGTGCAGCCTTTCTCCTTCTTAGCTCAAGATATACCATGGGAAAATGTAAATGACACAACATATGTTGAGTTCACAAAGAGACAAGCAGACGTCAGATCACAGAATAGCAATGAGCATGCATATACAAAAGCTTTTGGACAAGCACCCTTCAGAATATACAGCATAAAAGAACCGAAACCAGAAAATTTACAGAACTGAATATCATATACATTGAAAAATAATCATTTATTCATCATTTCATACCAATCACATGTGAAAAAAGTACCCATATATGCCATATGACATGGAAAGACTTGCTTGGTTGTCTCATGTATCAGATAATAAACTGAGCTACTTTTGTACAAGATGAAATTTAAACATAGAAATCCTGGGCCGGTATTCAATTCAATACGTGGATTAAGTAAAAGTTTTACTAAGTATTTTACTTGGCTTAGAAATTTGCTTAAGTCATATGCAATTCAATACTCTGAATTTTACTTTAGTAAGCCAACTTTACGCCAAAATTCTTACTGATAAGCACTGTGACGTCATATTTTCAATGCGCAATTAACATGTCGCATCATGCACTCGAATATGCTATGATATAATTCTGCGCAGTTCATGATGAATGCGTATGAAAACCTATGCCTGCCAATCAAGGCTTCCAAATTTATTGGCTTAAGTCTCCTAGGTAGGTGTCTTAGATTTAGAGTAAAATACTTAGCCAAAATATTGAATTGAATACCAAATTTAGCTAAGTATTTTATCTAAGTAAAAAACCAGGAAAAATACTCATATTTCTGACTTAGGTATTGAACTGAATACCAGCCCTGGCCACCATTGTAAATTTTCAAAACTCAAAACTACTGAAAACAAGATTCCTTTATATTCATGCAGAATTGTAATCTAAAGTTTAATCATGTAACTACTAGTATATGGCTAGATATTTTTGTTTTCTCATGTAACTATATGGCTAGATATTTTTGTTTCCTCATGTAACAGTATTTCCCCTCGAGAACCGCACATGCCACATTACAGAATCCAGTCATGCTGAATAACAACACATCACCAGTAATGTAGAAAATACCAATAAAATTTAAAGCTGCTACTTTGCACGATATGTATTGCACAATTAAGTCTTAACAGCACAGTCAAAAGAAGTAGGGCCTGAAAGCATAATGGTAAAAAATATACGTTCAAGTGAGGTTGACAACATACTGTTTGGCCAAACAACAACCTGGGGGGGGGGGGGGGGGGGGGGGGTCACTTCCATTGAAGAGTGGACAGCATCCGTGAGAATCGTCCTAAAAAAGGCACCCTAAACGAGGATTCAAGGGCAAGCCGCTAGGACACCCTAAACACAGATTTTGTGCAGATGTCCCAGATTCGCATACCCTAAACAGGGATTTCATTAATTGTTAGGATATTCATACCCTAAACGAGGATATTCCCATTTTCATACCTTGAGAGTGATAGTGGGGTCCATTGAAAGTTTGGAGACGTTTTTATCTCGAGATAATTCACTGTCTCATTATGTTTTACACAGGCATTATAGGATTTTCCGTTCATGGGTCTTGTTACAGTTGGTCCCGCAGTCGGTGCAAATTACATACCCTTTTCGCGTTTTAGATTATCGTGATTTAGGGGGCTTTTTTCATTTTTGGGCATTTTTGACACTCTATTCGTGTTCCGCGCATTCTGCGCCTACCCCTGAAAAAAATACCCTTTTTCCGCGTTTTTTTTCTCACGGATGCTGTCCACTCTTCAATGGAAGTGACCCCCCCCCCCCCAGGCCAAACAAATAACCTGACCAAGGAAAAGTTCAGGATTTACTTAGTATATGTATAACTGAAAAATAATTCACCATCTGGACCATGTACCAGACTGAATGGTCCCTGTAATTAAGCTTGTTCCTGAAATATGGGATTTTATAGAGTTGCATTACATGCAAGAAGGTAGTATAAGACAAATAAACAGGGTGCAGTCCATCCCCTTTGTGACTGAGTCCATCTAATGGACATTGGATGGACTCAGTCACACTCCCTGTCAAGTGATAAATGTAGCACATTTTATTGAAAATATGTAATCCTGTATAAATATCATATCTGAAATACATAAATAAAACAAGTCTCATACACTGCCTGGTCCACAAGAAGTCCAGGCAGTAATGATAAAAATTTACAAACTTCACTAAAGTGTACTTCATGATTGCAGAATGTCCCTTAACAGAGCTTGTTCCTAAAATAGCAATATTTTAGAGGGAGGGTAATTAGGTGTAATTTGCTACCCTGTAGAAATATCAGAAGTGTATGAATAAATATATCATGCTACAAACTCTGTAGGTTCAACAAGGTGTTTAAACAGAACTTCAACAAATCAACTAAAATATAATTCAAATCTTGGTGTCAACTGTCTCTTGGACGGTGCTTGTTCCTAACATGGTGATTTTGTAGAGCGGTAGCATAGGTGACAAGGACAGAGAAGCGAATACCATGAATCCGGTCACATACCCTGTCTGGTCTACAAGGAGTCCAGCCAGTGATGTAAAGACAACCTTGCCAAGAACTTCAGCAGTGGCCATGACTGTGTGGTGAAGGGTCTGAATGGGAGGCTGGGAAGCACGCTGGGATGTAGTCATCATCATGGTGAAGGTCGCTGTGGTGATTGCCCCGCCCAGCAAAAGGATGAGGTAGAGTGGTAGGCACAATACTGCAAGATTTTGATAAATTAGAGATTTGAAAATTCAGACAAAGTTTTGGGGAATTTAAAGAGATGAAATTTGCAGGAATGAAATTATTGTACAATGCTTATGAATTTACCATGATGCACATTGCAAAAATAATCAGTCGCTGATATAGGCTGTAAAATAAGATATCAAAACAGTTGCACTTTACATATTGCCCCATCATACCACTCAGCCGTCTTTTGCAGGTTCTCTTTTCTGTCATGTCCCTTCATATACGATGTTTCTTACTGACTGTTACTGGATATGACATTAGATACTTTTATCAGCCAGAGCATTTATTATTTTTGCAATCTTTTGCCTGTAATAAAGTATTAATGTAAAGCCAAGAACAAGATGAAGGGGGAGGGGGGTACTTACTTAAAGAGTTAAATTCGCCATCTAGCCAGATCATGAAAGACAAAAGAGACAATGTGATGAACCTAAAGAAAGATAGACTACCAAGCTCCATCGAAAGGGATCTATTCAAATAAAAACACAAAAGATTTTTCATAGCATTCCGAATCCAAATGATTTATTTGATCTAAAATGGTTGGTTATGTTATTGCCTTGTTCCAATATGGTACTAAAATAAAGTATTTTGCATTATGTATCCCAAGATATTTCATACTCATGTTTATTTAGATTTTAACAGTAAATACAGGATGTTAAAAAAAAAAAAATCTTCAGTAATTCAAGAATAACACGTCAGTGAAAAATATCCATAGCATTAGAGTTATTTATAATTGAAAAAAAAAAGAAGAAAAGCCGAATTGAATACAATTTGATTTCAGTATAATACAAATATTCCACATACCCCAGCCCAAGTTATCATGGGCTTAGTGCTCAACAGGTGAAAAGTTTTTTGTTTTTTTTCCACTGAGTACATGGCTACAGTGAGTGCTATCTAGAGGTGCCAAAGTGAAGAAACTTAAGTGGTTGTATGATTTGATTTTAGTATAACATGCAATTTTAACAGACCCTTGCATGAGTCATCTCAGGTTTAGTATTCAACAGGTTAATCACCTCTGCCTTTTATTGTGACTGAGTAGCCATCCACCCAGGAGAGAGCCAGCAATGGATACCCACTGGGCAAGCAGACCTGTCCAGAGTGCAACCTGATTGGTAGATATGCTGGAATCCATCAGGTACAGAGGAAAAATGCTGGTGGCACCCTGTTCACCTGTATATTGTGAAAAGGTGGAGACAGGGAGAGGAAGAGTTAAAAGAGAGGGTGAGATAGGGAGATAAAGAGAAAGAGAGAATGAACGAGGTGGGAAAGAGAAATGGAAGAATATTTTGAGAGGAAAAACAGTGAAGTATAGGGGAATAGAGAGATAAGTTGTAAAGTAAAAAAAAAAAAAAATATATATATATATATATAGAGTGTAATTAAAGTGTTTATTGCATAATGCTTGTTCTGTTATTATAAAACAGGACAGAAAATATATTAAATGGGAGTTAAGTTCCTCTTTTTCTAACAAGTAATGAGAACAACTTTAAAAAAAAATCTATTTTCTTCACATCAATTTACACTCAAATTTTATTTCTAAATTTCTTAGCCAAAAGCAATAAAAACCATTTTACCTAGTTTGTAGATAAGAAGATACAGTAACAGCCATGATGTTCCTGGAACTCTTAGAACAGCATCAAAGTCTTCAAAGAGATGTAATGTTCTTGGGTTGGCATTCTGCTCAGCTTCTGTATTTCTTCTTGAAGGAAAATCAAGTTTGCTTTCCTCTCTTCCACTATTACGTAATACATGTACATTTGAAGCAGAATCATTTTTTCTCTGAGTTAAAGATGAGCTTCGCAGATTATATCTGTGCGAAGGTTGAACTACCTGGTTCGAGTTGCTTTTGTCAATCTTGGTGGTGGAAGCATGGTTTTGCCCAGCACTGAAATTTGAAAGGCCATTTTCATACGATTTTGGGAAATCACCATTTAGAGAAGTACAAGGAGGCCTTTTCTTGTACAATTCTTTCTTATTAGTATCTGAATCATATCCATGATCTGGTAGCCCTAAATAGATCCCAATCACTGTCATCAGGTACACTATGGCAACACAAATCATTAACAGACTCCAGGAACAGAAGTGACTAGCCCATGTCATCACACCACCACCAAACATTGCTCCAACCTTGTACGCCACGACCTGGACTGCGTTCCCCATCCCCATTTCCCTCTCTGTTAGATTCTGAATGGCGAAGGTGTCCACAGCAATATCCTGTACAGATACGAGGATGTTGATGGCTAGGAGAACACCACTTAGGATCCATGCAGACTGTGCCGAGATCATGGATGATGCAGCAAAGACGACAGAGAGGCCTGCTAGGCTGAAGGTCAAAGGTCGCTTGATGGATGTGGAGCTGGTAACCATGGGAACCCACAGGAGTTTCAGCATCCAGGGTAGGTTGAGTGCCCTCAGTAGGGAAACCTTGGTCAAGGACGCACCACCGGCATGCAGGAGGATGGGTAGAAAGGCCACCTAAATGTGCATGTAAATGTAGAAAGGTATATATTTTGATGTGAAATGTCTAGGGGCATGTAACAAAAAGAGATACAATCAATCTTACGATCAATTGTAATTCTTTAGTACATGGTTTGCCATAGACTTACGATTCATATCAATTGTAAGACCGATTGTATTTTTTATGTTACAGGGCCCAGGTGACACATCTTAAAGTCTGAACTTGCAGCTACCAATTAAACCCTGAATATGAAAAACATTGTAAAATCAAAGCAACAACAAGCCAATTAACCTTAATTAACCCATAGAACACTAAGATCAAGATAACTCGGGCTGGGGGTCTATGGAGAATGCTTGCTATAATGAACTTTATCAACCGGCTAATGGATGACTGATGTGAATACTTTTTAATACAAACTGATGTACTTTAAATTTTTTTTTTAACAAATTGTTTTGACTGACAAGAAGACTAATGTGAATCCCACATAAATTGATGTATGAACTCGCAATCATGCAATGTATTAATGATGTCCTTGCTCTAAAGAATTTGGACACTGCATGTGAAGATTAGCAAACTACCAACAAGGCAACAATAGATTGAAATATGACTCCATCAATTTACTTTATCATCCGTTAAGAGCTTAAGGATATCACAGGGGAGCATTTGTATGTTGGAAATTATTTGTGTTTTGAACTGCAGGATGATGACATATTTAATTTCATAGACCATTCCTTGGCTTAAATTGGATCTCAGTCACCTAGATAAGAAGTGAAATTTTCTGTTTTTGTTTTTTTTTTGGACTGGAATTCTTGATCCTCTGAAGTTTGTATACGAACGCTATACTTGCCTACAGTTGGCAATTTAGATACGGGGTAATTACCCTCGTATCTAGGCCTGTAATTTTGCAAAGCCAGGAACCTAGGCTACCACCACATATGTCCATAACCTGTTTTCAGAAGGTATACATGCATGCATGTATATTAGAAAATGGTAGGGTATTCTGCAATAAGAATATTCATAACCTCACATTCTAGATGTGAGAGATGAGTGGGAGGATATCAAGTCATTTCACTTTGACGCCCTTGTTACTTCCGGCTCTCAGCTATTGCAGGCTCACCTGAAATCCATAAGGAACACCTTGAATCCCATAGAGAAGCATCAGCCAACACACACTTGATGATGGGAAGGCCATAGTTCGGTCATCAGCTTTAGAATGACCATGTCAACAAATATCAACAAACCTTTTGTTGAAATCTGTTTTGTTGATGAAATGATTTTCCTGCTAAATCAATATTTTGATCTCAGCCTGCCCTTAGTTTTGCAATCTGTGAGGAAAAAAAAAAAATCATATTACTCTTCATATAATACCAACATACTAACTTGCTACTGTTAGATGAATTTTATTTGCTGCATTTTTGTTTCTTTGGCATGTCATTTTGGCATTTTTATTTCAAAAGACAAAACTCAAAAGACCTTAAATGTTAGGCTTAAAATTCTGACATAAAAAATTAAAATTTAAAAAACCTGCCAAATTCGGCAGTGCAGTAATTTAAACTTATCACACCAGTAAATCCATACCAACACATATCTACTGAATTTCATTAACATGGAACTACGCACTGCTCCCTGATCAGTACAATATTATAAACCTAACAAAGTTAAACATGTTAGGTCCTATTTGTTAATGGCTGATCATCCGAGACGCTCAGTCTGCTTCGCCGCGCCGCGCCGGCCGGCCCCGGCCACGCTGCAGGAGTCTGGACTGCCCATGAGAAATGATCGAAAGTGCTACGTGCTTCAGCGTGCTCGCCTGAAAATTGAGCTTTTTGACCTGTTATTGTAGTTAACCAGGAACAAGCCGTAAAGTGTCGCTTGGGGTATGTTATGATTTATCCTTATTTGTTGAAAATTACTAGCTCCAGATAATTACCAATATAACGGCGAAGAGCTTACCATGATAATTTCGTCAGGTATAATTGTACAGCAACGGAAATTATGTGGTCCCACACCCTAAGACTCATGTTTGCCAAGTTGCAGTGAAACAGACTCAGACTTTAAAAAATCTTTAGTAACTTAGGTCTGTTATTCATTCAAATCAAATCTGTCATGAAATATTGATTAACAATACAGTGCCATAGTACTAGTAGCAGTACTAGAAGAAGAAGAAGAAGAAGAAGAAGAAGAAGAAGAAGAAGAAGAAGAAGAAGAAGAAGAAGAAGAAGAAGAAGAAGAAGAAGAAGAAGAAGAAGAAGAAGAAGAAGAAGAAGAAGAAGAAGAAGAAGAAGAAGAAGAGAAGAAGAAGAAGAAGAAGAAGAAGAAGAAGAAGAAGAAGAAGAAGAAGAAGAAGAAGAAGAAGAAGAAGCAAAGGAACTTCAACTGTTCAAGGAAGGAGGAGGAGGAGTTCGAGGAGGAGGAGACAATGGGAGAAGAAGAAGAAGAGAGTAGCACAGCAAGAAGAATAAGAATAAAGAATTAAGAATAGAGAGAGAGAGAGAGAGAGAGAGAGAGAAAAGGGAGGAGGTTCAGGGAAAAAGCTGAGGATCTGAAGGAAGTTGAGACTTGAGAGAGGGAAAAGAAATAAAGAAAGGGAATAGGAAAAAAATAGAAAAAAAAAACCCAAAGAGGAGCCAGTAACTAAACAGCCTGATGAATTATTAGTCAAGGATGGACATTTGTTGAAAAATTGAAAGTTTGAAAGCTTGTAGAAAATTAGTGCCCATTTGCAGAGGGCTAATTTATGTTTAATTGTGAAGGACATCATTGAAGGAGTTAAAACGATTTTCTTCCTACAATTTTTTTTCTAGATAAATCTATGTAAGTAGGCCCCATATGCACTCAGTCTTAGAGGAGTCTTCGGAGGGACTCGCCCACTTGCTACTAGGGTATAAATCAGTTTGCACCAATTATAAAAATATTGGCCTACAAGGGAAAATTGTAGACTACAAGAAGCAATGTTCCTGAGCTTGTGTAAGCTTGAGAGGAGCAAGATCGCTCACCAAAAACTGGAAAATTCACTTGATCATGGTCATTGAGATCCAGCTTAATGAATTGCACAGAAATAGCATTTTCATCATGCACCTCACCTTGAAGTTACCTGTTCAAATGCATTCACAGTAGTGTCAAATATAAGGTAATCATGACACTTTCCTACTGAAAGTATCAGAGGTATGTATCCCTTGGCTTTAAGAAAATCAAAAATATAGGTTGTCTTGCCATTTAATGCACAAGTGCTTTGGCTGAGAATCAATCTATCCTCAGTCTAGTGCCTTTTGCATTGATCAAGACGCCTTTGCTACTCTCTTCCACCTCATGCTACTTTCATGCAGGTCAAGCACCCACCACACAAAGCAAAAAAGATCATTCAGTGAGGGTTTCTGGACCATTCATCATGGCCTTTCCAGCCAGCATGAAGACAGTCTTTGTCATTGACCACTCTCCTTCATTTGCTGAGTCGTGCAACCAGCCATTTGAGTTTGACATCATCAGCAAATCTAGGACACCAGGTAGGTTACATGTATATTTATCTTGAGTAAAGGGAATAATTGTCTGAAAAATATTACACATTAGTAGAATATGCCTTAAAGGAGACTTAATTAGCTATAGGCCATAAGAGCATTATAGACCATAAGTTCATTTAAAGTATTATAGACCATAAGATTATGGTCTAGGTAATCCGAGCCATTCACAAGTCTTGGAAGTATTTTATGAATGGAGTAAATGTCGTCATTGAAGAAAATGATAACTGTTGGAATGAACCTTTAAGGCTCCAATGTCTCTGAAACACTCAAAAATATTTATTTAAGTGCTTTTTAGTAAGATATTTCTATCTGCTGGATAGATCTGCAACAAGTGTCCAATTCATACTTAATGAATCTTTTGTTGTTGATGTTGATCAATATGCAGGTCTCATTCCTTTAGCTCCCCTCTCCAAGTCTCTGTGGACCTGCTGTATCGAAGGCATCATGGAATACTGTAGAGTGGTCTATGACGTGTATCCTTCAAGTAGGAATGTAAGTAACTTAACCTGATTACTACTGAATTCTCAAACTCCCATAGACTTAATACAGGAACCACCCGGTTCCCGTGGGCATTGGGTTAATGGTTGATGGCCTGAATTCCCAGAGGGTAATGTCTTGCCAATGCTGCTTAGGTATGAAATGGAGTGGCACAAAAAGATGCATCTAGAATGCAACACTACAGGCATCAATGAGCATTTTGTGTTCCAGATGCGTCTGTATTTGCACTTTGCTCAGCTACCTTAGGCAGCAAAGTAAGGCTTGTTATCATAAGTCCGGGCCACTTTTGACCGCAGATGTACTAGACAACAAAGTAAGGCTTGTTATCATAAGTCCGGGCCACTTTTGACCGCAGATGTACTGGAGCGGGATTCCCGCTCAGCATCTTTCGCTCCATGAATCCCTTCTTATCCTCATGTCCTTATGAAGACAAAACATCTGATATCGGGAAAGCCGATGTGAATACCTGGGTGTGGAGAAGCTGATGAAAACCGATGGACGCGCCTTTTGATTAGCTACCTAACCATCCTGACAGAATTGATCTGTGGAGTTATATTGAATATTATGCCAGATGCCTCAGTGCTACCTGCTTCCACAACACAGAGGCTTTTTAGATTTTGCCATTGTTTCTCCTCCTGTAGGTGTGCCTAATAGCCAGTGACAGTCTAGCGCATGTCATCAATGGTTGGAGAAAAGCGGAACAGAACTCGGCACATGTAAGAGCTTCCTTTTGAATGTATTTAATCTAGATTGAGCTGATATCCATACTAACAAATATCAAAATGAGAAGAATCTATGTTTGCACGGCATATATGTTTTCTGAAAATTATTACCCTCACCTTGACTCTATCATTCCATACAATGACAAACGAAAATTAGTGGATAGAAAAAAGATAGGAGTGATGAGGAGGATCCTAACAAAAACATGGATGAAATTAAGGGAAGAAAAGGTGAAAAACAAGTGAAATAGTTGCAAAAATGAGAAAGGGATATGCACAAGCTTAAATGCATTGAACAAAGTTCTTTATAAAGCACCCTCCTTAAATCTAAGTTTTGCTAGTGAACATCATGCCTTTGTTATAATGAGAAGTTTCATTCTTATATTAGAATTACAGTTAACTTTGCGTAAGTCAAAGTTGTTAAGACCACAAAAAAAAGTTCGACTTATGCAAAAAATTGACTAAGGAAATGTAAATAAGACATGTTTTGTATAATTTGGTAGTTTCATTCAAAAAATTGATTTTGACTTGGGGAAAGTTCGACTTCGAGTTATGGAAGGTCAACTGTTCATATAACTCATGCTTGCTTTCTTTTGTCGTCCTTGATTGGAACAGATTATGACAGCTTTGGCTCACCTTGGACCACCTTCACGAGACGGTGAGACCGCCTCCGCCGACGTCAACATCACCAACGGTCTAGAGGGAGCAGTAGAGATGCTTTGTGAGAAGACGGACATCCAGCGAGAACTCGGCACAGATGAAAACATCAACCGTGGCCGCATAATCTGTTTTACCTCTCTCACAAGGTGACCAAACTGTTGCCATACATTTAGTCACAAAATCACTTCATCCCATCAAAAATTCAGCTTAATGTTATAATTGTATATATTTTGCAAATGTTATGGGCTGGTGAGACCTTAAGAAGTATAATGATAAGATTTTTCGCATAAAATGTAGACCCTATTGTGCTGTTGGTATGTGTGAATTAGTGAATATGCTCCTGTATGTTAACAATGGGAAAGTTTGTTATTGCTATATTTTAGGTCTGATCTGCCCTTTTAATAGTTAGAACTCCTTTCCATGTAAAACAGTCAACAGTCTCTGACATTGATCTTTCATTTTTTTCATCATTCAAGCTCATATGCTAGAAGGGGTGGGGGGATCGTATATTTACACACCTTTTCTCAATTTCCTCTCGCAAAAAAAAAAAAAAAAATTACAGTAAGTTGAGCTGTTGAATACAATAGATTGTTGATATTCAGTGTCCAGAGACTGCAATCAAAATTTTCTTGTTCTACTTTTGTGACTTAGGCCTCTTACATGTATCTAGCACCTGAAGTATCTCCATTTTTTCTATTTTTTTCCTCTGCAGATCTGAACAGATAGATGAAATCAGAGACTATTTAAGGGAAAACATTCAGCATCAGAACAAAATAGCTTCATCTTCAGATGAGTAAGTTTTTAGAATTGTTTTATTTATTTATTCCGAGAGAGAGAGAGAGAGAGAGAGAGAGAGAAAGAAAGAGAAAGTTAGAGAACTTGATGAATTCTCATTGATTATTGTTTTTAAGGAATAACTTGTGAGACAAATCGCACTTCACTATGAGATATGATTGAGTTTCTGACTCTCTGCTTTAAACCCCATTGAATGAAAATGAGTTATTTTGTCGACTGATGATTACTCTGTGTATAGTTTGGGTTAAATCATCCCCTATCTATTCTGGGGCATCTGCATGTGCCATCAAATCAAAGCACCATCTTCTGTTTGAAAATGCCTTTATACATGTATAAGTAACTTGATCTTATTTGGTTTAGTCGATATTTTACATTTTGATAAGTGTGGTTGGTCATTGTCCAGTGCATGGATGAGAATCATGTGGTCATTCTGACCCAGGACCGCAGTCCTGTCACACCATTTTCTGTTTGAAAATGCCTTTTTACATGTATAAGTAACTTGATCTTATTTGGTTTAGTCCATATTTTACATTTTGAGAAGTGTGGTTAGTCATTGTCCAGTGCATGGATGAGAATCATGTGGTCATTCTGACCCAGGACCGCAGTCCTGTCACATCTTGTTTATCATGTTATTTGACCAGAAACATTTTGTCATGAGAACATCCCTTCTTGTTTTGTTTCTCATTTAGCCAACTCCCTATTGACCACTGTGAACTATACTTCATCAACGTCCATTCTGTTGATTAGGCTCCAGCTTATATTGCAGCCCAAGACCTGAGCCCTGTCTACTCCTGTCTGTCTGCAGTCCTGTCACATCTCGTTTATCATGTTATTTTACCAGAAACATTTTGTCATGAGAACATCCCTTCTTGTTCTGTTTCTCATTTAGCCAACTCCCTATTGACCACTGTGAACTATACTTCATCAACGTCCATTCTGTTGATTAGGCTCCAGCTTATATTGCAGCCCAAGACCTGAGCCCTGTCTACTCCTGTCTGTCCAACCTTGTCATCACCACCATTTTGTCATCAAAAAAACTTTTATTAATCGCTTTCTTATTCAATTTGCTCCCAATTGACCATTGTGAGCTGTGCTTGGTCATGTCCATCGTGTTGATGAGGCTCCAGTGATCAGTGTGGTTCAAGACTTGAGCCCTGTCTACTCCTACTGTATCTCTCTGTCAAACCTTGTCAGTACAACCATTTTGTCATAAAAAACATCTTTGGTTAATCTCTCTCTTATTCAGTTTGCTCCCAATTGACCATTGTGTGCTGTGCTTGGTCATTGTCCATCGTGTTGACGAGGCTTCAGCTGACAGTGTGGCCCAAGGCCTGAGCCCTGTCTACTCTTATCTGTCAAACCTTGTTACCACAACCATTTTATCATCAAAAAACCTTTTGTTAATCGCTTTCTTATTCAGTTTGCTCCCGATTGACCATTGTGAGCTGCGCTTGGTCAGTATGTCCATCCTGTTGAAGAGGCTCCTGTCATCAGTGAGCCCTGCTATCTGCCAAACCTTATCACCAAAACCATGTTGTCATAAAAAAAAAATTTGTTAATCACTCCTTATTCAGTTTGCTCCCAATTGACCATTGTGAGCTGTGCTTGGTCAATGTCCATCCTGTTGACGAGGCTCCAGTAGTCAATGTGACCCAGGACCTTAACCCTGTCACTTCCTACCTGTCCAGCCACCTGACCACCAGCAGGGCGGGACGTCATCTGGCCATCAAACTAGCCGCTCTCCTCCAGGATCACTTTGACCTCGCAGTAACCACTGTTACAGGGATCCCAATGAAGGTACATTGGTTGATAATAAAGGTAGTGTTGGATATTTGTCGTGACACAAGAGGTTATGAACCACAGTAAAATTTAAATCTGTTGATAGGAAACATATGAGTGCACTCCTGTGTAAATGACTATTGCTCAATTTATTGTTGTAATACTGTAGCTTTTAGTTGCACATAATACAGATTAAATCCTGTATTAGCAAAACTCATTTTTGAAAAAAAGTTTACAAAGGAGAATAAATAAGAAGTCATAAAAAATATTCAAATGCATAACAACTGAAAAGGAATTAATGATTTGTTTCAGTCTGACTATATGTAGGAATATTAAACCCAAAACATTTTTCTCCTGAATGCACTTTTGGATATTAGCAAAGCCGGAAAAATTCAAGAGACAACTTGCATAATCTGGAATAAGTTATGAGTTAAAAACTCTTTAGCAAAATTGATGGCAGGGTCTTATTTGGTTATGTAACGTTGGAGATGCTTTGCTATGGATATGTTTTCTAGGCTACTTTGTAGAGTTTAAGCATAATGGTACATGATGTATTCTCATTTGCCTTCTACCCTTACCGCAGGAGGAGCAAAATGCCAGCAGCTCTGCCAATTATGACGTAGAGCTCCTCCATCACCGGCAAGCCCATGTAGAGATCCACAAGATGGAGCACATTGTCGCTGCCCAGGAGCTGAAGAGCGAAGGAGACAAGGGAGCAGGAGCAGGAGGGGGCTCCAGTGGAGCAGCAGCGGGAGGAGGAGGTGGAGGATCGGGAGATGGAGGGAGTAAAAGTGGGAGTGGGAATAAGGTGCTTCTAAAGTGGTGCCAGCCTAGAGCATCAGGAGCAGGTAGAAATAAAAAACAACATCATTTATTCCTGATCACTTAAGAAATCTTTGATATTGAGCAGAACCTTGTTACACCAAGGTCATTTTACCAGTCTTCCTTCTCTTTTGTTCTGTTGTTATTGATCCCTGATGTACGCTGTATTAAAGGGGGTACCCAATGCTGAAACAATGTTAGTTCATTTAAAAGAGCATGATTTTATCAGCAGAAAAACATCTGCCTAAAGTTTTTTTAAAAGTCGTGTTGCCAAGGAAACCCCCAAATGTGGTAAGATTTCATGATATTTTTGACCCCTCAGCTGTGACCCAGTTTCAACTGGGTACCCACTTTGACGTCAAAATGACGTCAAAGTGGGTACCATGTCGCGCAATTCTAGCAAAATGCGCGCAAGGTATAATACATATTGTACAGTCTAGCGCGCAGCACAACTGCAATGCGCGAAGCTGGGTACCCACTTTGACGTCATACCTCATACTCAAATTTTTTGGTCAACTCTTGACTTTTTATTAGAAAATTAGCCATAATGCATTGATTTCGATTGAAAATCATCAAATTTTTAATGTTATTCTTCTTAGAATTCCATTCTTGATCATATATCAAAATATTTTTTACCATTGTGTAATCACTTTAAGGTCTTAATGTAGCAAGACAATCTCTTTGGTCAAAGAAGTTTACAAGTATAAGGAGGTTGTACTCATTTATTCAACATGAAGAAAGATCCAGGCCCCCTTACTCTAAAGATTTGCAGCTGATTCAATCGATTTCAAATTAACTAAAGATTCTTTCTCGTTAGTTTCTTTCTCGTTACATGCCCAGTTGTGGCTGACTCCGGGTCTGGGGTTGCCTCTGGTGTTAGGGCTGGGGGAGGGGGAAGGAGGGGTCTGACGGGGTTGTCTTGGTGTAATGGGGGTAGGAGTTTGCTGGGCAGTATTATCTATGACAAGATCTCACTTCTCTTTTTTTTCTTTTAGTTATAATTTATGTGTTGATACTTATATATGTAATTTTTTTAATGTTTTGAATTGTAATTCATGTTCATTTCAGTTGTTAAACTGCGAGACCTGGAAAAAATAATAAAATCCATTTATCTATCTTATCTATCCCTTGCAACTTGGTAAATGAGAGAAAGAGTGACTGTAAGTTTGCATTTGATTGGAGCAACTCTGTTATTGTAGGGTTCTGGTTGAACTGTCAGAATAATAAAATATGGCTCAGACGAAAACCTCAAGAGGAGAAGGCTTTGGCAGCTGATTGAAAATTTCATACTTTTAATTTTTCATTTCAGAGCTATTGCATTGCACAGGAGCCTATAGAGTGTCCCCTGTTGATGTAAGTATGACATATCATTTTCTATGCATTTAAATTTCATAGCATTGTAATTGTAAGTGCTGATAATTTTAATGTCTGTACTAGATATGCTTGTATAGTTTTTGTGCTCTGTTTTGTTTAGGTACATTTATAGATATTTCTTTTCTCTATTAAAAAAAGACCAGGTTGTATTCATTTGTCCCCTGTCCTGTGGATCTCAGCTGTGAAGCTTTAAAAAATTATGATATTTGATGTACATATTACATAGATGATAAGCATGCATTGACATACTACATGCCAAAGTGATCTCAATTTGTTAATATCTTCACTAGCTGTTGCAGCAATGAAGGTAATGTAATCTTGAAGAACATTTTTTTTTTGTTGTTTCTTGTTGATATCACAGATTTTTTGCACAGAATATTCAGTTTTAGAGAGGTATTAAATAGTTTGAATTTTGTTTTGCTCTTCTGGATTGTGAAAAATCCTGTCACTGTGTTTCCACAGGTTAACAGTAGACCATCCCTCTGCCTGACTAACTTCTTACTCAATGGACGTCAGGTGATGCTTGAACAACCTCGCAAACAGAACACCAAGTGTATCTCCCACATGTTGGCCAGCCACGGGGGCCAGATCTACCTCCATTGCCTCTCCACCTCGCGGTCCCCCTTGGAGGACCCCCCGTCCATCAGCGAGGGGTGCGGGGGCCGCGTCACCAACTACCGCATCAATGACTTTGGTGACTTCATGAAGGAGAATAGGTTGGCACCTTGCCAGGAGGGATCTGACAGTGAAGGAGAGCTGCCCTTAGAAAGAGGTTAGTCATTTATCCCCTAATTCATCACTTCCTGGAGGATGAACAATTTCTTATTTTCCCCATCATCACATTGCTGTCAAACCTGTTCTTCACGATATGATTTCATCATTTAACAGATTTTCCATAGACCCCAGTCCGGTTATCTTAGGCTCGGTCTTCAATGGGTTAAACTGTCTATTGGGACAAATTATGATATGGCTTCCTTTTCGATGTGTGCCGAACAAGGATCATGCTGTTTACACTGATGGTCTTTAACCCATTAACTGCTGAATTCTGCCATTCCCATAGCATAAAACCCATTGGCCACTGGAACCGGGTGACCCCTGTAGAAGAAGAGTGTCATCTGGGAGAGAGTTTGTCATAGCAGATGAAATACACGCCTACTGCATCAGCGATATGGACATACTCAGAAGAAGCTCCAATTTAGGACCTTGTTCATGAAAGTTACAGAACGCTTTGAAGGGGATCCGGGCATCAATCCACTCTCAAAATGCATCACCATTGCTGCTGCCTGCCATCTTGTCTTTCGAAGAAACTTTCTCCAGGAGAAGACGATCAGCATCGTACCTCCGTGAGGCTACGCCCCTGAAGACATCCAATCTAATAATGCCATACGATGTTGACCCATGTTTTGGAGAAGGAGCAAGTGTGCATCCGACATGCCCGTAATGAAGGAGAGGTCATAGCAGGAAAATATAAAGTGGATGGTTACTACAAAACAAAATAAAATCCTGTATGAATTCAGCTGCTGATTTGGCACGGTTGCCCCAAGTGCTATTCGTTTAATAGTGACAGGGGAAGAAGGGAACTCAAAAGAACAATGGGAGAGCCTGCACTTGGAAACCTTGGAGAAGAAGAATTGCGTGTAAAATATTCTCAAAGAATGGCAGTTTGTCACCATGTGGGAATGCGACTGGAACGAGGAGGAAAAGACAATCCCACGACACATTGTACAGATGCATCCGAATCCAATCCCACTGGATCCCATGAATCTTTCTCAGGGTGGACGTACCAATGCAAGTTGCTTATTCTGCGAGTGCAAGGAGGGAGAAAAATCAAGTACATGGACTTCACATCACTCTATCCTAGCATCAACAAATATGTTTGTACCCATTGGGTCATCCCATAGTCATCACCCGGAACTTCAGAGATGTGTTGGAGTACTACAGTATAATCAGGTGTAAGGTGTTACCCCCCTCAAGACCTTTTTCATCCAGTCCTGCCCATCAAAGTGAACGACAAGCTCCTGTTCCCGCTGTGTCGCATTGTGCGGAAAACAAACAGCGAGTGCCTTGTGAGCATACAGATTAGGAAAGGATGTTACGGAGTACCTGGTTTCCCTTGAGTTGCAAAAGGCCGTTGAAATGGGATACAAGATTTCTAACATTGAGTCCTTCTGGCACTTTTCCGAGAAGTTGAAATACAACAAGGAGGCCAATCGACCAATGGTGGATGTGGGTCTTTTCACCGTATACTTCAACACCTTTAAGTCTGTAGGAATAAAAGAATAGTCAATGAATTAGGATAGGGAACGCCCGGTTCCTGTAGGCAAAGGGTAGCACAAGCTCAGGACCTGGTCATTTTTGTCAGGTGGGCCAGAAATAGATTACAAAAATTATGTTGCAGGCCACTGAATATCTATCCCTTGCACCAGGTTTTTTTTTTGAAAGAGAAATCATCCAGAAAATAATCATCCAATAATCTCAAATAGAAATTCAAATGGTATGATGATCTTGAAGCTTCCACCATTTCGTTACTATGTGGGTGGAGGAGTCTTCGGTCCAACTTCTGCCCTTTTCTGTTTTGATACTTGTCCTCCAGAGGGGGCTCTTCACTTTGATGAAATTTGTAACATCAGAGTGTTATAGCTACTGCATCAATTTTTGTTTTGTTTTGGGATGTCACCTATCAATTTAATGAGACTGAGGAAGAACTACATGTATAGTATACAGGCTTCCATTATACCATGATAGTTGACATTACTTCTTTAGCCATGTGAATAAATGAGTGTATACACAAGTGTATGCTCTCATGACTGTTGTTGTGGCAACAGCTTACCATGATTTTATTCTTTACTTGAACAATTTGATATTGCACCATACATATCAAACCACTTTAATTGATACTGTGAACTTTTTGAGAATCAATTCTTTTTGAAAGGGCAATCCACCCCTTAACAGGGAAGTAAATGCATTGAAAATTGAGAGGGAGAGAGAGAGAAAAAAGTGGAATTATTGAATACTTTTTTCATTAACTTCCATTTTGTCTTCTAACATAGCTAAGGCTCAGCTAGAGAGAATGTCCAGACACTGGCCCCTTATCATCAGTGATACAGTCATCTTCAACATGGCATCAGTAAGTTTCATAATGCAATTTAGATTTAGAGTAAGACTGCTTATCAAAAGTCTCATCCCGCATCTTTGATCGTCTTCTCCCTGACCGTTCTTTCACACCGGCTTTCCTGATCCCCTGTTATTTTGTCTATGGAGGAATGGGAGGATCGGAGTGGAAAAGATGCTGAGTGGGAAAGACGCTAAAGGCTGCGTTCCAAATTGGCTGTGACTATTGATAAGGTGCTTGAAATACTTAGCCAAAAGAATCTGTTGAATACTGAAGATGGTGAAGTATTTTACTTCAGACTTAAGCTGAGTAAACTACCTAAAATTTTCATTTAAGTATCTAATTGAATACTGGCCCTGATCAATAACTCCAACCTGTCTGATACCTTTGCATAATGAAGGCAACAATATTTTGTTGACCTGCTGTTACTGAGAAAAAAAAAAAAACCCTTTAAAGATATGATTTTATGACATTTGTATTTACAAAATAGATGGACTATAAGTGTATGTAAAAGCCAAATAGGACTGCCTATTTGTGGCCCCAAATTTAGAACTGACACTGAAATCTGCAGATGGCAGACTTATTTTTTGAATGGAGAAACTTTACATAATCAGTGTTGAACCCATGACAGACATGAAAATTTGAAAACAAATTGATATGGTACATTTATATCTCCCTAGCGCAAATATGAGATTCAACAGTAGAGGGTGACATTTTCCGTATACCGTGCAGGTCAGCACATATGCAGATACAAATCCAGTACCTACAATTTGACAAGATTTCTTCTGGCTCCCATAGAAAATGTACAGCCAGCTTCATAAATCCCTCATTTGACGCAAATATTGTTCAGGTTTCATAAACTCTCCTGATAACTTTATTAGATCTATGCAGGTAGCATCAGAATTTTTCGCCTGCATTTTCTAGGCTCAAAGACTAATTTCTATGGAGCTTGTTCAGAATCAACACATTATGTTTGCACGGAAACCGGAAGTGCTTTTGTCTGTGTGGGAAATATCGCCCTCTACTGTTGAATATCATATTTGCAATAGGGAGAATTAGTACTATATATATATATATATATATATATATATATATATATATGGCTTCTACACGTATGTTGGAATGTGCAGTATGGAATTTGTGAAGAAATTGGAAAGAAGAAAGGAGAAAAGAAGAGAGGTGAGGGATGGAGATACAGAGAGATACAGAGAGGGAGGGAGAAGAGAGATAGGAGAAGGAAGGAGGGATAGTAAAGGGTGGAATGAGAGAGAAAGAATGATGGAGGGAGAGTAAGAGGGGGAATGAAGAGAGAGAGAGCAATAGAGAGCTTTAACCTGTTGAGCACAATTAAAAATTTTGGTGTGAAACACATTTTCCATAGACTCCAGCCCAAGTTATCTGGGGCATGATACTCAACAGGTTAATAAGGAGATGAAGAGAAAGAGAAAGAGGGAGAATGAATTACCAGTAATATTTCTTTTTGCTTTGTTTTTCTTCTTTTACTACCTGATCAAAGCATATAGATCCACTACCAACACTCCTGATAAAGCCTGTCTTAAATGAAGATGATGTGCTGGAGTGCAAAAAGGCCATTCTTCATCTCGTCGGCATGGAAACGAGAAATGAAGCCCTTCCTGTACCCAGTGTCACTACACGCGGCAAGGGGTCTAAAAAGTTAGATCATCCTCTTTCATATATTATATAGTTTTTTTTATCATTGTTAAAGGGAACAAAACCCTGGGTAAAAATCAATTTGAATGAAAGGAGTGGATAGAGAGAAGCAATTTAAAGAAAGTTCATCAGAATCAGTTACAGAATGAGAAAGTTATGAAAGTTTGAAAAGTCTCAATTTACTTTCTATGGCGATCCTCAAATTGGCAGTGTTGTTTCAAAATGGCAGGTTTATGTGGACAACTCTTAATATGTTTTGTACACAAAATTTCATATTTTCTCGAGGTGTAGCCAGTCTCCTCCTTAGCCCAAAATGTATCATGAGAAAAATTATTTGACACAGCATATGTTGAGTTCGCAAAGAGACAAGCAGCATCTTTAGAGATAATGGAGGAAATATGAAATTTTGTGTACAAATCATATTAAGAGTTTTCCACATGAACCCACCATTTTGAAGCAACATTGCCAATTTGAGGATCACTGTAGAAATTAAATTGAGACTTTTCAAACTTTCATAACTTTCTCATTTTGTAACCGATTTTGATGGAACTTTTAAAAAATTGCTTCTCGCTATCCTCTCTTGTCATTAAAATTTCCCCAGGGTTTTGGTTCCCTTTAACCCATTGGTTACTTGAACTGGGTGACCCTTGTGTTAAGCCTTTAGAGAGAATTCAGTAGTCAACAGGTCAACTATTAAACATTCGTTATGATGAAGAGATACATATACATGTATCACGAGTAATCAAGATACATGCATGGAAATTATTCTCAATTTTTATTTTCTATCATTTCAAAGCGAAATACATAATTCACTCATTAAAATCTAAGCCAGAGATAACTCTGCCTTAGGTCTGTGGAAAATTTATTTCATACCAAAATCAAATCATATTCAGTGAGTTAAGTGAAGCAAATTAAGATTCTATAATCACTTATGCATGTAGACAATTATGTGCAAGTTTATGTGGTATGTCATCTTATTTCATATTTTTTAAATCAATTTTTCCCCTAATTCCAATGATTTGGTGGCTTTCTGAATTAAGCGGAGCAAAAGGTTCTGCACCCCATGTCATAAGAATCAGGTTTCTGAGTTAGCAAATACTTGTACATGTAGATGCACATGGACAATGATCACAAAAGTATCTTTGTACTGTGTTATCTATATATTTTTATTTTTAAAAAGGAATCTTAGCTCTTTGTATTAGTTTAGTGATATGTAAATGACCATAGTGCCTCTTTTTGTAACTACTGCTTTCAGATGTAGTCTATTTTCAAGAAAATTGTTTCTTTTCTGAAATGTAGTCCATTTTCAAGAAACTTGCAGTAAGTACTCCAATAGATCTGTTATTCAGAGATGCTTCTGTTTATTTTGGGCATTATGGATTTATCTTTCTTGCTTTTGTTCTTGTTCAACTTGTTCTTGTCCTTGCTGTTCTTAATCTTTTTATTGTTCTTCATCATGTTCTTGTTATTCTTGTTCTTGATCTTCTTCTTCTTCTTCTTCTTCTTCTTCTTCTTCTTCTTCTTCTTCTTCTTCTTCGTTTTCTTGTGTTTCTTCTTCATCTTCTTTTTCATTTTCTTGTTCTTGTTCTTCTTTTTATTTCAACTGTAAGGTATGTAAATTCCATCATTAATACCTTTAGATATCTAATTGCAATTCAGTTTCTCATTTTGATATTGCGCTTCTAAAATGGTCATGAGCAAAAGTTCCATTTGATATTCTTTTTTCAATTTCTGTTCTCTCATTTTTTCCTTCTTTTTTTTCTTTTCTTTTTGTGGTCTGCTCTGTACTTCCCTTTCAGCGATTGTCACATTCGTCTCCGTTTTGTGTTAAATGCTTATTTTATCATTTCAACTTATTATCATGTTTGACTTTAAATTCAAATTGTTGCAGCCTTTGGTTGCTATTTTGTATGTTTTGAAGAAGTAAACCTGAACAATTCAAATCCATTCGATTAGATTCTTCTCTCATTTCTGCTTGATACAGGGAAGAGCAGTACCGACAAATGTGGTCTGAGTTAGAGACCTACGTGAGAGCAGCAAGCACAACATCCACAGCTCATGAAGAGGTCCTGGAGTGCCTCCTCGCCTGCAGAAAACCTGAGGAAGCATCCCCCTCCAGAGGGCGCAAGACTGCTGCTGAGAAATCTGCCGTCAAGGCAGAGAAGCAAGAAGGAGAGAAGATGGACACCTCTGCTGTCAAAACCGAAGTGTGAGTGTGATACAAGTTTTTACATAGAATCCTGTACATGAGGGCAGTTGACATTGCTATTGCCAAATAATCGGGGGGGGGGGGGGAGGGGGGTGTATCTTGTTGCTAAAACCAACTCTGGCTGACATGAAATACACACAAGAGAAAATGTGCTCTGTATTTTTGTTTTCTCTCTTCCTTTTTCAGATTATCAAACATTTTCTGACTTGAGCAGCATGCATTGAATTCATAAATGCTTTAACCCAACGACTACTGAATTCTCCTTTTTCCTTAGTATTGATAAAGTGTCTATCTGACTCCAGTAGGCAGTGGGATAATATATAACATGTAAACTTATCACCGCTTGCAGAAATTCAATTCTGAATTTGCTTGACCTGTTGAACACTAAACCCAAGAAAGCTTAGGCGAGGGTCTATGGAAAATGTGTGTTATACCAAATCAAGTCATGTTCAACGGGTTAATGACATAAAATTAATCAGCCCCACTCCTGACTTTTGAGAATAATGGTATATATATTAGCCTGCTGCCTTCTCGTGTTTTGGAAGGGGGAAAAAAAAACGGAAAATGACCCCAAAATGATTTATTTGATGGACAAAATATTATCTCTCCAGGGCCACCACACCTGATAATGCAGGAACCAACCCCTTCCCAAGGAATCCGCTGGAACCCCCTCCGATCAAGAAACAGAAGATGAACGCTGGAGACACAATTGGAAGGGCTAAAGGTAAGAACAGGAAAGGAGATACATACAATATGTTTCATTAAAAGGGAAACCTGACTTTTTCCCATCAGTTGCTCAAAATCAGCAATCCCCTGATAAATTTGTATGGTTCATGTCAAAGATAATTTTTTCTTCTTTAATATATCAAGTGATATTGACAGGCTTGAATGAATATGAGTAGTATTAATGGAGCAGAGTAAAAAGTAGTTGCACACAGAAGTCATGAAAAGGTATTGACATTTGAGTGAGGATAGAGTTGAGTGATTATTACATACTTAAGAGGGCATGGCAAAGAAAGAAAGATCTCATTATCCTCTTTTAGTAATTTTCTTAATTATCTGTCCTTCACAAAATAAATCTTGACACTTTGCCAATTCCTTATTTTCCCTAGGTGCTCCAGAGTCTCTCCTATCAATATGGAAGACGAGGATTGCTAACCTTCATTCCAGGAGTCAGAGGGAATTCTCAGGGCGAGCAGAGTCACAGGATTCAAAAGCAGAACTTTATCCCAATATCTTGAAAGAAAATGGCAAATGAAGAGAATCCTTTCCCAAAACTTGCTGAGAAGAACTCAAAGTCCGATGGTTATTTATAGATTAGAAAGCTCTGAGGCTGGAAGGTACATGTACTTTTATATTCTGTGAGAAGAATACATGAGCAGCAGTTGATCATGAACCATCTCCATTCCAAAAGGTGCTTGAACCTGCGCTATCACTTTAAGAGACTGGAAAGGTCTTGATGTGAAAGTGGTCAACATTCCATGAGGAGGATACACTAGTTAGCTAAAGCCAAATTTTATCTCCACTGCTGTTGGAGGATGGCAAATACCAGTACCCTTTTAGTAAGGTGCTTCGAAGGTGAACTTGTACTATCCTTTTTCAGATTGGAAAGGCCTTTGTTAGAAGACGGGCAACATTCCATTGGAAGGAATAAGGAGCAGAATCCTGTCTTTATTGCATAACCCCTAAGTGAATTGTCACTTGGTCTACTCCCACTTTAAAACCAGATACCTTGTCATAAATCCTGTCAAACTGTCCCAAAACTTAGGTTAGCGTATTGATATGCAGAAGCTTAAAATGTGATTGATGAGAAGATGTGTGACGCTTCTTGCAGGAGGAAGCATGCCCAGGCTGTTGGCTTAGAGATCGTAGAGGAGGCTCGTAGTGTTAGTGTGCAGGGACTTAGCTAGTGAGAGGGGACATGTGTCCCCCTCCCCCCATCAAACAGAGACAGGGAGAGACAGAGAAGAAGGAGAAAGAAAGAAAGCAGAAGAAAGAGAGAGAGAGTGAAAGTGGTATGATAGCATGATCCAGCCCTCTTTCAAACTCCTAAATGTGATGAACTTGTTTTCTTACATGTCATACACTCAGCATCAAGCCTCACCTAATTAGAAAGTTTCTGACATGTATGCCCAGCCATTTTGTTAAATTGATCGAACAGCTCAGTAAACCATCAATTCTCTCATTGGAACAGCACATGACAAAGAAGAGCAGTGTTTGACCTTTAAAATGATACAATTTCTGTGGTATGTGTATGTGCACAAACAGGAACTTTTCCATGAAAAAAAAACAACAGAAAAAAGCAACCAGACAAGAATAGGATGCTTATTCTGTGTGATATTTCGTATGAAACTTTGTATTTTATTTCTTTTCTGCTCTAGAGAGCCAGCCATAGACATGTAATAAATTTAATAGACGAAAAGCAGCACGCACAGATATCATTACACGAATGGCATAAGGCCCGCCTCCTTCGGATCGTATGAAGGGGCCGATAAGCACCCGTTATCGCCATAACACTGTTGCATTATTCATATCTTTTGTGCATAACAGTTTTATTGTAACACTTTGATTTAATGCGCATTTGTTGCGCATTTATTGTGCATTAACTGCACATGCGGTAAGCTGATATGTGTAATGTTTCTTAACGCGTACAAACAAATGCTTCTAGTTGGAAGCATCTTACAAAATGAATTATTCATTTTTGATCATGAATATTGATGGTGCTTAGGTCAGCCTTCTAATGAATCTGGATGAAATGGCGGAGCTTTAGGGGCCTGGAGCCAGCTCACTAGGTTTGTTTACATATGTAGCAATAAACTTCAAATAAACCTCTTTTTTTTCTTTTTAAAGCATACTGTCATTAATAGAGAAGGGCCACTCTCGTATGCTATATCCAAACAACAAGTTTCATACTTCTTAGAATTAATTTTTAAAAATACTCTCAAGAACGCCTTCCAAAGTACTTGAAGTTATACAGGAAGATAAGACTAAGACTTCTATTTGGTTTATATGTATACATGTTTTTAAATAAAACAATATGTGAAAAAAGATAAACATTTATATTTTTTGCTTGATTCTGTTAACCCTGTTTTCTGATATTCAAAATAAACTTGTATTATGTCACACAATTTTTTTTTTCAATGTTAAAATGTCAGCAATATTTTCTTTAAGTGGAGGAAATGTTTCATAATTATTTTTGCTTTAACTTTTAACATCATGGATTAGAGCTGCCAAAGCAATTTAAAAGCCGGGGATGACACTGGTGCATTTTCTGCCTCTCTATTTCTGTCCTTTTTCTATTTTTTCTTTCTTTCTCTCAGTATCATACTCAAATTCTCTCTATCCCTGTTCCTTTCTTTAATAATCTCTCTCTAAGTCTCTCTCACTGTCGTAATCCATCTTTCTCCATCCCTCTTTCTCTCTCTCTCCCCCCCCCCCCCCCCCCCCCCCCCGTTCTTACGCCTATGAAGGGTACTTGCATGTCCATATTAAATTTAACCTCTTGGATGTGTGTGTCCTATTTTTCATATGCAACTCTGTCCATGTGTAAATATTCAGTAACAAACTATAAAGAATTTGAATCTGGGCCCCGCTTCATTCTTGTTTTCAGTAACAACTGCCACATTTCTATGACAAATTTGCTCTGAGCCAATCAGATGCAAGGATTTCAGTAGCTTATAACAGTAATTCCAACTTGCTATTGATAACAAGTTTTATGAAACGGGGCCCCGTAATACAGGGTGGTCCAGAAATAATGCACCACCTGAGATCGACAGTTTCAAAGACATTGATACAGTATTGCTCTACTTTCATTGGGTAGAAACTTCTTTCCCTAGTAAAATGAGCCAAAGATAATCAACTTTTTGTGAGTTATTTTGATTATTTCTGAGACCTCCCTTGTGAGGCAATGTCATGTTCTAAATTTGCTATATACTGTCGCACTTGTTGTCATGATTGAAGCAGCGAAAAATTGGCGCAGGACGGCTTCCCATAGCTTCCTTCATTTTGTCTTCGGTGGTTTTCAAGTGAGAGCAGTCATGCTTGACTGTATGAGAAGCCGTAATACGCATTATTTTTTCGCTGCTTCAAGCATGACTTAGGTTGCGAAAGTAGCAAATTAAAAAGGAATGCAATAGGCATTGCTTCATAAAGAAACAAAGCAAAATAAAATAACAACAAAAACAAAAACGAAAATCCTTGCAATGAAAGCCTCCTCCCTCAAAATTAACGATCTTGATACTCGGATTTTTTTTCTTACCACTTTAAACAAAAACTGATGATATTATGTCAATGCTGTATTATCGCAGGATTCAGGTGTTGCTTTCTTTCTGAGCCAACCTGTGTATCAAATGCAACTGCCCTCCTTGTAAGATTCAGAAAGGGTATTGACCAAGGAAATCAGTGTTTAGAGGTAGTAAAATATAATCAGAATCCAAATACGCTTATGACGCAAAACACATACGGTATTTACACCTCTGCTTACGAGTGTATATCCCTTTCCAATTATAAGAAGACTATATTGCTTCTCCGCTTACTTTAGCTACGGAGGAAATGGAACGTGATATGCTTCATAATAGATGTGGATTATGAAGATATTGCTAGAGCTCATTCCTAATCTCCTCTATCCAAAATAAAAACACACCTATCGTAAAAAAAAACAAAAATATGAAAACCATAATGAGTTTATGAAAGGTAGAGAAGTATGCGGAAATTGTTTAGTTATTGATTTTCTTTTGCCCCAATTGTTTTTGTGTGATTTTATTTTGTTATTTTACACCTGCCGTTAGCAAATCCAGAATCTGACTGCTTATGAAACGTGTGACACTCTTTTCACCTTTAGTTCTGAGTGCTTATGAAACGTGTGACACTCTTTTCACCTTTAGTTCTGTGTTGAAAAAATAAAGACAAAGTTAAGCTATACCTCTGATTAAAGAATAAAATAGAGGAGAGACTTTTATAAAAACCATTATCAATCCGTATTGAAAGTCAATAAAGTAACAAAGTCAATAAACATAAAATAGTTCTGTGGATAGAAATCTTGAAAGTATCAAAGTCAATAAACATAAAAATAGTTCTGTGGGTAGAAATTTTGAACCTTCTTACGATCCCGTCTTTTTATACCTCTTTCTTTCTTTCTCTCTTTTGGTATCTACCTCTCTCCGCACCCCACTCTCTCCCCTTTTGTCATGCTTTTTGTCATGCTTACTCTCTTTGTCATGCTTTTTGTCATGCTTACTCTCTTGTCATGCTTTTTGTCCTGCTTACTCTCTTTTGGTACCTACCACCTCCGCACCCCCTCTCTCTTTCTCTCTCCCTTTTTGTCATGCTTCATCCCCCCCCCGGCCTCGTTTCATAAAACTTGTTATCAGTAACAACTGCCACATTTCTATGACAAATACCTGTTATTGATATCAAGTTTTATGAAACGGGGCCCTTACGAGTTAACATTTTCCTATCCTCTTCGTAACACCCTTCTCTCTGTCTCTATCCCTCTCTTTCACCCCTCTCCTCTTTTACTCTCTCTATATATTCCCTTCTTCGACACTTTCCAATATTACCAAAGCAAATATATAAAAGGTTGCAATTTGCGCATGCCAATGCAAATAACAGTAATTTAATTTTCGCGACTAAAATCAATCAGCATTTTTTGTATAATTGCAAACATGTCGTGGTGTTACTTACTGCAAATGAAAGATAAATCAATCTGTAGACCAATGTAGACGGAAGTTGCTACATATATCTGTGATGATGGAATATTTGGTCTGGCACATCCATTAGAACTGAACGGGAATTTTTATGGATATGCATCTTAACAGAAGAAGAACAATGAAAAAGGTGAGAAATGATCTCTTAAGTAGTGTATGAATATTAGGCATTTCTTCCATTTACTTGAAGATTTTCGTATAGTTATAGATGTGCCGCTCTTATGATTAAAAAAAAATCTACATTGTTTCAATTTGGACATGATGAACATCATGGACGGATATGAAAGTGGTTCCTTTTTTCTTAACCTTTTTCAATACACGTATATATAGGGTGTAAAATTTGACTTCGGAAGATCTTTCGCCTGACTCCGATTGCGATGAGAGTGAGACACACCCCCTATCTTTCTCCGCAACCTCTCCTTACTGCACTCTCCGAGAGGCTGCGGTAGGAGAAGGGGTGGGGGTGGGGTGGGGTGCCCTTTATTGCCATTTTCCCGGAATCTGCCATTGTCTCCCTCCCCTATACGACCCCCGGACGATTGTATCTTAAGTTTGAACCCTCTCATCTCCCTGCTCCCCCTCTCTCTCCCTCTCTCCCTATCTTTCTCTCTCTGCTCACCCCCTCCGCTCTCTCTCTTTTCAGCCTCCCTCCAACCAGTACCTTCCCTGATCGATTCTGCAACTGTCTCCCTCCCCCATATCCAAAAACTGTATCTCAAGTTTTCCACCCTCATATCTCTCTCTGTCTTTGCTCCTCTCTCCCTCCCTCGTCCCCTCTCTCCCACTTTTCCTTTCTTTCTCTCCATCACCCCACCCCTTCCTCCTTTCTCTCTCCCCCATTCCTCCCATCTCTCTACGCTTTCTGATTTCATTCCCTTTTTTCTTTTCATTTTGTGAAAAATACATCTCTCTCTACTTTCCTTCTCTTGGCCATCTCCATTCCTATTTGAAGTGATTAAATCATTATTACAGTATTTTCCTCCACGCATTTCTAGATGCTTCTAATCCTCGGTGTCGGTGTGGTGTGCTACACAGCATACTCAATCATCATGCCCATCATTGAAATAACAGCTTTCCTTCATAAGATATCGCACGAGATAGATGGAGTTAATGAAAGGCACCATCGCCATAAACATGGTAAGAAAGATGCCACGCCCGTTTTAATGATGAAGCGAGAATCTCGATGATAAATGATGGAATACGTTTAGCCATATTATAGCTTGGCCGGATTATACATTTTACATTCTGCAGTTGATTCCGTACATTATCTACTTGTTTTTATATTTTGCAACCCTCCTACACTCTTATGTAAAGTGTTAACAAATAGAATGGGCAGAGGACCGGAGTGGTGCGATTTTTAAATGTTATATTTACAAGTTTAGCATGCTGGATGATACATTATAAATTGCATCAAGCATGTTTTGAAAGTTGATCTGCCGCTTATCGGATACTTTTGAATGGCAACTTCAAACTTTACTATTAGAGGGTACCACCTCGAGAAATGATAGAAAATAAATCTGAGTAAATATGGTCTTTTGTATGATTATTGCTCATCTTTACTCTCAAATTTATCACTTCTAGATAGGTCTGCGGTTTACTCCCCCAAAGCTTGCATAAAGTTTACAGAAAAAATACAACCCCAAAACAAACAATGTTTAGAAGAACACAGGTCTAAAACAGACTGGTTGACAATTTAGGGCTATTAGACTATTTCATGAACCTTTAGACACCGCATACTCTTTTCTTATTCATTTATTCATAACCAGTTAAAGGTTATCTTAATAATTGTGATGTAAATGTAGGTACTTGAACGTGAGTTGTATTCTTTTCTCTCTCTTTACATTTTACATTTTCGTCATTTTCTTGCATGCGAAATGTCGACTAAATCATTAGACGTTCAATGACGCCTGAGCAGACGGACGTTACATTTGAAAACATCGGAATACTTTAAGCACGCGGTACACGCACAAAGAAAAAAAAAACGCCAAGCAAAAAATCAAAACCAGAACAAAACAAAACAAAGCAAACGAACAAAAAAGAAATATATGTATATATATAGAAAAACACTATCATCATCATATCATTACCATCATCATCGTCATCACCATCATCACCATCATCATCGTCGTCGTCGTCGTCATCATCATCATCATCATCATCATCATCATCATCATCATCATCATCATCATTACCATTGTCATCATCAACGTCATCATATTACCATAACAAACAGAAATTTTCAAGATGGGGAGGATGAATTATTTATTCTCGCGTTTTCTCCCAACATAAAATTGTATTTGTATGTTGTCAGTTCTATTTTTCTCGTAGGAATATCTGATAAGATACAAGTTAGGCCTAGTAAAATCATTTTGTTCCTTTAGAAACTAAACCAAGCATGCCGGAGGAAAGTGTCACGCCTCCTCATGTACGTGTACCACCCGGATCCAAACCAAAGAACAAGATAGGCATCACGGGAGCAGGTCTCACTGAAAGACGATCAGATGACAAAAAGAAATACCCACTGCAGGTCAATGATTTCGACCCTGTGAAAAATATGTTCCTGAAGGTGAGTACACTTTCTTTAAAAAAGGCTATGCAACTCCTGTGCGACAAGAGGAGAGATAGAAAGAGAGAGAGAGAGAGAAAAAAAAAGACAGAGAGAGAGAGAGAAAGAGAAAGAGAGAGAGAGAGAGAGACGGGGGGGGAGGGGGCGGAAGGGGAAGCACTGGGGCCCGTTTCCCCGGCAAAACCTCAACTCACTAATAATGGGTTAGTTTACAGTATTTGAGTGCAAAATTAATTAAAATGCTTGTGCCAGGCAACTATTTCGGACTCATAGATATGCTACCAATTTTCTTTCCCCAGATCGTAACATATTTTTCTGAATTGGTGTCATTCCCCCCCCCCCCCTCCCCTCCCTCCCCGGCCAGACAATCCTGGATTCCCCTCTGAATTTAGTTTGCAAGATAACGGTTTAGAAAACGCAGGCTATAGAGAGCAACTCACTGCACTGCTGGTCGTGTCTTTCAGGTTCTCAAAGACATGACAACAGGCTTATACACTACACGGTGAACCCGGGGTACGCCACGTACTTAAAGTCAATTATCTTTACGGATAGCCAAATGATAAGGCCTCCATTGGGTGAGAAAAACAATATTCTATACATAGAGCGTAGTGCGTATGTAACTCTGTGATTCTATACATAGAGTTAAATCCGGAAAACATGTACCTCTATGATTCTATATCAGTAACGCACGTAATGAACAAAGGAAGTTGCGTCACACCTTTTTGATTTTTTTTTTTAAATTTCCAGACTACAAATATGTCAATTACTGAAAAAATGTATATATGGAAAGACGTTGGCCTCTGGTAGTCCGTGAATAAAACGGGTGACATCAAAATATTTTAATTAGCCCTTAATTAGCCCTTAATTAGCCTACTGGCCTTTTGATTTTTCAGTGCCTCTATGCATGCGTTTGTTTTCTTGAATGCAACAGCTTTGTATGGTGAGAAATATCCTAATTTAGAGAAAAAAAAATAATAAATAAAAATAAAAAAATCTATGCTTTGTGAAATATTTAACACAATTATTATGAACACCAATTTCTAGCAAGCATTTCATTCAGTAACGTATTTAGCTTTTCATATTCGTCCATTTGTGTGTGTGTGGGTACGCGTGGCTGTCTGTGTTTGGTTGGGAGGCAGCTTGCCTTGAAAATGAAAAAAGTATATACACTTACCAATTCCATTAAGCATGTTAAAACAAATTTATTGAAAGAGAAGAATCAACAATTTCTTATTATCATCAATGGAACAAAAACAGATTTTTACAAATGAATTGTTGAAAAGGTCGAACAAAAATGTAAAATTATATCGACATAACAGCGGCTGTAATATACAAGTCACTATATACACTCGCACAAATTTTCATATTTTCTCCTTCATCTCTAACAAAGATGCTGCTTGTCTCTTTGTGAACTCAATATATGTTGTGTCAAGTACATTTTCTCTTGATATATTTTGAGCAGGGGTGGCGCTACAGCTGTACAGGGGGCAGGAAGAGACCGCCTCCTATGATTTTCAAGTAAAAAAAGAAAAAGAAAAAAAAAAGAGGAGGAAAAGAAGAAAAAAAGGAGGAAGGAGAAAGAAGAGTGTGGAGAAAGAGAGGCCTGGGGCTTGCAGCAATATAATACCCCTATTTGTTCATTTAAAACGTCGATAAAATCATCTACTGGGCCATCTTTCCCCTAATAAAAATACCCTGGCGCCGCCCCTGATCTTGAGTTAACATGGTTAAGGAGACAGGCTGCACCTTGAGAGATAATGGGGAAATATGAAAATTGTGTATAAACATATTAAAAGTTGTCCACGAAAACCTGCCATTTTTAAGTAACATTGTCAATTTGCGGATAGCCATAGAAAGGAAATCGAGACTTCTCAAACTTTCTCATTTTGTATAACCAATTTTGATGGAACTTCTTTTCAAAATTGCTTCTCTCTGTGCTCTTTTCGTTAAAATGATTTTCCCCCAGGGTTTTGGTTCCCTTTAACGTTAACGCTCACGCCAGTTGATTATTGTTTGCACTGTTCATTTTGCAGTCTCTTATAAACAAACCTTATTTACTTACTTATTCTATAATTTCGGTATCCCCCTCTCTCTAATCTACTCTTTAGTCAAAAAGGGTAATTTCACTACTACGATAATCTGGATGTGGCTTACTTGAATAGACCTCAGTGTTTACTAATGTATTCAAATTTATGCACGTTTCTCTCCTGACTCCTTGGTTACCATTACAATTCAACTGTAATATGCATAATGAACATGCGAAAAGATGGAATTCACTTTGCATAAATTTAGTTGTTGCTATGTCGGACAATCCGCTGGCTGTCAGAACGTCAGCAAATGACGTGTCGTGTGGACCAGGCCTTAGATATGCAATCTTTCATAGTTTGGGCAGTTCTAACCTGTGACAATACCAATTTACTTTTGGATTACTTCAACTCAGATACTAGCGAAGAAAAAGGCAGATCGGACTCCTCGCCAAGACGCCGAAGGAGGAGGAGGAGGAGGAGGAGGAGGAGGAGGAGGAGGCGAAGCATCTCACCTGGATATGGCCCCTTTGCTTGGAATGGTGATGGGCGTGCCAAAGTTGACACGTGGGTTGTCTCATGATTCGGATGACATCAAGCCGAAAGATGCCCTGCTGTCTGCGGTCATGAAGGATAAATCTGCCTTGAAGATGATGCCGATGTTGCTTTCGCTCATGAAAAACTCCTCCTCCTGAAATAAGGTCCGTTTAGGATTATCTCCAAAAATGTACGCGCTGACTCACCTTGTTTGGTTCCTCCGCGACAGTTCTGACATCTAAAGATTCGCGATAATGGGCATGCATGTTGGGTGAAGACAGAAAGCTTCCTAAAACTTACACAGTAATACTCAGATTTTATGAACAACATTTTATGAACAAGTTATACGAGCTTTTATGTCTTTGCCTAATGAAATTTCTTGCACGTAATTATAGATCTTTGTCCACATCCCTGAAAACAAAGCATCTTAATTGTGTGAATTATCTATACTGAAACCATATGTCGGATGTTCCTCTAGCAGATTCCCATTCCTTTGCATAGTTAGAAATTTATTATTCTCTCCAATAGGCCTAAACCCTTTTCCTGCCATTGTTATTCTTTTATGCCTTCCTGTCCACTTTGCTGAAACGGTGCATTTAAAAATACTGTCTTACGTATTATCTATTTTGAACTCCTACAGTTCGACACAATTAGAATATTCATTGCCGTGGATTGAGAAAAATATCGTTAAATCCTCTTTTTAGGATTGGTTAGCTCCAATCCTGAATTCATCAGATTTCTATAATTTCAGTTCACAGATAGCCAAGTACTTTTGGAAATTCGTAATGGATGAAGTGATTAAGTCAGGGATCTTTCATACAATTTTTAAGAACTAATCTCACACATGTTTTCATTTCATTTATAAAAAACGTGACTGAAATATAAATGAGGATGAATAGTAAAACGAAAATATCTTAACGATGTAAATAATTGATATGGTTGCAGTTTGACTGACGGAGAAAGAGGAGGATAAAAATGGATTGCATTTGTGAAATGAATTTGCCTAATGCATCTTTGGTAAGATACAATGAGTGAATGAATATGAGAAGCAGATTTAGTGGATTTTTCTCATGAAAGAAAATAAAATTTGAAGTTCGTCGAGGAAGGAAATGAAATGAAGTAACCGATACGAGTGACAGGTTAAGGGGGAGGAAATGGATGATAATCTTGAAATAAACGACACGCTTTGTTTACAATGTAACCGAATGCTCAATGGAAAGAAAAAAATTCTATTGTCGAAACGATACAAAATATAGACATTAATCGATGGAAAATTCATAAAGATATTATTAAAGTGAATTTATTAATTGGAAGTGCGAAGAAAAAGCGATGGATTATAAACAAATTTTGAAGGACGTGAGAGGTGTTGATATATACATTTTGACTGAAAGCTATTTCGATAAACTCCTGTGGCTCCCTTTCTAACTCCCTTCACTTGGCAAACTTTAGTAAATGATTTTAGTTTAAAATTTGAAAATGAAATTTGCAAAAAGTCATCAAGTTAAAAGACTGCGATACCATGAACTAAAAATAAAGCAACAGAACATCACAATGTTTGATATTTGTCATCATAATTATGGAATACGTCTGATTAACCCATTCGTGACAGAGGTCCACATTTTGTGGTTTGGCCTAATATCTTTTGATGCAAAGCCCTGAAAATCATACCAAATAAATGAGCAGAAAGAGCAAAAAATTCTACACAAACTGTGCCCATTTTGGTTGCGTCAATATTCGTTGATTGATGCTGAACATTTTTTAAAGGAAAATAAGCATTAAAATCCTTAAATTGGCAATGTGATAGAAAGTTTAAAATCACCGTTTTCCCCTGCAAATTGGCAACTTTTTGACTTCTCATCATACATTCTGTCAATTTATATTCATTTCTGATACATGACGCTTTATAAGAAAAATGTAGCAATAAAATAAAAATGTTGGTGTTGCCAATTTGAAGAATAAAAGCTGATCAAATTAGGCTTTAAATTATTCCTGTCATGAATGGGTTAAGAAAACTATTTAGGGCCGCCCAAAGAATCCATGAGTGGATGTCGGTTAAGCTGTCATAGTTCTTTTAATTATACAGTTAATTTCTATTCCTTTTCTTTCATTTCCTTTCATTTCCTTTCCTTTCCTTTCCTTTCCTTTCCTTTCCTTTCCTTTCCTTTCCTTTCCTTTCCTTTCATTTCATTTCATTTCATTTCATTTCATTTCATTTCATCTCATTTCATTTCATTTCATTTCATTTCATTTCATGCCTTTCATTTCATGTCATTTCATTTCATTTCATTTCGTGCCTTTCATTTCATGTCATTTCATTTCATTTCATTTCATTTCTTTTCAGGTTAGTAGAATCAGAACATTTTGAATTCAAAAGAATGAGTTAGTAAGAGGTGGGGGGGGGGGGGCGAACACCAATTTAAAATTTGTTGACATCTATAATCCTATCAAAGTAGAATGAAAGGTAAGGAAAAGGCCATTCATGGCAATTTCAACTTTATCGATTTCAGCTTAAAGAGTCCTTAAGATTCATTTCTTATATCTTGATTAGGGCATAAAGGCAATGATTACTAGTTTTTGTATATCGCGGGAAAATTTCGAATGTCACTTCTTTTTTATTAGCCTAAATCTCACATTGTTTTTATTGGGTCGATCCAAAAAACCTCGTTTCCTATAAACAGGTAAAAAAGATGGAAGTGATAAAATGAAACTACAACGAAATAAATTCAGCGAAAAACATGACGTCCTTATTTCTTTTTTTCGACGATGATTTGATATCCCATAGTGCGAGCAAGGGTGCATATTGGACAGATTCCACTGCAGTAATGCTTTTGACAATTGTATGTAGGCTTAGAAACAGCATTTGCCTCCCTTAAAAAAAAGAGTTTGTGTGAACAGGCTCTCGCAATACTGACCAATACTGTGCTGTGCCCCGCATTCAACACCTTCGGATGAAAAGGCAGGGGTTATTGTAAATAGGTTGAGGAGGATTCAGTATCGATTTGCCATGTAGCTTAAGGGGTTGAAGCCTATACCTCCACAAAATAAAAGAATAGACCAGAATAGGTATAAACCGTACAGAATAGGAAAGAGTGACGATAAGGGCAAGCCCAGGTCAATTGAATTGCGGGAATCTTGCAAAGCAACATGTCCAAGAAGTCACTCGGGTCGGAGGGGGGGGGGGGGGGGGGGCTCGTGGGGGTTGGTGAATGGGGAAAACTTATCCGGAAAAGTCAGTAAAGTGAAATGGAGAAGTCCCAATGAGGGTATCGCAGTCGAGTGGTTTAAGCACTTTCACGGAGATGCAAAGGTCCTGTATTCGAATCCCGGCATGGCACTATAATATCTTTTTTTATTTTTTTATTTTTTTATTTTTTATCTTTTTAAAGCAAGACATCAATCTACATTTGCCACTCTCCACCAGGTGTTAAATGGGCATCGAGAAGAAAGAATTCCTTTAATGCTGTGCGCACCGAAATCAGTACACCAGCTAGCCGAGGCAATATTCCGGCGCCTTAGGCACCATGCGTGGGGGATATGAGAGCTTTTAAGATATCAAATATCACCATCTACATTGTTCAAGATAGAGGGGCAGAACTCGCACTACTTAAGTGGTATAAAGAGTCCCAAACGCAACGCAACACAAATCTTGCAAAATAATAATCATATTTTTTTTTGTCATCTGTCATGGAGATTGTGTAATTTTTGCTATATGGAGAAGTGCAACAAACAAACAAACAAAGAATCAAATTCTCAAAAATAGCCCTTTGAAGTTTCATATTCGTAAATCTGAATGTAAATCTATATAAATCCCAGACGAATATATTCGTCTTGTCGGAGCTGAAGGGGGGAGAGGGGATGGGCGATGGCCAATGAAAAATGTACCCCTTACTCGCTATTAGTATTCTGGCTTAAAAGTGTCACAAGTGCATTTTTTTTCTATTAAAAGAAGAAAAGAAAAGATGGTATACGTCCCTTAAAATAATGAAGTCATGGAAGGATTGCCTGTCCATAACGGCAAGAGTTTAGATTTACTGGTGCTTTTTCTGCCTCTGCTTTTACTTTCCTTGGTCGAAATAAGCAAAGGACAGGGTTTTCTCGTCACGGGCGACACTGCAGGGCATCTAGGACTGACTGCTGAATAAACCGAGTGAGTGTAACAACTCTTGGCAGTATCTCGAATTCTAAATTTGACGTGGCAAGAAAAAAACTCGATATAATGAATCACCAAAGCGAAACCTTATCTCGATTATTTCAGCATACTGCCGGGTAATGATAACCCACGACCACAATGGAAATAGGTTGTGTTTTCGGCCCCAAAACTATACCAGGTCGCGTTTGTCTTATTTGAAATTCTTATTTCTTTTCAGTATACATAATCGAGAGTGAAATTAAATAGACTTGTGGAATATAATAGCTCTGTGTAAACATGTTGATATGGTTGCTTTTGACGTATTGAAACATTAGTTGATTGCAAGGGTTGTACGGGCAGGCAGAGAAATGACGTACATAAGTTCGCAGCCTAGTTCAAGATCACGTACTTTTTTGGTTTTCTTGATCTTTATCACCTGATCATGTACACTCGCCCAAACCAGGGAAGTAGATAGTGGGTGTATATATATCTGTGGGGGTATCACCCCCCCCCGTAACGAGGACCTGTCTACGGCAATGGCCCAAACACACACATACACACGCGCGCGCGCTCACCCACCACCCCCACACTCATCCGCCCACACACGCACGTATGCTCGCACACTCTTCCTGCACACAATATACTTTCATAGTGATCAATGAAATAAACCAGTGTTTTTTCTTTTTGCCTTCCATGCCATAAGCCCTTTCTTTTAACAGTATAAGGCCAAAAAAAAAAAAAAAAAAAAAAAAAAGATTGTTATGTTGCCCTCACATGCACAAAATTTGAAAATTGGGTCGGTCGGTCGATTTTTTTTTTTTTAACTACCCCACTGGACTGTATATGTTATGCACGCATGTGTAATCATGGTAATATGTGCAGTTGTGTGACGTGAGGGAGTTGAGTTTTTTTTTTTTAGTTTCTAATGGGGAAAACGCAGTCAAAACGCATATAAAAGTTTTTTAAAGCCATTGAATACAAAGTTTAGCAAATTCTTCGCCCAAATCTGAGATTTTCTTACAAAAACGGTGCGTTTGTATATTTGGGTCTGCAAAAAAACAAACAAACAAACAAAAACAAAAAAAAAATAAAAAAAACCTGACCCCGTTTCTTCGCATTTTACGGTCGGTCGATTGAGGGCAACATAACAATTTTTTTTTTTTTTTTTTTTTTTTTTTTGGGGGGGGGGCTAATATAAGCACGTTCTCGATCAAAAAGACGAAAAGTATAATTCAGCCTAAGACCCTACAAACAATAAGTTTACATGTGCACATAAACCCATGCATATAAAGATTTGCGAAGACTGAAGGATGTTGCTATTATGCAGAGTAGTAATAGATACTTTAAGATGTAGAATTTTTTAGCATATATTTTTGTTTAGTATGCGTAGGAGAAGACTATCTAGCAATGCTTAGGACATGTAGGAAGTGAGAAGTAGAGAAATGATTTGACATCTATGGATTCATCAAACAGATTTATTTCTAATGCTGTGAAATTATGCTATATGTAATGCCACATGATGCTGTATAATGCAATATGAATTATTCATTCGCATTATATGAACATTAAAGAAAATGCACTCAAACATGGACAAAATATCTCTGGAAAGGATGAAGTAAATAGATATTGATCAAATCTTCCGTAATCTTTTCAAACGTTAATGAGAAAGGTTTAGAGTTAATATAAAACATATATACATTAAAACTCCACGTCTTTTGTAATATTCTTTCGAAAAGGGACTTGCAATTGAAAAGAGAGTATTCAATTACAGGCCTACGTTGTGCTTAACAAATAATATATATGATAATGGCAGGGATTACAGGAAATCGTTTTTCAATAAGCTTTCAATTTGCAGGACGTGGCCTTGGGTAAAGATTTGGAGTCTCTGGAGGTAAATGAACATAAACAAAACTAAAGAATCAATTATACAAACGATTACACAGGGAGATTGTTAATTTTTCATATCATTTTATTCGTCGTTGGGGGTCCTTCGAGTCACGGCTGACCCCTTGCAATGTTGATGACTGTTCGCGAGACTGTCCCCTCTTGAATCTTACCATACCACCGAGACGAGTATCTTTCCTCGAAAGCATACACAAACAAATATCTTGTCCGAATAAATGTGGACATTTTTATTCATCATCAATAATTCCACGTGGAGAAGTTTTGTGGTCTAGTGGATATCCAAAATGCAGACCACAAAGTACGGGGTTCAAATCCTTGGCACAGCACTAACTTCCTTTGGAAAGACATACTGTATATTTGCCATACTCGACCCGCACGGGTAACCGGGAATTAATTCCTTTATGCTTGAGCGCTTTAATGATAGCCTGGCTAAAGCCAGGGTAACGATGTCGAAAGTCCTTTGGAAGCGCCTAAAGAAGTTAGATCATTATCTGGAGGGCACTATGTAAGAACGGATCATTTTTGTTTAATTTATTATTCGTTATTATTACTGTTATTATTATTATTATTATTATTATTATTATTATTATTATCATCATCATCATCATTACTATTATCATTCTTATAATCATTATCATAGCAGGAAATATTCACTCATCAGTAGCTAGAAGATATTCAAAATTCCAACGAATGCTTATTCCATGAGTAGAACGCTGTAACGATCAATTTATCTTTGGTAAATTCCATACAAAAGGCATTCACTTTTCACTTGAGAATTAAAAACAAAACAAGAACATAAACAAAAACAACGATTGTTCTTCTAGCGCTTTGTGTTTAAGCGTTCAGAAAAAATGACCTCATGCAACGACCCCAGTAGGACAAAAGGTTGCGAGCTTCAGATATATTGATTAGATTGGCAAATTAAATCGTTTATATCGCTCTACCGCCTTTGACGGGGGATGTAATTGGCATTAAGCCTATACTAATCGTTGCCAGTATAGATATTAATCAAATAATTGTCGTCTATGTCAACAGCTATGTCGGAAAAAATCATTTAGCTATGACGTAAGCAAGCCAATTAATTGGCTACCCCGTTTTTATGCGAACAGGCCAAAAGACTATTATCAGGGTGGACGGTTAACACTTTAAATGTATGTTTGTTTTATTTCGAACCTTATTTGCGGAGTCTGGCGTAAACATTATTCAATAACGGAATGTCAAAGGTTAATATGTGTTTTTGGTTGGTTTATCGAAAAAAACCTACGACAAAAAAATGGAACGAGGAAGCCTATTTTCAGACCATGATTCATTTACTGATATTATTTTTGTTATAGATTCACAGCTATTTGAATCATTTTTTCCGGGAGGAGGACGTTTCCTACGACGTAAAACTGTAAAATCCCAGAACTGCCATAAGACTTATTTGTTTGATCAAATCCTGCTTTTAAACTTCATCTCCTTATTACCCGTTTGTCGAATACTCCTTTCTGAAAAAAACCTCTCCTGGGGCCTGTTGCATAAAACTTACTATCATAGTAACTTTACTATTATAGCAACTTACTAGAATTTGATTGGCTGTTGAGCAACATGACATCATCAAAAGCCAATCAAAATCCAGTAAGTTACTATAATAGTAAAGTTACTATTATAGTAAGTTTTATGCAACGGGCCCCAGATCCGTTTTTAAAAATTTCATTGGTCCGCTCCGATAATAGCCAGTTTGATGCCACATTGGACTGTCCCTTTAAATTGGTTGAGGTAAAAATCACACCGGCACCTACTATGCAGCCATATCTTCCCACTCATTAGTGAAATCTTTATATCAAACCATGAGGACGTTCTCACAAAGGCAGTAAAAATCACATCCACCCCCACAGTGCAATTCTTCTCTGTCAACAGTGGAAAAGAAATGATTATCGTGAATGATTCCTACAACTGATAGATATTTATAACGATCCATTAAAAGCAATACTTTTAAAGGTTTCTGACCTCTCAGTGCTTTTATAGCCTCATGTTTCTTATTTAGGGTGATTAGGATAACTAGGAATGTGCATTTCAATATTCAGCCGATCATGACAGGCAATGGTTCTGTTATTGTTCAAAATCCTCCCATTCAAACACACCACGCGTGCAGTATTACATGCCTTGTCATCCCATCGGCTCATATCAAGTTTATACAGTAACTTCTCACAAGCCAGTATGTTTTAAGCCATCGTAGACCTACTTTTTGATCATTTCCAAAAATAAAAATTTCCTTGTGGTAAGCATACCAAGCGGCTTTAGCGCCCATATACCAAGATATTTTCAGAAAGTTTTTTAGATGTTTTTTTTTTTAATATAAACGTATGGCGGCAGTTAAGCTGTTTGTTTGTTCACGATGTCCATTTTAGGCCTATTTCTCTTCTTCTGTATGCAAATGCTTCCTTCAATCATAAAGATGTTTGCAGGTTGCCCTGCTTCAGACTGAAATTTGGTTTTGCTGCGGGCTGTTATGTACCCTTTATTACAGGTATTATGTTTGCTGAATACAGTGATGTTATGAGGTTATTTAGCATGCAAGTTTTCATCATCTTATCCTATGGCCTTTGTGAAGCCAAAATGCTCTCGTCGCTTTGTTTCTTGCTTTCGGCATGCTACTTATCACTTGAGCGAAGAAAGGTGTCAACGAGTATCCAGAATCCTTCATTTTAGATTAATCCTTTTAATCCTTTTAATCCAGAGGGCTTCTTTCTCTCACCTTCTTTCGGCCTCAAGTATATATATATATATATATATATATATATATATATATATATATATATATATATATATAAGATAATGATAATAATATTCTGGATTTTTATATAGCGCCTCTCTGATATCTCTAAGCGCTTTACAGAATATGATTACCCCGATCACTGGATTCAGGCTGCCCACATACTATGAATGCACCTTCTCCACTCCTTGGGAAGCATTCCAACCAGGCACCTTTTTGCAGGCGCTCACAATGCAAATCATAATGATTTTCGCATCCTACCGGGTATCAACTTAATACCTGGGTGGACAGCGACAAATGTAGATCCATATCTTGCCAAAGAACATTAGTGCAGGGGAAGGATTCGACCTCGGATCATGAGAGTCCGTTGACATAATCACTATAGACCACGACACCTCTACAAAGATTCAAAGACGACAATAGAGAAACATCCAATCCAATTTATTGAGGGCCTGTTCAGACGCTGCTCACCGGCGGAGAGGTCGCCGCGACGTCGCGGATAATCTGTAGAGACGTCGCCGAGACGTCTCCGTGACCTGCTGGAGACTTGAAAAAGTCTCCCCAAAATCGAACATGTGTATATTTCCCACGACTCCCTGGAGACCTGGCTAGTCTCGGGGAGACGTGGCGGGGACGTCGCGGAGACGTTTCCGCAACCAGCGGAGACTCGAGTCGCGAACTAGTCGCGAACTATTTTCCAGGCCAGTGAGATACCCCCCTTTAGGGTTCCTTCATGCTCTTTTATATGTATCCTTATTGTTGTCCCGTCTCTCCAACAGAAGAAATGTCACAATCAGTATAATAATACTTTATTCTGCAGGCGACTTATCTTTGAAATGAAGTGTTTGTTCCTTCGGGTGTTTAAGTGTCTGAAATGAACGCTAATGACCTCAGTATAGAAAACACTTTTCAAATGGGATACTGATGTCTTCACATAGAGCGAACTACTCTCTGGTTATAGTTTCCTTTTGTTCTTGTGGAAGGGAAAATGTACTTAGGGATTAATTTGTACCTTGCTACTTTTCGTCGTCCATGCAATACGAAGGTTTTGTCAAAGTTTTTTCAATATCGTTTCTTAGGTGTCATTTTCTGATTTCACATGGGATGCTTTGCAGAATAAACTGTCAATTCCTACTTCTTTGCTCAGAAATGGCTCCTGTGGAAGTCTAATGATGAATTTATGAGTGCAGCTTCATGTACTCTTGTGCATGGAGTAACCCGTCTTTGTTTGCATGAAGCTTTGTTTCCAGACTTGTATTGGGAGATATGATGCCTATCATCATCTAATTTGAGCTTTTTGTGACCAGGTCAAATTTCATTGGGGGACATCAAGGGGATAACATATTGATAGATAATATGCATTCAAAAGATTTTGATTGAATGAGCGCAGCATTACTTGTTCTCAGAAAGTTGTGTATGATTAGGAAACCTATATACACGCATTATGAGACTGACAACCATGACAACCTTTTTGTATTCACTACTGAGCAATTTCTATTCACTGAGTTGGCATGTACATGTAATAAAGTAATATGCCATCTTCTTTCATCGTAATATACGTTATTAAATCAAACCCTGTCAAAAATAGAAAAATAATAATGGTTGTGTAGAAAGACGTGTAGAGCAGTAAAGAGAGAGAGAGAGAGAGAGGGGGGGGGGGGGGAGATTGAAACTTCTATCAATATAATTTGTAGAATATTATTTTGTTTTTCCTTCTCAAGTCAGTATAATAATACTTTCTTCTGCAGGCGATTGGAACACTTCTACATTCATCTCCAGGGAGGTTCAATATACCTTACTTGGTTTCTCAAAGACACGTTTCTCGAAGTGACAGAAAGGTATATTTATCGCACAAAGTTCTAATATGTCTGAATTAAAAATAGGTATTGGTTAACAAGTGGGCTATCATTTGATTGCATTAAATGGAAGTAAAGAGACGTCCTTTGGTAAAAATGCAGATGAGCATACTGCCATATCCTGACATCATTACAAAATCCACGTCTTGAATCCTCTGGGAAAGGCGCTATATAAATCCAGTTATTATCATTAGTATTACTCCGTGATATTTTCCCATATTTGCACGTCCGCAATGCTTCAATAATGGACGATTATACCGAGCAGGAAGATTGAATGATTACCAGGATAAAGAAACAAAAAACAAAACAAAAAAAAAAAGGAGAAAATTTTGCTATGAGGAAGACGAAAGGAAATATTAATGTTATTTGAGTGAGAGTAGACAAAACTGAATGGTAAGAGAGAGAGAGAGAGAGAGGGGGGGGGGGGGGTAATGAAATAGGGGCAAAGAGTTCATTTGACTAAAATATGTGAGATCTTTCTTACTATGTAATTATGCAGTAATTAGACATCACATTGGGACAGAAAAGCATTCAGTTTTAATATCTTAATTGAAGCCAGACGTGGTCAGAAGTGGCGAAGGCTATATATATTGAGTGGGTTTGATTAATCTAATTCATCTATTGTTTGAATATATCCATTCTTAAGTACGAAAGTCTAAATAATCTCCGAAAGACAGGCCTATAGGCTACAGCCTTCAGAAGGAGGCTAACGCTCGATTCGAATCTAATCCTCGACAACGTGACAGGTCCGCTCCCCCCGAGAAAAACAGGCGAGAGATAGGGCAGAGATTACATCTGGAGGGGGGTTATAAAATACATAATTGCCCTTTTCTTAATGGAATAAATCAAACGGACAGCATCATTTTTCCTCTATCAAAACAACACCACTTAAAATGGGCGACTTTCTCATATTATCATGTCGGTTAAATAGGTCTAAGTGTCCATTTAAGAAGTAGGGTAAGCTTGGTTTCCGAACAAATCAATCTACATGGTCTGCAAAGATCAGTTTCACTTATACGCGCCGTACGAACGCATTATAAAGTATGTTGGCGCCGCTGTGAAAATTAGAACAACCTCTGACAAGTCTGTGCGCGCCCACAACGTGGGCGACTTGATGAGTGTGTGGCGTTCTCAGCATCGTGCTATGTTAAGGCGTCTATGCTATACAGCTGCGAAACCTCCCACTATCACCCCTGACTATGTTTCAAACATGTAATGATTATCGGAACTTTGGATCTTTAACATGTTTAAACCTAACGTTGGTATATATCTGTACACATTGGTATCACGTGGTTCCAGTCATTTGTGAGGAGGGGGGGGGGGGGGGGGGGGAGGGATGACTGAATTGCTGTCAGGGATGGATCTCCTCATGGACGATGTAATGAAAGAGGAGCACGGCAATCGAGTCAGAGAACCCCAAAATGACGGAGGATCATATTTTTCTATTTTTACGTTTTCTTACTGCAATCTTTCTTTTTTACACCATTTGGGGGGGGGGGGGGGGGGGGGAGAGGGGTGCGTGCGTCCCTCAATGTGGCTTCACGTAGCTAGATTACATTTTATTGCAACGATTTAAATCGTGTCATGAGATACGGTATTCCACAGTTGTTCAAATAGATATTCGTAATAAAAATACGTTAATCAAAATTAGAAGTTTGACTGGCACGACGATAACCAGTATAGGCAACAAAAAATGACAAGTTCTTACTTCACATAGAAAGACGAAATGGAATTTCGTCTGGACGTCAAATTGCTGAACGGTCAGTAAATGAAAATGAAATTTTAAAAATGCAAACGGTTCTCCTGCTACACACAAAACCTGAATTTCGCTTGATATACATCTCACAAGTACAGAATATGTTTTTCTACATTCTACGGGCCTCATACAGTTATTAAACATGACTGAATTACAGCGATATTCCCTTAATAAACATAAAAATTACGTACTTCAAAGCATGTAGATAAGTGCACACTATAATATAAGACGTAATCATAAAATGTTATTATATAAATATATATATATATATATATATATATATATATATATATATATATATATATATATATATTAAAGAGTAACAAATTAGATATACTAGGTGTTTAAAAAACATTTCACACTTTTCATCTTTAATATCTCAAAAAGCATACATCAGATAATACCAATACTGGTATGGATTGTAGCTGAATAGTATGCGGTTTTGTCGGAGGTCATTTGAATAAAATATCATAGATCAGTTTTGCAAAATTCATGCTTATTTTTACAGTTAGGTTTCAGATTTGCTCCATTTCCAACCCTCTGTGCAAAATGGAAACTTTGTATAGGAGTCAATGAGTGTATCTGTGAGTGTGTGCTTAATCCCTGCACAATAGCCATGGAAAATGGAAACTCTAGTGAACAAGATTCTTGTCCAAGTCCAGGGTAGATGAATGTTTTATGAATTATTCATGAGGAATCACCCTGCCACTGCTAGTCTTTATTCATCCCCTTTTACTAAAACCAATGATAATGTAGACTAATGCCCTTATGTCTTTAATGGATTTGAAGCAATCAAAGCACTGAGAAGTCATTCCAGTTATTCAAATAATAATAAGGATGTTGTTGTTGATGATGATGTTGTTGATAGCATTTGTCCTGTTGGTAGCTTTTGTCTACTGTGGAAACAAAACAGTTTGTGACCCTTTCATTTTTTCATCATCATCATCATCATCATCATCATCATCATCATCATCATCGTTATCATTATTTAAGCAATTTAAATTTCATTTAAGCTCTAAAGCGGCGCCTTTGACCTATATGGAAAAATAAGAAGGGGCACGCTTCCCCTGGGCCACCCCTAGATGCACCACTGTATTAAGTATAGATATTGGCCATAATGTCCCACGCAAAATGGTGAATGACTCAGATCATAAAAATGAAATTTCAACAAACGATAAACTATATTTGTTTCGTGCAGGATGAAAAAGCAACTTTAATAATCAAAGAGAACCTCAAATAATGCCCTAAATTTTCTAATCATTTACACAATGGGGCCTTAATCTGTCTTAGGGGTATACGCACACAATTTAAGCTCTGCTGACATGGTCACTACTGTAATTTTGAAATGTAATTACATAATCTGATTGGTGAAATATTCTTTGTCAAGATTCTGCGAATTTTAAATTATCTTTCTAAAGTAAATGAAGAACGAATTCGGTTAACTCATGCAAACTCTATTGCACTGATTCCCAACTCCGATAACAGTTTTTTTTTTCACTTTACATAACAAGGAGCATTCGATCGCTTTCAAAGAATGACAGATTTTAATACCATCTAGACATTTATTAAGTCTTGACCAATATTACCGATGTGTGTACACCTTATGATATGGACAACTGGATTTGCCATTTGTTTAGCAGAGCAGTTGATGCCGGATATGGATTTCATGCTTAACCCGAATTTCAACCACAACACCGAAATGCTTGGTTCTCAAATGGATTTGTGATGGTTTAAAAACAAACCTCAATTGATTCCCGGTCACTCTTGGATCGACCGGGGTGCATTAGCCTTGTTTAGCTCAACAGAAGACGTCTACTCACCTTAAAGGAGGTATATATCTCTCTTAATCTATTTATCTATTATTTATGGTTTGACATAACTCGTGATTAGCACCCACTGGACGAATTGTTAACAGTTCACAATTTCTCGAATAAAATACTTTCATTGATGACAAATGGTAAACATTTTACAAACAAACACTCTACTAAATGATTAAAGGCATCGGTTAACATTGTTATGATTAAAAAAAAATATTGTTTTGTTACTTGAAAATGGGATAAACATAAGTGTTATAGTGTAAAAATACCAGTCTGAAAATTTCAAAGTATAATATCCACAGGAAGTATTATTAAATATAAAAATTGTAAACCAATGTTTGAAAAATATACGAGGGTCGGTTGCACAGAATAGATATTAGGAGTGCGCATGCGCGTATGATCACCTTACCGTACTGTGTGTATTGGCGTATCACGCGGCGAGAGGCACATAACGGCATTTTCAAATTCAAGCAAAGTGGTCCTCTTAGTGATTGTCTCGTGAGACGAAATTTACAATTTTTCATTCCAAATTATGGTTGGTTTCAGGGTTTTTGAGTACAAATACAAGTACTCATACACATGTTTCATCTTAGTTTGAGAATTTTTTAAATCAGCTACTCACAAAGTTAGCCAATGCCTTTAAGCTTTATACATACACAATGAAAATTCTGTAATTCCGTGGCGAGAAATCATGTAACTGTAATATGTTTGGATTGAAATTATCTAAAAAGGTTCCTTAAATGGAGAAATAATATGGATCTTGGTCCAAAATCAGTATAAAGCCCAAATATGACCTGATATAGGTCATTTCACAGATTTATTTCCCAGATATTATTATCATGATTATTTCACAGATAAAATGAAACAATTATGGGTACTTTTATTATGACTCTTGATGACGTACTCACACATCCACTGTTAAGAGTCGCAGATTTCACTGCATTCAAATAGCAATACACCAAAGATGCAGTAACTTTGGGCAAACCTCAGACAGATGTTGTTGTCGTTAAGGATAATTGTATCGAATTTTGTGTCCATCAAAATAACAACAACAACGGATTATTTTTGCAACAGTTATGACTTTTTGATATACCCAAATGGCAAGCACATTAAAAGGGCACATCGTTGTCTTTCCACGCTGTAGTTTTTTCCTGTTTATGTGTGTCTTAAAAACAAAAGTTCTTTATGTCACATTTCGATTTATATGGTGTTACCTGCACTCCTGCGCCCTGCTCACTACTGATTGTGAATATTGTGATTACAATGTTTTAGTCAGGTTGTCTTCCCACTCTCCATTCCATCATTTAGAAAAAAAAAATATGTCCGTTTATTTTTAATGGCTGTCGGAAAATAACTTAAACTGTAAAAAATGCGGTAGGTATTTACAGTAGATTTACTGGCAGCAGAGTTGTCAGTAAATTCCGTAAATACTTAAATGCAATATTCTACTGCTGTTTACAGTTTTATCATAGAATAAATAGTATGATGGAGGGGGGGGGGGGGGAGACCATAGTTCGCGCACATTTTAATTTTCTAAAGAAGACAAAAATTATTCTCATTTAATTGACACCAAAGACAAAGCAAAGTTTTAGACTACAAAATGGGCGCACGAAGAAGACTAATTTACGAAGAATTCCCCAGATATCGCGATCGCAAAATTCGATGTCGTATCGCAACGCACTGGATCTGGAAAAGTTAAACAGAAATAACGAGACCTAACTTCGCGCACGCCAGTTTACAATTGATTAATTCAAAATAGAGATCCATAAAAGGGAAGATAATTGCATCATTTGCAAGACAAAATGCCATAGAATTATTTGATATCACATTTTACTTACAATTTTGATGACATCGTCTCTCGAAAAGAAGAATTCTAGACCCTTGTCGGCAGGTTCAGTTTTTTTTTTGAAAGGACGCAAAATGCTGCAAAATTTGGATATTTTTCTTTAATAAATTCACAATTCCTTCCCAAATTCCAAAGAAAGGTTAGTCCTAGGGTAAATTAAGGTTGATCTTTCCGTTGGTGCTATCAGATTTTCACACTATTTTCTGGTATTTGAGATATGGCCCTGTGCGCGAACTTTGGACTTGCGCGAAGTTAGCTCACTCTACCATACAGTACTATTAAAAAAAAACAGTAAATTACTGGCAACTCTACTACCAATTATTCACTGTAAATTCTACAGTAATTTTTTTTTTTACATTATATAGGCAAACACTTTACACATAGTTTTTTTTAAAGTCATGAATTATAATAGACAAAAAACAAACAAACAAAACCCAAACTTATACGAGGAGACGCCCAAACGGTTGAACTCTTACCAGAGACATTGAATGCAGTTGACTGGAACGACATGGTCGTATCATGTATCACGATACGTTAACTGGCAAGCAAAAGGAAAAAAAAGTTTTAAAAACAATTTCCATCGAAATCCCTCTTCAATCTATATTCTTTGACATCTCCAATTTCTTTCACGAATGAAATCAAGAAGTAATTATCTCAACAACTTCTCAGAAATCAATCAAAGATTATACCCAAGAAAAGTGCAACGGGAAAAATGACATAATGACGTGGTGTGCATTCTTTTTTGATTGAACACCTAAAAATGTATTAACCAGGTACCACAGACACATACCCCCGGAGGGTATCCCCCTTATAAATTTCGGATAAGCCACTGTGATTTAGTTTTCAATGCGTGAGTACCAGAATACGAATCATGAACTTTCTGACTGTATCTCATTGTCACTTTTTCATATTCTTATATTTAAAAGAAACCTGAACCCTCAAGTCAAGTAGTTTTTCAGTCATAGCTAAGACGGAATAAAACAGATCAGTGAAAATCTCAATAAAATCGGACACCGAATCAGAAAGTCGCGGCTATCTACATGACATTTTTTTTTTTGGACTTTTTTTTGACAACTCTCAATATGTTTTGTACACTATGATTTAACATTTTCATTTTGCTTAAAATTTGCACATTTTCTTTAGCCAAACTAAAGATATGTTTTCTATGAAACATATTGAGGATAAGGACAATGGAAACATGTGTTCTGGCAGAAAATAAAGAATATGTGAAATTCTGTGTAGAAAAGATATCGACATGATTGACAGTTTTCCACAAATTATATCACCAGTAGCTATGGTAGGGTAAAACACAGAAAATTTCATGTCGGCATAACTTTCTTATTCCGTGTCCGATTTCGTTCAGATTTTCGCCGATCTGGTTTATTTTGTCTTAGCTTTGATTTAAAAACTACTTGACCATTTTTTTTTCCTGGGGGGGGGGGGGGGTCCTTTAATTGCATGAAGTGAATACAAGTGATTGGAATGAGACGGAGGTGTCAATGTGGCAATTTGCTATGATGCACTACTGTCTATTGAAAATGACAAAAGCATGCAATAGTTTGTCGGCTTCTCAAAGCTGCCTGTTGGGGTTATCTCCAATCTCGTATGCCTAGACTGTTAATGGGATTGCATTAATGCACTGCATACTAAATTTTGTTGATGGCGGTTCCACACAAGAAAAATTGTTTCATGATGTGAGGGGAGCCACGGTCCCTATTATTACCCTTTCTTACATTTCATATTGTCTCTGGATGTCAATGTTTTCAACGTTTTTGTTGTTGATCATTCCTTTATTAGAGAAAAGTAGAATACAAAATACAAAGTAAACATAATAGAATCAATTCAACATAGTTTGACAAGAATAGAAATCACCGACAAATGTTATAATCTACTGAAAATCCTCGCATCTGATTGGCTGAAAGCAAATTAGTCAGTGAAAATCACCGACAAAACTCTTCATGAAACGCTCCCCTGGTCCACTGCTTATATTGGCGAATGGCCGGTTTTGCATGTTTTTAACAAGGTAACACAAGTACTATCAGATGAACAGAACTGATGAATGAAAACAAGTTTATAACTTAACAGGTGTAATGTTATAATGTTCGGTTGTTTAAACTAAAATCTTTAGTTATATCTTAAATATCGTGTTTTTGTTTGTTTGTTTTAATGCATGTAGGTCCAATTCATTCAGCTGCATAGTTTGATTATAAAATGAGTATCAGCATAGCAAAAAGAAAGCTTCAGAAAGGAAAACAGTTTCCTTTCGAAGAAAGGAAGAAAATATACGGAAATCAATGGATATAAACTATGTTGCACCAAATAAAAGACACGGTAAAACCAAGACAATATAGCGCTTCCCGTACACTGTAAGAACAGTTGTTTAAAAATTATTAGGTTGTTTAAAATATGAACCTACCAACCACGCCAACAGTTGTTTAAAAGAGATCCCCATATATTTTACATACTTTTAAAAAATAAAAACAACGGCTGGTAGGTTCATATTTTGAACAACCTAATGATTTTTAAACGACTGTTCTAACAGCGTATTCGATGCGATTTCAGAACAAAATACATAATGGCACATTTATCGCGCATAGAAATATTATACCGTCCGACAATATCACAGAAATATAGTCTGCTGAAAGCATGAACCGCATTAACACTACGATTAGAGGTGTCGTACCAAGGAGTTTAAACACTCGAATGGAGATCTACTCAAAGGCTGAGGGCTCGAACCCCGGAACGATACCATTTATTTTGAGAAGGCATTAATCTACATTTTGGCGTTGTCACCCAAGGGTTTACTAAGTAGGGCCAAAACTGAGGGTCCTCGAGAACCTTGTTCGGTGCTATAATGCTAATTGTTAATTTTATCATTATTATTATTATCATTATTATAATTATTATTATTATTATTATTATTATTATTACTGATATGATTGTAATTAAGAAAGTAATTAATTTCATCAGTCATACTTGGTTACAAGAAATAGTCCTCATTTAATTGGAGTTGCCTTTGTGAACAAAATCAAATTTGTTTAATCAAAACTTTAGTTAGAAGCGAATAATGGCAAGAGCCACAATCTTCCTTTTCATATTTTACTTTTTTATAGATACTCCAGGATAAATAAGATTTATAAAAAATTCAGAGACTAAGTTCGTCCTTTAAATACAGTCATTCTTATTTGTCATGCTATGTCTTGTGGACGTAAAACTCACAATCATGATGCCACTACACGCCGAGATAATTATTCTCATCGTGAATCAGACAATATCAAAGGCAGTAATCACAAATACCGATTTCCTTTCCCCCATTTTCGTCTATCTGGAAGTGGCTTTTGCTTTGGGGGCACAATTTCATGAAATTTTGTCGTCACGACTATAAAATGTGATTATTTCATTGATATCAATCCAACAATAGATCGAAAGAGACAGGTATCCGCGGGCTTAATGTAATACTGAATATTCTCAAGACAAATTAAATTCAGCACGGACATACTAAGTATCCTCAAGTCATAAAATAATGCATGCCGAGTCATATTAATGTCTTATTTCCTAAAGCTTAATTATCCGCCGCGATATTTCTCAAAAATTGCACGCTGATGTAACATTCTTATTCTGCGCTGGTTTGGTAAGAGGCCATTAGAGCGGCTTACAATAAAGCCCCTTGAACGTAATTTCTACGGTGAAACAAGGATGTAATGACCAAAATATTCATCGCATGTGCTTGTAACTAATGAAGAAGAGAGCGTCAGGCTAATTGAGTTTGAGAAAACCATAGCCCCTTGTTTTGCTCATACGAGATAACAGATGAAAGAGCGTGACAAGGGAAATCATATTTCTCAGCACAGTTAAATTAGCATTTCTTGAAACGCCATACCATCTCTCTATGGTATCTTTTACTCTGATTTGTATTCTGGTCTCCCGTCCCCGTCTGATATAACCAATAGCCTTTAACCAAAATCCTTATTCATGAATGATTTTTACATGCTACACGATCTCCAGTCAACATGTTAAATAAAATATTTTTGTTCTACCTTTGAATGATTTTACAGGCTTTAGAGTTGTATTCATGCAACTTATGTACTTAGACTAAGTGATAATGATTTTTTTTTGTTATAATGTTGATTTTCAGCTAAACGAAAGGCAAATTGTATTATGATAAAGAGCCAAACATTACTTTGAATTCAAGCATAAGTAGAAGGAGCATTAGATGGATCAAAATTATAGTGGTAAAAACCGATGCAAACCCGGGATGGACAAACAGGAAATGCTTCCAAATTAGAGAAGTTTGTATTTCCTTTAAAACTTAAGTCATTTTAACAGTACCAGCATGTTATTCACTGTAAGTACACTGCGAAGTTTAGACATATTCAAGTAAAAAATATTCGAGATCACTAGTTGTGATAGCATCATTCGTTCCCTTTTGTTTTACGGTCGACTCTGCCTTGCAAGATACTTGCTCTTACATTCCCCCGAAATCAGAGAAAGAGAAGAAAAGAGAAGTGTGGGAGAAAAAAAAATCCGCAAACTAGAATCTCTGGAAGGCTAATAGCATTTTAATTATAAGAAGATCACTGTTCCGGCTTATCTGCAATCTTTACTTCTTTCTCACATTTTTCTTCTCATTGCCAGGCCAACCTTCTCTGCAAAAATCTATTTCTGTTATACTTTACTCCATCATATGCCTCGGTTTTTTGTCTAAACTAGATTTTTGTCGCTTTATTTCTGGCTTTGTATTTGAATAAGCAATTTAAACTTATTCTAATTGAAGGTGTGCTGAATCAAAATCTAATCCGATAATTGAAATGAAATTGTAAGTAAGAGTTTTTAGGGCTTACTCTGGACAAGACAAAACCATGATAGCAACACAATTAGTGACGTGCTGGTATGATCCCTTTTATAACTAACCACAGCGTAACTCTTGACGAAATGTGGAAATGGAAAAGATGCATGGTTGAGGAATTATGGCAATAACTTTACACCATGAAGATGGATTAAAAGAAGACCCCCTCCCCCAAAAGAAAAAAACAAATCCTTACCTACAACAGTACTGACCAACTTTCAAAGAGTAGTAATTATTCAGCCTCTCCCCAATCACTCCGCAAATTTCAAAGATCTGCTGAAGATCATTAAGGGGTAACGATTCCCAAAGGTTTCTGGCTCTGTACTTAAGTGAATCCATATCTCTGTTTTAAGTTTGAAATACGAGATTCAAACATTTTTTTGGGAAAGAGAAATTTCTAATTTTCATTGCACTCTCCATGATCATTGCAAAAGCGACTTGTTAGTATATAGACAAGACAACGCACAAATTCACACTCGCATGGAATAAAGTGCTTCCTATACGAGGTTGTTTTGTTTTGTTTTCTTTCGCATTTTTGATCTTCAGTATATGGAAATTGGTTTTATTAAATGTAAAGTGATTTTGATATATAGGTAAAATGATTTTGATCTTTAGTAGAAGTAAAATTATTCTGATCCGCAAAATATATGCAAACTGATTTTGATGTGTAGTAGATGTAAAATGAAATAAACTATAGTAGATGTTAAATGATATAAATATTCATTAGATGATAAATGACTATGATCTTCATTAGATGTTCAATGATTTTAATCTACAGTGGATTTAAATTTTTTTCAATCTTCAGGTGCAGTGGATGTTAAATGATTCTGATCTTAAGTAGATGTTAAATAATTATGATCTTCAGTAGATGTTAAATGATTTTGCTAGTCAGTAGATGTTAAATGTTTTGATCTTCAGAAGATGTTAAACGATTTCTATCTTCAGTAGATGTTAAAAGATTATGATCTTCAGCAGATAGAAAGGATTTTTTTGTTTTAGGTGGATGTTAAATGATATTGATCTTCAGAAGATTTTAAAGGATTTCATCTTCAGTAGAAGTTAAATGATTTTGATCTTCAGTAGATATTACATGATTTTGATTTTCAGTAGATATTTAATGATTCTGATCTTCAGTCGATGTAAAATGATTATGATCTCCAGTAGACATAAAATGATTTTGCTAGTTAGTAGATGTTAAATGTTTTTTTTTTACCCTTCAGGAGATGTTACATAATTATGATCTTCAGCAGATAAAAAGGATTTTTATCTTCGGTGGATGTTAAATGACTTTGATCTTCGGAAGATTTTAAAAGGTTTTCATTTTCAGTAGAAGTTAAATTATTTTGATCTTCAGTAGATGTTAAATGATTTTGCTAGTCAGTAGAAGTTAAATGTTTTGATCTTCAGAAGATGTTAAACGATTTTAATCTTAAGTAGATGTTAAATGATTTCTATCTTCAGTAGATGTTACATAATTATGATCTTCAGTAGATATTAAATAATTTTGATCTACAGTAGATGTTAAATAATTATGATCTTCAGTAGATATTCAGTAATTTTGCTAGATGTTAAATGTTTTTGATACTCGGTAGATGTAAAATGATTTTACTAGTTAGTATATGTTGAATGTTTTTGATCTTCAGAAGATGTTCAATGATTTTGATCTTCAGTAGATATTACATGATTTTGATTTTCAGTAGATATTTAATGATTCTGATCTTCAGTCGATGTAAAATGATTAGGATCTCCAGTAGACGTAAAATGATTTTGCTAGTTAGTAGATGTTAAATGTTTTTGATCTGCAGAAGATCTTCAGTGGTTTTGATCTTCAGTAGATGTTCAATGATTTTGATCTTCAGTAGATGTTACATGATTTTAACCTTCAGTAGATGTTAAATAATTCTGATCTTCAGTAGATAGAAAGGATTTTTATCTTCGGTGGATGTTACATGATTTTAATCTTCAGTAGATGTTAAATAATTATGATCTTCAGCAGATAGAAAGGATTTTTATCTTCGGTGGATGTTAAATGACTTTGATCTTCGGAAGATTTTAAAAAATTTCATTTTCAGTAGAAGTTAAATTATTTTGATCTTCAGTAGATATTAAATAATTATGATATCCAGTAGATGTTAAGTGATTATGCTGGTCAGTAGATGTTAAATTTTTTGATCTTCAGAAGATGTTAAAGGAGTTTTATCTTCAGTAGGTCGAACCAAACAGGGTCTCATTGAAGACCACCATTATTGGTGAAATGTGCCGCCCTGTATAAATTTCATAAATAAATAAATGAATAAATAAATAAATAAATGATTTTGATCTTCAGTCGATGTTAAATTATTTTAATCATCAGTTGATGTAAACTCTAGTGATTTTTAGTAAACATCAAGTCTTTTTCTTCTTCAGTCAGTGTAAAAAAACCCAACTAATTTTCAGTGAGTGCCAAATACTCAGTAGATGCAATATGTAAAATGATGTACATCCCGAGCACAAGGAAATGTCTTTGATCCTTGCTAGATGTTTACTTACTCAACGCATGCCCCCTGGGTTCTTGTGAGGGAGGCATATAGGCTTGCCGTGCCCCCTGACAACCACCAGTGTATATGGTTACCGTAACGACAGTTTTAAGGTTGGTGTTTTACTTGCTTTATCCTGCCTTTCAGGTGGGATTAAACTCGAGTCTAATCAGGATAGAGGATAGGTTCGAAAAGGAAAGAGCAACGGGAGAAAGTAGCACGATATATTAGAATGAAGAAAGGGAGATAAAGAGAGAAATACACTAGTATCATAGGGCAGAGGAAAACACATCAACTTATAGAGGAAATGTGCTTTCAACAACGTCGCGAATAAGTGGTAAGGATATGAGAAGAACCACAACACCGATAAAATGAAAAACAAAAAATAACAAAGTGTAACAATCTTCACCTTTTGCGTGTATAAAAGATAAATTTCTCAGTTATGAAAAATAACAAGGTCGTTATGAAATATCTGAACTCAAGGAATAAGACATGTAAACGTAAGAGTACAGCGTAAGTTATCTTGGGTACATCATCATCTAAAGTGATGTAAATGTCACCGAATTGGTGCATTTTAATCATACAATTTAAGTTTTTAAATGTATAAATCCCAACAGAATCCCGTGCAATTATATTTTGCAGATATACAATATGGCTGATAGAACATGCATCTGTTTTCATTAATTTGTATATATTTTTTTTTCGCCAGAGACCAGCAGTCTTACTCAATTAATTTAAATTCATAGATTCAACATATACACCTTTATATCATGCACATTTCCCCCCTTTCTAAATCCCTCTCTAAGGATGTGTGCATATACGAAAAGAGGACTCCGTTGCAAAACATGCACTTTTGACAACGATGTGAATTTTCTTCATTATATTCAGATTATCTATCTTGGATATAAGAGAAATTTGTTGACTGGGAATAAAAGTTCACATTTAGCAGTCTGTTGAGAATCAGGTTTGGATAGGTAAACAAGGATAGGAATGCCCAGATTTAAATCAAATGATAATAAATTTGAAAATACCTTCTTGCCTTACAATAATTTCAAGTTCATTTTAAATTGTCATGAGTTACGTTATTGAGAAATAGCCATTCATTTAGCTGTAAATTGATGTCGAAGTATGATAAAAACATTATTTATTCCATTATCATCCTATAGGAATATTTTACTCTACAGTCCGCGAAGACAAGGGATTTTACTCATTTTGCTGGGTTTTTAAACAATATATTGGTATTGTGTATCTTAACATAACCCACTTCTTACCGAACTTTTGTAGTGTTAGCTCTGGATTGCTTTCTATATTAGTTGACGGTTCCACCAAGTTCATAGAATGGGTGCGGCACGTTAATCCGAAGGTTCGTTTTCCGAAAGTTCGTTATTCCGAACACACAAATTTGCTGTACCTGGAGGTTCTTTATCCGAAAATGAAATAGGGTTCGTTAATGAATCTTATTTCATTTTCGGAGAATTGAACCTTCGGAATAAGGGAAGGTAGGAATAACGAACCTTCGGAATAACGGACAATAGGAGTAACGAACCTTCGGAATAACGAACCTATGGAATAACGAGCTGTTACCAATTGAATTTATTCAAAATAAATTCAGTTGCGTTGTTTGAACTGGCTTTATATTCAGTACCTCTCTGAATTCTAACTGAATGTAAGCTTACATTTATTTAATTAGATAGTTCTGCACTCTAGGCGAAGAATGAAACAGATATTGTGAGTGCATTGCTAGTGTTTGTGTGTTTATGAATATATCATCTTATTTTCATTCTCATTGGAAGATTTATTCAATTATTATTGAGCAAGCAATTTTAATGTGTTTGATAACTGTTTTTAAGCTGAGCTTGCTAGCTTGGCTGGAAAGGCAAGAGGGAGCTTACGAATGAAGGTCTAAACGAACTTTCTGTAGGTGTGTAATATATTTTATTATAATTTCTATAAAAAAATATTGTATAGGTGGAACATATTGGTATGTTTTCATTTCAACCTTATTTTTTAACAATAATTAGATGTCATTTCGTTGCAATAGTTTGTATGTAAGATATCAATGTTCACAGTCATTATTCATTCATTACACTTTTATATTTGCTTCCTGAGAAATTTTACGTGTTAAAAACTTATTTGTATTAAAATTTAGAGAATAGTGTCTTAAAACACTGTATATCAAACCATGTCGAATGACGGTCTAGATTCTGCTAATATTGCATGGCTAAATCATTCCTTGAGGCAAGTTGATGAAACTCCAATTTCCACTAACTCATCTCACCTTCACGATAATTTGTATAAAATCATGTAATGCCATATATCTTTCGTCCTCGATGAATAATGAAATACACCTCTAGCAGGAGAACTAACTTTCGGCGTGAAGGAAAAGATTATCTTGTCATACCGACCCAATTCGCTTTTCTATGCCTATCACTGCCTGTTGAAATTCTTGTTTCTACATGTTATACAGGAAATAGCCTATATACAAAAGACTCTTCAATTGCCCACTGAAAATATCTGAAATATCTGTGTAAATCTAACTCACAACTTATCAACTGAGGATTCATAATATGCTTTCACAGATAACTTAGAAAAGTGCAATTTCGGTAATTTGTGCAGAGAAATGAAGTAATGTAAAAACCAAAACATGAATATCCTAATTTTCAAATTGTGAACAACTCTTTACATCAATTGTCAGTGAATTCTGGAATTAACGATTTAAAATTTTAATAAATGCGATGGAAATGGGGAATATAGGTTCACATTTTTCTTTCCTTTGAAGTTTACTTCCCCAAAGATAAATAACTCGTAGAAGAATCGTATGTAAAACTTCTTATTGATGCAATCAGTATGAAAATTTGTTTCACAAAGTTGATATAGAAACCAATACTTCGTAAATCAAATTATCAAATCCTAATTTAAAAAAAAATGTTAAATTTTTCTTTTCTTTTCTTTTCAAAAGAACAACTATCATTTGGCTACTTCGAGAAACTTATTTTTACCTAAACTTGTAGTTTATGATACTCACAGTATTGTAGTTTTTCTTTTCTTTTCAAAAGAACAACTATCATTTGGCTACTTCGAGAAACTTATTTTTACCTAAACTTGTAGTTTATGATACTCACAACATGTTTTTATTACGTATTATTTTACAGAAAGAAGCAACTGAAAGACACCATTAAGACACAAATTCACACATTAGACAAAAATTAAAAGGTAAAATGCAGAAGTAATTTTAATTCATGTTGAAGAACTACTTCAAGCAGCTCTTCCTTATACTCGAAACAAATTGAAAATACAAACATTGCTGGAATGCTTACAGAAATAAATACACTGAATGACGTGAACCGCTCTATGAAATGAATTCTTTAAACAAACATGGAATTCGTATTTACTTCTGAAATTTATTTGCCTACCTAGCTCTGAGAGGTGTGACTTCCTAACTGACCTATTCATCTTATTTTCTACTGGTGCAATAAATGTCATGAAAGCTTTACCTTAATCATGTTATTTAGTCATCTGCAATCAATATCAGAATTAAATTTATGAACTTTGAATGATGTTAATCCTCCTCTGAAGTGAATTTCATCTGGACCTATTCGTCCAACATCTGAAAAAATGCCAAACGCCTCCTTTTCGTGTTGTGATACTAAACTTTGATTCTTTGCATATCAGAAAAACTCACATATAATAGATATATAAATCATTCACACGAGAAGTAATGAAAAATAAACGTGATCCTTTCATTGAATATGGTATAATTTTGGTAGAATTATAACATTTCGAAGATATGTTACATCAACTGTGATCTCGCTACATTGAAACGATTTTCTATAAAAGCTGAGGATATGAATTCATTTACACCAGTAAGCTAGAAAATAATACACTTTTATTAAATCTCCACTTATGATAGGTCATAGCAACATGACACGATTTTACAAGTTAATTCAGGAACTGACTACAATGAAATGAAATACCTTAGCTATGATGTTACAATTCGGCTGACGTTAAATCTTCTGCTGCGTACATTTAAAGGGGCTAGGATATACAAATGTATACTTTCAATAAAATTTCTAATTATATACAGTAAATTTACATCTGATTATGATGTCATCATACATTTTGCAGTATTTTGTCGCAATTAATTGGATAAAACAAAACATAGATCAGAAAAGACTTTACAGAGAAGTAATTCAAGAAAGGGCTTACATTACATTTAAAATCATCGGACGATTTCATACTTGTTTTTTGTAACACTAAAGAAGGAGAAATAGTCCTGACTTACTAATTGAATGGATTTACCCAAGCTAAGTGACAATTATGGTTACGGACACTGTGCAAAGTTTGAAGCGCTTATTTCAAACAAGACCTGAAAAGATGTTGATACAGATGTAGAATTTTCATAGTTAAGGTAGATAGGTAGATAGACTGACATCTGAATGGATCATTTAGAAAAGATAGTTCGCGACTGGAAGAAAGGGAGAAAGATTATCAAAGTATATCAGATGGTGAAATACGAAGTAAGAGTTTAGTCTTAGGTGATGGAATAGTATCAAGTAACATGTCTAATGGCCACTGAACACAATACGCCCTTTCGTTTGTACGCTTAACAATCCTCTCAAAGCAATTACTGCATGCCTCAGAAATTCAACACAACGCTAACTCTGCTGATTTTGCGTTCACCTTTTTGAACGATGGCATACGAACATGGTCGTCAAAGAGAGTGTCTGTCACTGGCGCAGTCTTGCGTCAGCAAATTGACGCTTTATGTGCAAAGGGGTCGAGGGGACAATGATATTAACCTAACATGAAGGCTCTACGACGAAGATTGTGCAAAAGCCCCTGAGATGATTCCTTCACGGTATACTCCAGTATTCACGTTGTTGATTTTTTAGTGGAGCTCGTGCTGGTGCTTGGGGGTCCGTGAGCCATGTGAAAATTGCCCAGTCACCGGACGCACCCATTTTGCTTCAACATCTCAACATCATATTCAATCTTTACCTTGATTTTACAGGGTGTCACAAGAAAACAAGCATCCCGAAAAGAGGGAGCTACACATGACTGTTCGACTTATATCTGACAAATAGCATCGATACATAATATTGAATATTATTTCTAAAGATAAAATACCGTTATTTTTTTCCCAGTGATTCATCTACGTTGAATGTGCCGTCTGATATCATTCAGTTTTCTGGCTCAAAAGATTTCTTTGGCATGATCATTATAAAGAGTTTCTGAAAGGGTCTATAGGCTGTAATGATTCTACATGAAAGTAGGCCTGTCAAAGGGATACAATGATCATGATGATGAACTAGAGTTTCTAATCTGTGTAACACTAAACGATTGTGGTAATGTTCCAGTTAAACCATTACATGGATATTCTAAGATGTAATTTTCTACTATGAAACCAAGATACCGTCATGACCATAGAGTGCAAACCAGCGCCTACACACTGTGACTCCCTCTTCATGAGACACCTTAGCTCTTAATAACAAGGCTTAGAATATCGATGTAAAACACCTCACGGTGTCTCAATATCAATTTTACTAATGGTTCGCATAGGGTAATTGGATTTGATCACGCTCGATAGAGCGTTATGATCACTTGATGGGCTTGGTGGGATATTATATTAACCCATCACTTATGAGAACAGGGTTGTCCCTGTACAAAACCTATGGGAATCGGGGATTTCAGTAGTCAAAGACTATAGGTGAGTGTTGCCCCTCTCAATAAACTGGAATTGAAAGAACTGTTTTCCTGCCTTCAGAAAGTCCCTGCAGGGGTGTTAACACTGCCAGATATTCACTTCCATCCATGGCACATGTAGTAATACCCCGATGGAGTTGATGATTTTGAACCTGGTTGAACGTACGTTCGGATCCTGTGATGAGATAAAGCACGACATGCCCTTTCATCGGAGTATTCTATCAGAAGATTTCAGGAGTGGGAACACTAAATTGGAAGAAAGAACGCCTAACCAGAGGCGTGCGAATTAATAACCGTAACACATTCAAGAACACGTCGTGTCTTCTTATGGAATACATTATATTTAGAAAGAAGTAATGAAGATTGGCAGTTATATTTCAAACATTGACAACTCAATAACAACAATCAGTGATCTAAAGAACGCAGAAACTGACATGACTCCCAGTTTTTGCAAAACAACTGGAATGCACTAACATGACTAATGAAGCTATAAAATGATATCATGATGGTATAACGTGGGGAGGACTTAAACATCAAAATTATATTTCATGGAGAACTGTATGTCCTAAAACAAGAAAATATCTCGTTCTGGTAGGCCCACTATCACATTATGACTCTGATGTAAACTTTGGCCTATATTTTGGCAGCAACATGTTCAACTGCTAGTTCCTAATATCTATATAATCGCTGAGTCATATCAAAATCTAGGTACAACCAAATGAAATCAATCTATTAACAGAACATACATCGTTGCTCTGTCAACAAACTAGAAAGATTGGTTCAAAGTCCATATCTTTTCTTTCAAAACCGACAAAAGAAGGAAGAGAAGCAACAGAACATTTGTTTGTTTTTTTTTATACAAAATGAACCAATTACATGGACTCTTCTAGGAAATCAGAACATAAACTTAAGTTGACCTGCTGTCTGGATCTTCTAAGTTATTGTTTATGATTGTAGTTTAATCAAACTGTCCAAGTTCCCAGTCCGGGTTATACGTCTCCTGTGCCTGCCATGGGTCCCAATTTTGGACGGGGGCTCTCTTGCCGAATGTTAGGCCTTTGTGGTATCGCATCCTCTTGGCGTTCCTTGCTCCTTCGCCGCTTTCCGAGTCTCGTCTCTTGCCAAAGTTTATACCGGAGTGTACGTGAATGCCCAAGTTCTTTTTACCCTGCAAACAAAGCAGAAAGAAGTACAGACTTGCATAAATAGGCTATCGAATTCAAAAATAGACGTCAAACGATTTACAGCAAAGATGTCTACCATGATTATCACGAATTAGGAACTAAGCGAAGTCACATGCAATTGCTCGATATAATGTATGTAATTCTGCAGGGATAGAGATAGTCTAGTTCTGGACGTATTTATTTATCTACCTCCACCTCTCTGTTAATACCCATAACCTCTGAGCGTCCGGCCCGCGCCAGGGCTTAGGCCACTGATTAACTCTTCCCGCAAATTCACCTTCCTCGAAAAAATGGTCTATCCTTAGTGTAAGGGCGCAAGAAATTTACAAAATAATCACGTCTGAGAAGTTAAGACTAGAAATGAATCCGGGTATGAAATGAATCTGGGTATAAATGAATAAAGTGCACCCTCAAAATCGTCAACTGTTCGTGGCGCAGTGGTTAAAGCCATTGTCAGAGCTCGATTACTAGTCATGCTAGTCAAGGGTTCGAATCCCCATGACGCTGGTAATTTTTTTGTCGTTATGAAATTGACGACCATCGCGTTTATTCCGTTGACGAAATAGGTAAAGTATGATAGATATTCTTCGATCAAGGCCTACCATTCCGTGCCTGCTTACACTAAGGATCGACCAAATAAAAATGTTTAGGGAAAGTGAATGAGTGGACGTCGCGCCATCAACGACGATTCGCATAGGGATTGGGTATGATTATGCATGCACGGGTCAGGGAAAAAATAACTACATACGTTCAGATCTAGACTAGGATAGAGAGTAGTTGGCGCTCATTTCGTCTGGTGTAATTAAGGCCAACCGCACACTATAGGCTACGATCCGACTGCGAAAATGAATTGAATTGAATTGAATTGACCCGATTCTGAAAAAAACTGACAGTTTGCATTAATCATGAAAGTGTAATCGAGTAAAATCATCATATTTGTACTTCGAAATAATGATAGGAATACTATAATCAAAATTTTGGTTAACTGCATTTCTTGTGGTCTGATAAAGGTCCAAATCGGCTTCAAATGGTAGTGGATCGCAAGATTGCTCTGACCACTACGATTCGGAATTAAGTTCGATTTTATTCCTAAACGGAGGCTCGCAGTAGCCTGAAATTTCGATTTTAGTATTCATACGACTATGTGGAACTTTGATCATTAAGATTTCACATGTTTGAAAGTTCGTATAAAATACTAAAACAATTTTTTTTTTTCAAAATCGGATAGCAGACGGATCGTTTAGTGTGCGCTGGGCTCATTACCTCTCCAAAATGATATACCACCAAGAAACTTCTTACTACATGTATACATGGTTGAGAATTTTGCGACAGTATGGCATAAAATTGCCCCGAGAGATTTTCATTTTCAACGTCTACATTCCATACCATAAAAGAATCAAATGATCAGGGTTTTTTGTGACAGACGGAATCCATGTCTATCGTCATGAATACGCTCTAAAATTAAAGCATTTAGTCCGCAAGATATAATTGTGTAATGGAAAACCATGTATAAAGGCTAACGGTTTGCTGTAAAGAATGGGCCCTGAAATCCCGTCATCTTTCTTCATTCAGCAACCACTACTTAATAGTCTGTCACCACGGTTAACTCTCTCTCCCATTAATCCTTGTCTCCAAATTCTCAGCCACTTTGCATAGTTGACTCTGTCAATGGTCCGAAACCCTTGGGAGTCGGTCATTAGGGATTCGGAAGCAAATTTGTGCTGGTTTCTCGGCGGCAAGATGCGCAGACAGAAACGTCCTTGTTATAAGGAAGAGGGGAACTAATGCTATTTATTCTTGATATTAAAAGTCACTATTTGCCACGGCGTTGCGGGAGCTTTCCTTCTGTTTTTTTCTTGACACGTCCGGTGAAATTTCTGTTTAACGTCAAAATGCAAAAACCATGCTGGTTGCCTGCGCCGACTCTTTAGTTTCTTTCTGCTCTTTATATCCTCTTCCCTACACCGTGTGTGGCGATCACTTGAAGCAGAAGTAGCTATAATGACACACCGTGGAATCGATAAATTGGCGGTGTTTGTAAACTGCCAAGAGGGGCGTTGACTGGAGAGGGGAGCTAAAGGCAAGATCCTTGCAGTGACTTACGATACTACTATCTCTTTCCTATATTTTTTTATGTTCTCTCGTAAATGTTAATGAATGCATTTTAGCATTTTGAGGATTAGGAGTGTTGTTCGCTGTCTTTCAGGAAGATGCATATCTTGAGTGAGACGATGGCCACTGCCCCAGAAATCTATCGTCAAAAAGAAATTTTACACTGAAACATCGTTTTCATGGTTATAACAAAATTCATAAAATTCATACCAAACTATAATATGGTAAGTTAAACCATGTTATTAGTTGTGTGTTCTATTTCTGTATCTTTTTCTGTTTTAGACGAAACTGGGTTTCATTGTAAAAAGGTAAATTCCCCGATTTTAAGGTGTGTGTTTTCGGCTTTATTGTAACCATTTCCATCGGCCTCATCTGTTTTGCTCTGCTTCAAAAACACGGTAACTCGTAACCAAAGTCAGTGCAACATTTTCTTTCCATCGACGTATAATCGTAATTTCTTCGACATTTGAGTCACATTCCAAAGCTACTTTCTTTTCTAACTTTGATTTTCAGCTTTGTTTTTAGACTTAGACATGATATGCACACCGCACACCACTTTTCCTAAAAATATGAGTAGACGTCGCGGTTTGATCGAGCAATTACAATAATGAATTTCCCCACAAGCCCGGGTGGCGATTGTGGTTACGGAGTCGACCCACTTCATGTGCATTAAGCTTGTTGTAATGTACCCCTTTTTAGACCGATGTTATTGGCAGATCATGCAGTAGTTGCAGAAACATACTCCAGGTATTTTAGAAGTCCGAGTCAAGCCCTGAAGTGTCGTTAATATTATTCAGTAGTCACTCCCATGTAACACTTCTACGTTTAAAAGACAGATAATAATACAATGATATTAATAATATGATAAAATGTAACGATACATATCATTATCATATTATAATAATAAAACAATCCACAGACAGGCCGAAACAAAAGACTCAACAAGCTCCTGTATATTCTGAGTAGTAAGCTATTTTGGATGAATGCCGTTAATGAAGGAAGGTAGAGAGCATAACTCCTCTTTCTTGAACACCACAAAATCTAAATGCGAACTCTACGGAGATACCAGCGATCTTTAAGATTTTAAAGCTTTCTGACAACTTAAAAAAAGAACCGGCAGTGGTTTTCGTCTTAGGCATGTTAGGCGCAGCTTATACTAGTAAAGATAGAGCAGGCGTACAAAGGAAGAAACTATGCTTAATTTGTAGAATTAAAGTTTACTTTTCTAAATGAAAATGACATATGACTTCAAGTCATCCTATTTTCAGACTGTATACCCTGATGTTCCGTCATTTCGCTCGTGTTATTTGGCTATCCTCATTTACTTGGACTTCCTTGATAAGTTCGGGAGTTTGCTTTGTGGTTTATCTATTCATCTCGGACCAGAATGGGGTCGGAACATGGGGAGCAAGTAGAGGTGGGTGTAGCATTTCTCTTGGGTAATCCATTTTGTCCAGTTCTCCTTATTTCTCTCCAAACGTTTAAGGTCAAAATAATTTCAGGAGACCCTGAAAATGACCCTTTTGGAAGGTTTTCTTCGGGATTCTTTCCTACAAATGACTATAAAATAATGGTTCAAGGCAGGCAGTGTTGAAGGGGATTGTATTACCCAATGTTTCAATGCATCTGTTCCTTCGCGCTTGTAAGTAAACAGTATACAATCATAGTAATTGAAATTTAAAACCACCATCGATATGGAATTCAAAAATTGATATCTTTTGTCGGTATACACGCACTTGCGTAATATGACGTATTGTATTTCCCTCTATACAAAAACAAGAGCAAGACTGCCTATCTTTTATAAGTAAATGTTTTCCTAGTGTACCAGTTAGACATTAATTTTGTTTAAACATTCAGAGATTCTCTTCCATTCTTGGTTTTCAGTATCAGTGACATCCCCGTCAAGCCAGAATTTTGCAAATAAAACTTCAGTGAAACTCATGGAAGGATACATTATGATTATAATAAACCAGAGAGGCCGTCACTTTGAGCAGATCCAGCCCACTGCGTCCCTCCCCTTTCCCTCTCTCCCTCTCTACGTCTAAGTGCACACTAAGAAAAAAAAAGGTGCAATTTTGCACCCTTCAAATGTAACACTGGGAGCACCTTTTAGGGTGCAACTTTGCTCCTTTTCGAGCTTTTTGCACCTTTAAAGGTGCAGTTAGCTACATTTTGCACCCTAAAGGGTGCAGAGTTGACCCTTTTAGGGAAGGTGCAACTTTGCACCTTTTAGGGTGCAAACGGGCATTATCGGGTAAACAAGACCAAAAAGGTGCATTTTTTCACCTTTTTGATACGGAACTACACACCCACACTAAATTCACTAAATATTTTCGACAGTTACCCCCCCCCCCCAAAAAAAAAAAAAAAAAAAAAAATCTCAAGTTAACTGCAGTATGAGCTGAAATTCTAAGTTACATTTCAGCATTGTGCCTTGCTGGTAAGATTTGTGCGAACTTTCATAATGAATAATGTAAATCATATTTTCGATATAGTTATATTAAAAAAGCGGGACTTGAGCTCCATTTAACGTGAACAATGTCTTTTGGGAAACTTTCAGATCATTTGCAATTTATATCTCGCGACTCCTTTTTGTTTTATATGGCCTTGCCATTATCAAAGCAAGATTTAATCTCATTTTCTGCAGACCTAATCTCGCCAAAGCCACCTGTATCGTTCACGTATGGAGGGGCACCGAGGTTCATAAACCTTCGTATGCCCGTGGGTGCCGTCGCATTGAACATTAAATTTCGAGTATTTGAAGGGCTTGGGTTTCCAAAACGGCTTGGTCATCGTCCTGCCTAGATCACCTGTAAACGATCCCCAAGCTTTTGAAAACCGAAGAGTGGGTTGTGATAAAGATATGTGTTTTCTGGGGTCTTGTGTGACGGGGTATATCGCTGCGGACCCTCAGGGGTAGAAGAAATGTGTACAACGTATTGCCTGTGATCGCGATTCAGGTGGATTTGGAGGTCTATTTAAGATTGTAGAGCATGCGGCGTAGAAACGTTTGCTGGTATGGATAATCTAAAGTTTCGAACGTGTTATTGGCTCTGGGGCGGTCTCGTATCAAGGCAAGAATTTGGGAGAACTGGGTCGCTAGCTCGAAACTAAAAAAGAAAAAGAAAATCAGTGTCTTGAGGATCTTATATCAGCCGATTAAAAGAATGAAAGGACTGACCGGTCCAAACGCCTTGTCTTATTGCGTTTAGTTGATCAAAACCAGACGCAACGGATGCAGAAGTGGAGATTTACCAAGCACCCTTGATTGCACTTCACTGATCATTTTCTCAAAAAAAAAATTGAAATACAAGATTCTTTCATCTACTAAATATTTTGTGCTGTATTAACTTTCTTATGGTAGTGTTTCTTTTTTCTTGATTGCCATGAACCTTCTTTCCAGTGTTTTGAAAAAAATTGCAACTACAATAGCTTCTTCAACTACTACTACTACTTGTACTACTACTACTACTGCTGCTGCTGCTGCTACTACTATTACTACTACTACTATTACTACTACTACTACTACTACTACTACTACTACTACTACTACTACTACTTCTACTACTACTACTACTGCTTCTGCTGCTGCTACTACTACTACTACTACTACTGCTACTACTACTACTACTACTGCTGCTGCTACTACTACTGCTACTGCTACTACTGCTACTACTGCTACTACTGCTACTACTGCTACTACTACTACTACTGCTGCTACTACTACTACTGCTGCTGCTACTACTACTACTACTACTACTACTGCTACTACTACTACTACTACTATATTACTACTACTGCCACTTCTACTAAATTAGTACTTCTACTACTTACTATTATTATACTACTGCTACTACTGCTGCTACTACTTCTACTACTACTGCTACTGCTACTACTGCTACTACTGCTACTACTGCTACTACTGCTACTACTGCTGCTACTACTTCTACTACTACTGCTACTACTGCTGCTGCTGCTGCTGCTGCTAATACTACTATTTCTACTACTACTGCTACTGCTACTACTACTGCTACTACTACTACTTCTACTACTACTACTGCTACTGCTACTACTACTACTGCTACTGCTACTACTACTACTACTTCTGCTACTGCTACTGCTACTACTACTACTTCTACTAATTATACTTCTACTACTAAATTACTACTACTCTAAATACTACTGCTGCTGCTGCTACTACTTCTGCCCCCACTGCTACTACTATTACGAACGACGAAGGAGAATACGAGGACTGGGCTAGTACGATACTAAAATGCAATTCTTGCTCCATGCCTCCATTCTTTTCTTAAAAGTTGAACCAATTGCCACCGACTTGCTTCAGGAAATGTTTCGAGAGTTTTCTAGTAGTGACCTCCATAAAACTGTCTCGCGAACTGGCATTTCAACCCAAATGAGGATATTCTTTTGAAGGGTGATACAAATATTGGCTTGCTTTTATGAGAGTAAACTGAACCGTGTTGCCATTATTGTTTCCGTTTGAATTCTAGTCACTCAGTAGTTGGGCATGATCCCAAGAGAAGAGTATTTAATCTGATCTGATCTCTTCTAATATACTTAATGAAATCAATAATCCTTCGCCAACCTCAGCGTTTTTCCTTTCGACAATAAAAAAGGAATAAACAATCTTCACATCTCCCGTAGGTCTGGAAAGGGAATACTCCGAGTTGAAGAGCTCTAAGGAGTATTATGGATATTTCTCTTTGATTAATGCTTCTTAATTTCCCGTGTGGCATCCGTGTACGGCTTGTTCACACTGTCCATGTGGACACCTTGTATTTTCCTTTATGGTGATGCACAACTTCCCTGCTGACATGCTGTCCACAAGTCAGCCACGCGCACCTCGTCGGCGCCATGCCTCTAATAGGCGCATGCAAATGTAGGAACATGATCTCCAGACATGAGAATGGGCCAGAGGATTTCCCCGTGACTCTTCTCAAGTGGTTGTATATCGGGGACCAACTGAGGGTTTAGAATCCGAAAGAAAAGAAGTCCCATTCGTACTGGGGCAATATGAGAAGGGTATTGTTTGGCTATATGGGAATTGGTCGAGTTTATTCAATATGTTTAAATAAATGCGAAATATTATCTTTCTGTTTTACTTGGTTGTGGCCGTTTTGCATGTTTGATTTAAATCTATTTCTGAGGTTGTATATTTCAGATGTTGTTTTTCGCTTTATTATCCTTCGCCATACTTAGCAAGGCACTATCCGAAAGGTGCGATAGAACTGGAAGGAGGGCAAAGAATGTTACATGATTAGGTAACACTACTTTGTCATGTTTGTGATAGGATTTCCATGCTTGCGCCAGAGGATTATTTCCAGACTATTGACTAAGCTGCCGGAGGGGAAAAAATGCTGTGGGCCGTTGTAACATGAATGAAAGTCACGCTTTTCTCAAAGCATATGGGGATATGCAAGCACAGAAAATACATTCATTCATGTTATTGAATAAGTCAAAGAAATTGCTATAATCCTACATAACGAACCTAGATGTAACAGAATACAAAATAGAAAAAAGTGAAATTGACCTTTTCCTTTTCCCCAAAAGAAGAAAAATGAATTTTGGACCACGAAAAATATTTCGGAGGAATAAAATTCCAAAGAGATATATCGAGTACGTTGCTTAAAAAAATGGATTACACATAATGTTGCTTTGAAATGGGAATGCTAAAGTGAAATAACGCAGATGTGTGAATTTTTATGAAAGTTATGAAACGTTCGACGAAGGAGGATAAGGAGTCTGTTGTGGAAATAATAAACTTGAAACTAATACAATCAGTTTGATCTAAAGAGCACATTACATCGGTGTAATAACGAACTTGTCGATATAAGTTTCGATCACCATAGACAATATTTAAGCGTCTATTTCAGACAGAAAGAATCAAAACAAAGACAAAAGCAAGTCAAAAATGGACGAGCAGTGTTAAATAGCAAGAGGTAGATTAGAGCAACAGGTATTGACCTAAACGGCGCTTATTTTAAGTCAAACAAGATTTTTAAAAAATCTATAGCGTAGTTATTAATTTTTTTTTCGAACATTCATTCAAAGACTGTGTCAATACAGAAGAATGAATTTCAGGAAAGATTTGGGGTCTATATATCACCGAGATGAATTTAAATGGTATAATTATTGCCCTTATTCTTTAGAGTTTTCGGTCCGATCCTAAACATGCTAAAGCTGTTGTCGTAACAAAAAAAATGAAGATGACGACGATGATAATGATGATGATGATGATGATACTGATGATGATTTTGACACTGATGACTTTTGATGCTGATGATTAGAAGGTAGGTAGCTGCATGAACGATCTCGATGGACCAGCTTAGAGTTTTGTTACTTCTATGTTACAAAAGCAATTTACCTGAAACACCCTATTTAAAAACAGGTGGTGAGAAAACTTGATTGTGAAGATTAATTCACAACAACAACAACACGCATGATGTGACTTTGAGATTAAAATACTTTATGCATGATCGCTCTATAATACAATTTGCAGATCAACAGTAGTTCCATTTTGATGAAAGAAGAAGGCTTTGTATCGTCTATTGCTGAAGCAACTTGTTCTATTCATGGCGCGTTAGTGAAGATCGAGGCTATACTTTAAAATTAATGGTATACACGGTTGATTTAGTACCCAGTGTAGCACAATAAGAGAGAGCCGAGACTAGTCTTTCAGCTGATGAAATAATTGGTAATTGACACTGCAGATTAACACTTTTATGAGGGCTCGGTTTTCCCTTTGGAATAGCGACCAGCCCCCTCGTCCGGTTTGAAGCGGTTTTGTGGTTTTTAATGCGTTACTGATACACCATCTACTTTGGGCTATGGATATAATGCCGTTTTATTTCAAGAATTATCGGCAAGGAAGTAATCTTAATCGTGTCGTTTTCTTTTGCTGTGAAAGGTATCATGGTTTTAACCTAACCATCCGGCTGTCTCATGTCAGTACACAATATCCCCCAGTCCTCCTGAACTACTTCAAATCAGGAGGGAAAGCCCGAATTTTTATGCGCTTGAAAATGTGTAGTATCAGTTGGTAATTGGACATATTAGTGACTATGTGAGGTTAAAAATATCTGCGGGCCTCAAGAAGTCACAATGGAATTTTCGCCAGAAATTATAGTCTATGCGGTATCCTCTAACTCCGCTAAGAATCCCAAGTGCATTATTCAATGTTATGAAGCTTCATTCTTCATGAATTCATGATAAATATTTCAAGATCCATTGTATAGTTCTTTACAAAGCGAAAATAAAGCTCGAATTAGTTTCCTTGCCACACACACACACGCACCAGTATGTCAAACAATACAATTCAACAGTCAGCACTTCATAATGTTCGATGTTACATTTAGGTATATTAATGCTTCATCGTAGCCTATGGAAAGAAAGCCTTATTGGCTGATGAGCTGTTGTTATCTCCCTACGTTTTGGAGACGTATAGGAAAGAGGTAGAAATTGTTTTCTTGTAAAGGGCAGTGCTTTAGACAAGTGAAATACTTAGCTACCCAGTGCATTTCAAAGGTCACACAACCTTGTCGACTAAGGATTAATTTTTAGGCCTATAAACTACTGAAGAGCCACCGAGCTGATACTCTTGAAGGTCTTTTGAGTAGAATAATGACACATTTTCGTCAGTGCATTTCCTTGCTCTTCTCACAGTTTCCACAAGATATTAATGAATGATTCACAGAATAGGTAAAATCAGCGCGAGAAAGAAATAGGCGTTATAATTACTGATTCTGCATGCCACCTATAGTATATCAAACAACACCTAAATCGCTACCCCCATTTTATTTGAAGCACATTACGAATGCAGGGATATCGCCAGATCAGTTTGAATTAGCGAAGGGGAGCAAGTTTTTCCAACAATGAACCCAAGAAGCAAGCAAGCAAGCTAGCAAGAAAACAAACAACAAAAAGACTACAAAGATGTCTCATTCAGTGCTGTCTATAGGTTAAAAAAAGGGTTTGAAAAGTTTCCCACATGCTAGAAGGAATGGATTTGAGTGTCACATCAGCTACGCTCTTTCGACGCCCAGGGGTGGGGCGTTTCACAAAGAGCTTGTCAGTGATCTTTCATGACAAATTTGCTCTCAGCCAGTCAGATGCAACCGGATTCAGTAGCTTATAACAGTCGTCAGTGACTAATCACTAACAAGACTTTTCATGAAACGCTCCCTGAATCGAAATATATGGACTGTTAATACGTGTAATGAACAGATGTAAGGTAACCTTACACTCCTACTTCAATGATGCCCCACTTGTATAATGCTATCAAATTATTATTCTGCATGTGAGCTCTTGAACAGTCAAATTCACCTTTCCACTTCGGAGACGCTTACCTGCCAACACACACACTATTAAATCCCCCATCCAAGACGGGGCGGGAAGTCCCACGATCCGTTACATTAAGCAAAAACTATCACAAAGTATCGTAAACAGTCAAAAGGTGATAAATGAAGCATGGCTACATTACGACTATGTCACCAAATGTCAATGGTGGTAATATGTTTTCGTTTTCTCAGTAAACGTAAAACGTCAAACTATACGCCCTTACGTTCTGCATGCATGTCTGCCACCCTCTCTATCTTGCCCTACTTTTTTCCCTACCACCCTTTTCTTTCTTTTTTAAATCCCATCTACGTCTTCTTGCCTCTTCTTATAAGTTACCATTGTTTTTCCCCCAGCAATTCATTTTCCCAGCAATAATGTTTGATATTAAAGTTGTTTCCCATGAAGCTTTAGTTTTCAAAGTTAAGGCACCGTCATATCTTTTAGAAGATAAATCAACTTTTTGATCGGGGGGGGGGGGGGTCATGAAGTGTCTTATCGGGGATTTGTACTGACAAATTTGCTTTCAGCCAATCAGATTCAAGGATTTCAGTAGCTCTATAACAGTTCTCGGTAAAATCACGGAAAAGAAACCTTATTGCTTGGTTAAACTAGGGATGGTTGAATTAACACCATGCCAACGGCAGCCAGGGGTCCCTGTATAAAGTCTAGGGGAATTTAATAATTCAGTAGTCACGAGTTTAAACATATCAGTGTTCATGAATCCAGAAAATATGGAGAGAAAACATAAAAGGGACTCTATACAAGCTGCTAGCCATATCAACAATCTGGAAGAAACTCTAATAGAAACAAACCTACGTATTATTCTGGCATATCTTTGAATGGTGGTCAGGTTGACTAAGATGCATGGTGTTTCAACATGTTCAAAGTGTTGATATGAGAAATGTGCTGTCCACCACTAACTTTACAATGTTCACTGTGATGATGGAAACACACTTTTCTTAATTGCGCACACTCACGGGGACAGTCGAATTTTTGTGTGATTGCCACGCACAATAATATCGACTTGTAGACAAAAGAAAATATGTTTACCGGCCCTCAAAAGGAAGTATTAGAAGCGAGATGGAACATAACATCTGATTCTTAATGGAGTGGGGGCGAAGCGCATATCACTTTCAGACTTTCCAGGGAAATAATAAACGACTTTGCACAATTTAGGCTCTTAACGCATAAATAGCCTTGAGAAATGCATGATACCTTATCATTACATAGAATGCTATGTAGCTTTATGCTACATTATGCGTAGCTTTGGTTGCCGTTTGGTGATGTTGGACGAGTCCGTCAACAATTGATTTGCACACAATGGGTGATGATGGAGCCCAAATTAATCACTGTTGAACGCTGAAGGCGACTCATGCCTACAATTATTTTTCAGATTTTCTAGTTTCTGATCAACCCCTTAAAGAAATAGCATAACAGATGTGGGTGCCGAATGTGGGAGGATGTTGTTATACTTTGCCAAAATATATAAATGGGAATGACACGACTTTCCCCGTTATCCATTCAATAGGGAATGTGCTTGTGTCTAAGATCGTGCAGTGGTCTTGCATATTGTCAGCGCACAGAAGCATTATAGAGACTCTTATTTTTGTATGCGATAGTTTATGAGGTATATCATTATAAATTGCAGTGGGACAGGGAATAATATCGCGAGCCGTTCTTACAGTCATGTAATCGGTCATCAAATCCTCTTGAGACACCTTTTATCAACTGAAACCCTTTTTTACTGCATGTGAAGAGAAAATTTTGTATACTTCCCGAGGACCATTTCAAGTGCACCTGAGCTACGGTCCCCCTGTTCCTTCCTCCTTTTGTCCGCCTCTCTTTCTTTCTCAATGCCTCCTTCTGCATTCTCGCCTTTCCCACCCTCTCTCTCTTTCTCTATCTCTTTCAGATACCTTGCTTTTATTTCTCTCCTTCGGTAGTAATTTCCCCCTCCTTCATAAACGAGCGCACTCACACACACGCGATATTACTAACGCACATCCCACTCTCGTCTTTTCGTTCCCCCTCCCCTCTCTCTCTCCCTCTCTCTCTCTCTATTCAAAATATCTCATCTTGGGCTTCCCATTAGGTACTCACAGCATCTTAATCCGCACTCGGGGCTCTGTCTTTCACAATCCATTCGATGTATAATATAATGCCTCAGTAAATCAAATCCCTCCATTATTATCATGTTCATTCACCTACAAACTGTAGGCGGAATGGACGAGAAAAAACGAGGTGAACTTACTTGTTGTTCGGCTTCGATATTTCAAGATTCAGCCTTCGCTAATTACACTTTACAGCCCAAAGTAGAGATTGCTTCAGATGTTCAGATCAATGGAAGTACAATTGGCTAACTTAATCAAATTGTTACCGATACTTACCTAGTCATGACCTGTTTCTCGCCATGATAACCATTCAAAATCCATCTCCTATACTCCTGTAAACTTTGTATTTTTGTCCAACTACTACGAACTGGTGCATTGTTTTATCATTGTATCTCTCCGAAATCGATATGAAACTGAACCAAAACCCCTAAGATCTCGATATGGGAGAAGATGTTGAGATTCATAGTCGTTCAGGGATTGTTATAATTTTATCGTTCTGATGGATCTTCTTTGCATGCGTTTCGTGCAGGTTGCCTAGATTGGTGCTGGAGCTTAGACCAAATCGAATCATCCAAACTTATTGCTGCACCTTGGAAACTCAACATAAACACAAAAATATCAGAGGATCTTTAGGAAAGACGGAGATATGAAAAAATCAAAATAACAGTTCATTGCATTTCGACTTCAAAAATCGGCAGAGCCTGCCAGGGCCTCCAGACACGTTAGAATGTCTGGTCAAGGACGAGCAGATGATCGCTCTACGATCATGAAAAGCCCGCCTACTCATTGCCATATCTTCACAATATCTCCCATCTCCATATAGTGCGTCTCTGAAGTTTCTGTCAATCATACCTTTGTAATGATGTCATTATGACGATGTATATATATATATATATATATCTCCATCAATGAGACAGAACGCTGTTATCTGCAAATCATCTTGTTTTGAAGGGGTAATAAGGCGAAATCCAATCGCATCAATAGCAACAAGGCTAAGCGTATTAGCGGAGGCTGTACATTCACAGGTTGCCATTTATAGCCTATACAGCGAGGAATTTCTTATCATCCATCACTTGACATCTTATGTATATATGCCTTTGATTTACTTGAAGAAGATGTCAACAGATGAAATGTTCTATCTTGTTTGTAGTTCTGTATTGCCTCTTTTCTTAAAAAAATACTTTCGGTATTGAAAGAGCCTACATGTAGTGGGAAAGGACTTCAACAATAACCATTTTTTAATCTTTGATTTGCTCAATAAGCGTGTTGAAATATAATTTCATGATTTTTTAATGCAAAAAAAAAAATTAATGCAAAAATTTAAAACAAATTTTGTATCCTTGATTTGCTCAATAAGCGTGTTGAAATATAATTTCATGATTTTTTTAAATGCAAAAATTATATCACATCAAAAATCTACACTTCGTATGGAATAACAACTACTATTTCGAGAACGGTGATCAATATATCTCATGTGTCACGTAATTATTAGATAGTACCATATCTATCCTTTTCTCCGATCTGTCCCTGTTCTCTAATTTGTATTTGCATTCACGATCATTTCTTCCTATCGAATCAACTACACTTATTATTTGAATCACCACTGAACCAATTTGTTTGATTGCGTTCCAAATTTGAGTGCATTTAATCACCAACGAACCCCGGGGAGTCATTATGACCCAATTCATTTGAATTCTTTGTGTGTGTGGGGTGTGTGTGTGTGTGTGTGCAAATTGTTACTCTGGACACTGGGGGGGGGGGGCGAAACCGGATTCTGAAACGTGGGGAGGGGGCCGAGCGGTGTGGTAAGGAGAAATAAATTCCTGTGTCCTTCCCTCAATTCTATCGTACTTTTAGACTCGGGTCGAATACCCCTTGCCTATCATCTGACCATGATCATACCGCCACTTCAGTGG
>CM057169.1:19597630-19698520 GCA_029962745.1 Echinometra lucunter
GCCATAATTGCTTATCGCATTCACGTTCAGCAATTGAATAAAAGCTAATTGCGAATCTTCCTATCATGAATTCAAGAAGGGTTGCTTACCTCATTATGAAATTTTCTATGATATGAACGTGAAATACATATGAAAGCAGAATTAGTTTCTAGCTGGAAGACTACAAGGACGTTCAGTGATACATGCAGAATTGTATTGAAAGCGCAGATTAAAGTGCAATGAGGACATTTTTTTATTAGTCTTCATATCATTTCGGTCAGTGTGTTGCGCTCGGGTTATCTGTTACTTGGTCAGGGAGGTACTTCCAAATTATTCTTCGGTAGATTTGTTCTAATTTGCTTTGCTCTCTCTCCCCTCTTGTTTTCGTTATTTCCCATCGACTCTCCCTCTCCCTGATCTCTTCCAAATAAATATGTATCTATAAAACCATCACATTCTTTAAGTAATTATGCAAAATAATGAAAACAATAAAGAATTTTTATTTTTGAATACCATCTAACATAAAAATGAGGACTATATATATTTGTAATTAAAGTGGTAGAAATATTTAACTTCGTGTTTACTATATTCTAAGAGTTTACCGCAGCCCAATATAAGTAGTACTCGTTATTATGTACGTTCATCTCTGACTTCGTTTTTAGCGATTGTCCACAATTAACGTACAAATAATGGCTTTTTAACATTAAAATTTCTGTAAAATACATATTCCTCACGTACGAGCAAACATACACTGACCTAAGATTGAAAGAAATAATTATCACAAATAATTCTCTAGAAGTTACGGTTTGGTGCTCATCGAACATGTCGAAAGAAAAGCATTTTTTTTTAGTTTTTGTATGAAAATATGTCACTTGGTAGAGTATAACAGTGGATTATACGAGAGATTGCAAAAAAGTTTTCAGTGGCAGTTATTGAATTGTGGGGCGTGTGTGTGTGTGTGTGTGTGTGGGGGGGGGTTACCAAACAAAATTTCTTTAAAGGAAACAGTCACATTGCTAGGCGCCTTCCGGTGATCTGCAATTGCCACAGGGGGCATATTATTTGCTTAATGTTTAATGGAAGAGTGATAGATTAGTGTGCGTGTGTGGGCGTGTGAGTGTATGTGTGTGTGTGGGGGGGGGAGGGGGAATTCACTCTTCCCCTTTCCCATTCAAATCCTATGCCTTATGAGGCCACCTCTTGTTTTAACAATTAAACATATAAAATGAGCTAAAGTGTGGTCCCCGAGACATACTGTACTTGACAGAAGAAAAGCTGTAGATATTCAGTGGTAAGATCTTCGTCTGAATGCTGCTTCGGTTTTAATTAAAGTGGACAGAGCCATCACTTCCTCCGCGATGGAAATATCAGACATGAAACAAGATCCAGACTAGTGTTGGGCGGGCTGATCTAGAAGAAAGTCATGCAGATGAATCAAAGCAAAGGATTCTCCTTGAGGTTTGTAGACGGTATCGGGTGTTCGGAGTGGTAGAACTGATGCTCTCCGCCAAACGCGGGTCCAACAATTAGCGGCTTTGCATCCAAATCCTGTTTAGGGTGTCATAACCTTTCTGAAATCCAAACCTCCTCGCTTCTTATGTTTCACATGTTTTCGCACAGGATGGGTATCATACAAGCAGTATCCGTGACATTCAGAGCGGGAGGAGAGTCTAGTGTTACATCAGGTCATATTTTTTGGCAATTTCTATTTCACAATAGGGTTATGGCATTTATCGGACCCGTCTGAATGCGGTATTTTTCGGACGGAACTGGAATATCGACCTTTCATCTTAGCCCGAGCAATTTCAAATGAACCGTATAGAGCTAGGGGGTGGGGGTTCTTAGTTTTAGAGTCCATGACCATGATATAAAAACTGGAATCATTTTGTAGGATATTTATCATAATACTCCGGAAGAGACGTGGCACTTTGGCTGGTGGAATACACCTACTTTGTCCCTATGTAGTGGATTCATTCTTTTAAAAATCATATCAGCCTTGCAACTTAATGCTAAACTATTCAGTCAACATGAAATATTATTTGTGTAGAATACTATTATTACAATTGTCAAGTATTTGACTTCCTATCCGAGGGACGGAGTGTTTTTCAACTGAAACAGGGGAGGTCCACGTCAACACACAACGCAGGCTTCGGTTATCCTCGCCCGGGGTAGACTCGAACCTTCGATCTTTTTGGTTCGACACGGAGACACATACCGACTGAGCCAACTCGCCTCCTCTAAAAGTCTACATATCAGCTTTCAAACAAAATGATAATAACGAAGTCGCCAAAAGCGGTGGAGAAATCAACCTAAGGCAATTAAAAGCCTTGTCCATCACCTTTTAAAATGAGGAAAAATTACACATTACACATATACATCAATGAATTGCGTAATCCTAGAGGCTCATTCGGATAACCTTCGGCAACCCCCCGCCGCAAGCCCTTCTCCCCCAGGTTTTTTTTTTTTTTAGTGTTCAGTGTAAACCGTGTCACTTGTGATAATGAGTCACTCTCAAATAAAAATCAGGGAGTGTTTTGCCAAAAGCTGCGCAGGAGATACTTGTGACATCAAATTTTGCGCTAACTTTAAAAGAATTTGATTATATACACATTTTTGCTGCTAGAAGGCTAAAAAGATCATTTTTGCCTGGGCGTGGTTTTTTTTTTCTCCGCATATACCATTCACTAACACTCCCTCCCACCCCAGAAACCCCACGGGGTCTTTTACCATGGGGGGGGGGGGGGGGGAGGAGAGGATACTGTTGTATATGTGCACAATGCTTAACACGATTTCTGCAAGCAGAAGGTAATGAAATGTCCGTTTTTATTTCGACTTTATTCTTTTATAAGTTTTTGCGTACGTGTTTAATTTGCATAATGTTCATTAAGCTCAATGATTGGAGTTCATTTACATGTTGCATTCGCGACAGAATGAACGCGTAATTTGCTCATGGGCGTTCGTAACATGAACGAGTTGAGGAGTTTGCGTAGGTGTGTGTGTGTTTGAGTGTGTGTGAGGGTGTGTGTGTGTGTGATTATATGCTTGAAATTTGAGCGTCGAAACAAGAAGGTGAATATAACTGCCAAAGTTTGAAAAATGGTATGTCGGTTAATAGAATCTCATGTTGTCGAGAACACAAAACCGTTTCAATGGCGAATTGGTTAGCGCGTTGGCGGTCTCAGTCACACACAAACATATTCAGGTTTGTTTCACGGCCTGGGGAGGCTCTTTCCAGACTCTTTGATTTAACTACGACGGCATCTAAAGAGAAATCTGTCTAAGTTACTACACTGCATCATTATCCCCTGATTATCATTAATATGTATGTCGCTCTCTATCATTGATGAGAAGTATAATTACTAGTTTGAGGCACTGTGAAGCATCCCATTATCATCCGCAATGCTGGTCGGGAACAATGTATCAGTGCTTTGTAAAGAAGCTTGAGTTCTGGGAAAGGTGAAAATTATTTTGTGAGCTTTCTCATTTTTTCCATGACACTTAGGAAGAATATCATAATAAAGATACCCCACAGAAAGGATTGCTCTTTAAATGCCCTCATATTGGAAATATGAGAAGAAAAACCTGAAAAGTTTGGGGTAACATTCACGCCAGATTTGAGTGTAGCCCCATGTACTCATTTCTTTGTGCAGTGCAAGTACCTTTTGGGGAAAGTAAGTGAATTTCTTGTCAATTCGATAATCTTTGAATATCACACTAGACACCGGTGTTTACATACAACTAATCTAACTCTCCCAGTTGCTTTTGGAAAAGTTTCTTTCACATTATGATCATGATGATCGGATGACCAAGACTCCAGTTTATCTTTAAAGGAATAGGGAACACCAAGAAAATTACATGAAGCAAGATTTATTTGCCTTTAGCATGATTAACATACAGCAGGGATAACGTCTATTAAAGAAAATGACATTTATTCCTTACCCTATTGATTAGGTTAACATGGTATAAGCTCCTTAAGTTTACGATGATGGGAAAATTCAGTAGCTAGATTCCAGTTTTAAAAGCAATATGATGTTCTTTCGGCAGTATACATGTACTGACCCATATTTCTTGAACTCCTGAACACTTTTTTTTTGTCAAGGTTGATGAATATCAATTTGTTGTTTCATTATTTTGCAGTTTATTTGAACAATTGAAAATGTGTTTAAACTGAACTGAAATGCATAATGTTATTTTAAAAAAAGCTAGTTCACAATATATCTTTCAGAACCGTAATGTAATCTTATCTCAGAAAGGCCGATTTAAAAAAAAAAATCACGACCATGCAGGTTTGAAATACAGTTTTTATCAACTTACATGGGGTTTGGGTGTATAACTAATGATTTCATTTAATGCAGATCATTACCAAACAGTAACGGTGGTAAGTATGCATGATTTCTTGTATCTCTGAATGATCAGCGTCTTGTTCATTGATTTACTCTTTGCATGATCAATCAATTTTGAGGAGAAAATAATGACAATTGTTCTTTTGATATTATTCTGCAGATATCTTAAGTGCACTACTTATTTTTTTTAGTTTCACTGGTAAGATGGTGAAGGAGAAAGCTAATTATTAGCCTACGATTGTTCAATTGTACGAATGCGCACTGATGCGAAAAGAACGCCCAAGGAGTTAAGCCTTTCTGTGCCATAGACAGTTTCAAAAGCCTTATTTTAAAAATGTAACAATTACTTGTAAAAAATAAACAAACAAGCAAATTGCATCCCCAAAAAATTCACAGTTGGCTCCTACATCTGTACGTGGTGATCCGGGATTCCATGCCACACTAATTTGCATACAGGTGAATAAATCAAAACGAGAACCACAAGTGAACTGCCTCATGAAAACATTCGTCATATTAAAAATGGATGGGAGCTTGGACGCACAGTACATTTCGTTGGATTACGGAGTCTTTTAACAAAAGGTCAGTAAAAATACTGACTGGAGTGTGGAAGCTTGTGGCAAAAAGTAAGACAAAAATATCCCCAACAACAACAAAAAAAACACAAAACACCGTAACTTAAGAATAACTTTTGTTGCTATATGTTCAGGTATTTTTTACTTTTATCTGAGTGTTAGAACCCCCATCTTGCCATCTGTTATCGGTTTCATTTCGAATGAACGTTTTCCTCGCCACTTTCGCATTCTTTTCTGATGGTTTCTGAATTCCAATAAGATGGATAGTTTTATGAGCGAATAGCAGAAAAACATTCATATTAGGAAAAAAGCAACAACAACCATGACAATAAACAAAAAAAGCAAAACAAAATAAGAATAAAATCAAAACAAAACAGAACAAAAACAAAATTGCAGTCTGCCCTATAACAGTGTACGAAAACCGCATGAATAATGCTCAAGGTATTTTGCTCATCACAGGTCACGTATATACAAACACATGCGAAATTTGATATGAGAGGTATGCAATTAAATTACGTGTTACAATTTGTTGAACGTATTGAGAATTTTCTCGCATTGCTCCTTCACAACTGCCGTAGAGTCCCCGTGGTCAAGAATACACATTCATTGCGAAGATATTTTCCCATTCTTAAAACAAAAGATTAGCCTGGAATAACAGCATTTTGTTGCTACAACATGTTTGCATTTATTACCCCAGTGACTTCTATATGTTTAAAGCCGCGTTCTTCTTTTTCTCGCGGCTACGTTTCCGCTACTCGGGCTTTCAAATTTGATTTGGGAAATTACCCTCACACGCGCATAATGGTTCAGACGTGAACAGGCATGATAGGCACTGCTCTTCTGCTGATTCCATTCTGACCGCTCGATCTTCCGCGTTTCATAGAAGGCTGTGAATATATGATACATGAAGATTAAAAGGAAGTAAAGAAGAATGAGAAGAAGAAGAAGAAGAAGAGGAAGAAGAAGATAAAGAAGAAGAAGGAGAAGGAGATGATGGAGAAGAAGAAGGAGGAGAAGAAGAAGATAAAGAAGAAGGAGAAGATGATGGAGAAGAAGAAAAAGAAGGAAGAGGAGGAGGAGGAGGAGGAAGAGGAGAGGGAAAGGGTTAAGAAGAAATGGGGAAGGGAGAAAGATTAGCATGAAAATGATGCGATATGGTGAAAGAAATAATGATGTTGATTCAGGACAAACGGTCGGAAACAAAGTATAGATCTGAAATGAAATCCCGATTTTTCATTCTCCAAAGATTTGCGCATGCTGATGCAAGTGGATATTGCTATCGTCTAACTTGAGTTGCGTTTGACTGCGGTGTATAGAAACGGATCTAAACAAAGACACCGGCGGGTGATTTCAAGGAAGAATATGCATTGAAACGCTAAAGCACGGTGAGAAGTTTCACGGCCTTCTCCCACCTATATCCACCTGCCGAACGACACATCTTCAGTGTTAAGAGTGTCAACTTCCCCTAGGGTGAGCCGGTTTTAAAGCGCGGAGGAGTTTCCGCGTATATATACTAACGTTTACTTCATGAGTTCATTGTCGGTTATACCAGATAAGGAGAGGCGATATTTATCATTGGAAACTAGAGCCTGCAGGCAGAGAAGTAGTACTTCAATGGTGTCATGCATCTCAAACCTTCTTTAAAGCATCCTGCCCTGCAAACAGATACGCGATACGGTGGATGGGTTCGGAACGCAAACCAAAGGATCACAGCTTTTGACGAACTTTACCGATAGCTTCCATTTTTAGACTCTGCAAGGGGTTTATGATCTCGGTGTCTTTCCTTTACACCTCTTGGTAATATAAGTACCTCTCCTATCAGCATGGGTAGGCTCACTTCATCCCTTTAAAGCGCTCTTTTTGTTTTCATTACTAAACCATTTGTTAACCACGTCATCGATATGATTATATGCAAGCGACTCTCTAGTGCAATTGTCACCGATTAAAGGTGGATTTAGGTACATGATGATAAATGGTAAAAAGAACGAAGCACTTGCACTTACTGAAGTACTGCAGTGAAAGATATGGAAATCATGGGCGTCAATTAGCACATAGAAAATAATGATGGAACTGGCGTCTGGTATTTATTATGGTAACCCCCCCCCCCAGCAGAACAAATTTGAGATTTCTGCCGAAATAATGGAACGTAACTGGTAACATTGCATTCTACTGAGCTTTCCGTTTAATAATATTCGTCGTGGGCAGTTTTCTTTCAATGACATGATTTTAATTTGAAGGATATTAATCATATGTCCGCTTCTAAATTGGAACGAACATAATCAATTATCCTAGTTGTGATCAGATCTATCCATGGCTTCTTTAACCTCTTTTTGGAGAATCTAACAAAACCTGAAATACCAAAACTGGGATGTTTTATCTTTTCCAAAAAGAAAAAGGAAATAGTGGTATTAAATACTTTAAATACTTTATTCGTGTTACCACAGTGAGATGTGCATTGGTAATATGCTTAAGATTTTAAAATGAAATTGCAATGAAAAGGGTATTTCCAAATATGAAACCTTAATCGTTTCAAATAACTTGAAAAGGTTTCATTACAATTTTTCTGGCATGTGATACCCAAGGCAAACTGACGAGGCAGACACCTGAAAGGTTATTACCCCCGAGTGGTGAAGGTTTTGTGTTAATTATCAGTCGGTTTGTAGTCACTTCAGCAGTGTGAACATGATGAAGAAGGGATTAGAGAGAATTCTCGCCTCTTACTCTCTCTCTCTAGTTTTTTCCCGCATAGTTATTATGTACGTGGACCCTCTAGAAAAAAAAAATATTACAAACATTCCATCTACGTGCCTTCGCAGAGAGCAGATACAAATTGGAGTACAGGAAGGTAGTTATTGAATATTCTGTATGAAATAGCAATGTGTGGGACTTATATTTTGGAACGAAAATTACTCCGAGGGGTTTTAGACTCATATCACCCCGTATCATTTTCCTCTAATCGCGTCTTATCCCAGCTCTTTTGTTAGTACATGTATTACATTTCACTCTGCGCCCCATAGAAGAGTCATGCGTAAGAATGCTTTCGTATCACACTGCCACCTCAAAAATATCAGGAAAGCCAAATTTCGTAATCTTTTTTCTTTAGGAAAATGAGTATCTCATGACAATGAAGAACTGATGAAAAATTAACCGACAACTGATCTGAAATATCTTTTATTAAAAGAAGCAGTTTCTTAGCTGAATACAAACTGTGTACAATACATTGCCATGTCTGAAGACATCGCGGGCTTCAGTAAATCCCTAAACCAGCAGAAATAAATTAATCCAAGGTTTCATCTTGCTCTGAGCTTGAATTATCTCTTGCAGAGCCTGATAGTAAGCTAACGTTAAAGGGAAAAGGATATACACAAGCCGTCAAAACAGTTCTGTCATCTTAACATGACAGCCACAGGGAACATTAAACCAAAACAAAACATCATCCGAATAGTTTCTGAAGACTGCACAGTGGGGACAGAAAGATACCTTTTCATTTTCATGAATTTTACCAAATGTTTGTACTCCGGAGAGTCAAAAGATTCTAAGCAATGCATTTCTGCCAGCGGCTTGGGTAGCACTTCCTCACTTCACGGACGATTTTTTTTAGATGTATATCTGTGAAATTCCATAATACTTTAAAAGCGCAAAAAATCTCATATCTTTCGGACTTTGCTTTGAAAAGGGAGTTTGGGTTCGGAAAAGGAGATAAGGGTATCCCGGGGGAAGGAATGCGGGAGAAAGCACAAAAAAATACATAAAATTTATAATTCTGTCCTTCTATGATTGTGTTTAGATGTAAGCCTATCCTATATCCAATGATTTTCGTAGCTTTTAATACTGAAACTCGTCACACATCACAATGGATGGTATTTCATTTTTGGGAGTATTTATAAGTTTATCCATGTGTACATGTTTTGGAAATCAGTGTAAATGGAAGTTCCTAAGTATTTGTGCCGGGGGGGGGGGGGGGGGGGGGGGACGCGGAGTCGAGAGTCTGACGAATTACTGACTGGTGATATTATTTTATCATTTTTTATTCTTTGTTAAAGGTAAGCCATATTTGGTACATGTTGCTTGAGAGTGGTCGGGGCATGTGCCTTTTACCTGCAAGAACCGGCACTAATTACGGCAGCAGAAATCACAGGCATGAAAGCAATATCAATCATGCTATTACCTAAGTAACTGACGGAATAAGAACAGGTGATTTTGAGATTATGATTGATCAGTTAAAAGTCGATCTAGGTAATGCTCTAAAAATAACTGTGTCCGAGACTAATTTCAGATGATGAATAACTAGAATATCACAACATCCATAACTCTTAATGGCAACAAAAGTAACTTTGTCATAAGAAGAGATACACTGTGATGAATCTATCGACGGAATACATTTCAACTTCTGACGAAGGAGGAAAATTCAACTGAAACAGATCATAATGAGTTCATACAATCTAGGTCATGCCTTCAAAGTTAGTGTGTCGTTTCTACCAATTTTCATTTGATTTGTGTCAAAATAACAGAACACAAAGTGTTTCTCGTTCTGGTATTAAGGCTATCATAATAGGTGAATAGATTACTAAATTAAGAAACCCTTAAACTGGAAAAGGAATATAGTTCCTCTGCCATGTCTGCTTTCAAATGATGTAAAATTCAGTTTTAACTAAAAAGTCAAATCTGTCAACCCATCGGCAACCAATTTCCAGGGAAGCCTTTCATGCAGTGTCAGAAAATGTGATGTTTGTACAAGAATGTTTGTACAAGAAACAGAATGCTCTCTATGCTCGAATCGGGTTTTTCGGTTCTTTTTCTCTTTTTTAAGCGTTCAGAGATTGGTGCGAATGTCGTCATTCAGCATTTTGCTAATTGACTCATTTCTTTTAGTTTTTTTTTTTCTTTACGGAACATGCAGGAATTTCCTGCAAACTGAAGCCTGTGAATTAAAAATGTTTCCAACACTTAAATAAACAAATGATATAACAGACCTTTATGGTACTTCTCCTGCTGGCAATGATAATTAAAAAAAAAAAACAACCCAGAAATGTAGATTTTTACTGTTCAAACGATCTTGATAGTAAGACACACTTACTCAAGGAATATTCATCAACTCGGGCAAATTGTGTTTTGCTCATTTTCCTGCATTATTTTGTGCAGCTGAATATCTTTAAAAAGTTAATGAATCAAAAAATGGAGTTGATACCTTAACCACAGCAAATCAGAATATCAAATCCAGAACCGCACGTAATAATAAACCACTCGCGGTTAGTATCAATCCAACTGGATATCCATTAGAGGATATCAAAATCAACAAAATACTTTTTATACTATTGGGACGTCCCATCCGGATATTTTGGTCATTGATGTTTTGGTGAAAAATTGAAAGTTGTGGGCGTGCATGTATTCTAGAGGGTATAGACAGGGACTTCTTCCTCAAGTGGTCGTGCAATGATGGACCAATAAAACCAGTATTGTAAAATACTAACGACATACGTTTGGCGCCTGTATTTAATACCATAAATACGTCATAGACCTTTATCTTGAGAATAGATAGCTAACACAGAGCAGGAAAAGAGAAAAAGAGAAAATGGGGTAAGAGAGCAAAATTGTAGAATATTTTGAGAGAGATAGAGATAGAGAGCGAGAAAGGAAGAGAAGGAGAAAGACAGGAGGGAGAGAGAGTGTGTCTGTGTGTGTCTGTGTGTGTCTGTGTGTGTGTGTGTGTCATGGGCATCATTTGGGGGGGGGGGACCGGGGCTGTGTCCCCCCACCAAAAATGGGGATGGGGGAAAGGCCAATATGTCGTACGCCCTATATAAGAGAGAGAGAGGAAGCAAGGAGAAGGGGGAGGGAGAGACAGACAGATAGAACTGAGAGACCGAGACAGAGAAAATGGATAGTACCTCGACACTGTTTTCTCCGAAAAAAAATCGATGTATAGATTCTTGTCCTCTCAGATACACGTGGGTCCAGCTTTCCGAACTTCCTTTCCTGGAAAATCAAACTGAATAACATTCTGTGTAGTCCTTCTTCCCGCTTTTGAATACTCGTTCTACGCATTTTTACTGTAATAAGAGATCTTCCTGGAACGCCCATTACTGCAAAATTCCAAGAAATTAAAAAAAAGCAACAACAACAACCGGAACAATTCAGGATGGTGCACCGTGAAAGAAATAATGAATACGAATTTCGTTTCTATTATTTTATGCTGATTGTCTGCTTACCTCTTTGAATAAAATTGCTGATCTCTTATAAAACCGTAGCTATATACTTAAAGTGATAAATATCTGATGCCTTGGCATCTTAGGAAATGAAATCGAAGTAATGATATTTATGTTCAATTTAAAGGAATGGTATTTACCTGTGGTTGATTTCATACATAAAATACCATCACTAACATTGCCGAAAGAATAAAGATGGAGCAATATCAAACAAATACTGAAATTAGAAATATGTAGAGAGACAATAAAAACTCAAGGCTATATATCGAGGCATAAGCAGAGGCGTAGACAGCCGGGGGGGGGGGGGGGTTGAGGGGTATGCATCCCCCCACCTCACAAGGGGGGGGGGGGTGACATGTACAATCATCCCCCAGGTTTTAGGGAAGGATGTTTGCTTACAATTAAACTGAATTAACATGTTTAGAAATGTTAGGAACAGCAATAATGATAATAATAAGTATTATCATTATAACAACAACAATGATAATAATAATACTAGTAATAATAATAATAATAAAATTAGTAATGTATTATCATTATTATTATTATTATTATTATGCTCATGATAATAATAGTTATCATCATCATCATCATAGTTAATGTGACTGAAATGACGATTACTATCATAACTATATCGATCATTATTCTGATTTATGTAGTTATTTATATTACTTTTGGGTAATTTCGGCGCCGTTAGAGTTTTTCTTAAGTGGTGTAACAACAAAATTTTTAAAAAAGATAAATAGCGTGATGCAAATATGCAATAATGTGTGTCAGTCCATATTCTATATTCGTTTGTCACGGTGCGTATATCTTCTATTTTTGTCTGTGCATTCGGGTGTATGTGTGTGGATGTGTGTTTGTGTGTGAGTGCGTGTGTGTACTTGTATAGCTTTGCAAGCGAGGACAGTGAACAAAGAAAATTCCTGAGAACAATAGTCCTCGGTTGGTAAACAATAGTCCTCAGTTGTCAAACAAAGGATTTGGGTTTATTCCGTCAGCCTTGAGAGGACAGGGGACAATAGAAGTCCAATTGTTGTGCTCAGTAGTATAGTGATGTACAGCTGTGTGCGTGTGCGTGTGCGTGTGTGTGTAAATTAGAGTTGAAAATTGAATTGCGTGTGTGCGTATCTGTATACGAAATTGATCCTCGATTTCTCTTGAACGGCAAATCATACCCCAGATGTAAGAACCTGTCTACGCCACTGGGCATAAGATATTTACACTTGATTATTAACACTTTTAAATATAATGATTGAAAAGAAAATGCTTGAGCTTCCGTAGCAAATGACTCAAATAAAGATAACAACCAACACGATAAAATCCAAAGTAATACATGCAAATTATTCGATATTAGTCATCTTAAACGGACGGAAGGAGTCAAGGAAAAAGCATCATTTTCAACACTGCTGCAACCTTTCACGTTGTATAGACCAATTTCAGGGCCGGTTTATGTATTTGGCCCTCTATCGGCGACGCCATTGCTGCTGTGGGCAAGCGCGCTGACCGCGATTGGCTCTGTGTACAAAATGAATGTAAGATGAGATATGCCCCGATATTGTTCCATTTACTTTATTCTAGATCAATAAAATAAAGCATGGATACATGGGTAGATGAGGTAAGACAGTGGTCATATCTGACGGATGAAGGTATGATGTATTTTTGTAATTTCGATGGTTTTTTAACTTAGTTTTGTCAGTAAAAGTTCGATTGCAGCATAGAAGCCGTAGTAAACGGGAGCCCTAAATCTTACCCTGTTTACAAAGTCAAGTTTTCACTCATTAAATTTTACGCCAAAGTACATAATGATAATGTTTCTTGACTTAAAAGTCCCTTCTGTTGATGTTTTTACCCACTGGCGACGAATTCCTTCACATCGCTTACGGAAACCTGTGTAGGGAGTACGGCTTCTCACACAGACAGGCTTCATGAGTCAAAAGCGAGTGAATTTCGCACTCAGTTAGCTTCCAATTTTTAAACTTTCTCTAATCCTTGTGGCATTTGAACACCGCACAGCTGCGACCTGAACTTCCCTGATAATTTCTCATTGCAAATATTAAAATAAATCTGCATATACTGGTCAAACTAGACAAAAAATCGAACGAATGTACATAACGCGCTATTGACTTGTGTACTATAAAAGTTGGAGCGCCCACCCCAGTATGTCGAACTGTGTCGAACAGTCTGCTGCCCTCTTGCGTTGTGAAATTGGTCTATATACATATTCCGAAATTTGACGTCTTAGTTGTTACAGGTGAATTCTACTCGTTTGATTATATCAAAGATAACGCCGCTAGTAGCTTGACCATAATTTTCAAAGACTACAATATGAATATCCGATTTATAGGCATGCCTTGCAAGGACTATCCTGTCCTATGAAATAAAATTCAGTACTTCTTTGTTTGCAAAAAACCTTTGCGCAAATATAGGTTATGTTTTATTCCGCAATGATAGGTCCAGAATAGATTATCGAAGAGTGGTTTTGACATTATTCTGGTCTGCTTGCTTCGGGACGTCAGGTCCGCTTTGTCAATTTAGGGGCATTGCTGCATTTCATATCTGCGGTTCCTTTTTCTTTAGCATGTTTAGGGAGGAGTCGGGATTTGAGGATTATCGGTGTCTCTGACCACTTTTGAAATGGGAAATTGAAGGAGGCCACATCTCGGCTGTTAGAAATTGTGTCCTCGAAAACGTAAACACTGACCTTAATCTCCTGGAAGGTATTCTGAAGCCTTGACGAGTCGACTGGATTTATCTAAACAAACGCTTAGTTCAACCACGTCGCCACACCTATAAGCCAGCCTGGTTTCTCCATCAGTTTGCTTGCACAACAAAACTGATATAGGTGTGACATTTATTGCATTTTCCAAACAATAGTTTAGCCCGGAGGTGGAAAAGTAACTGCATAAATGTATCATCTTTTCGAATCGTCTCGCTATGAAAAAGAGTATTGTGAACCTCAAGGTTTTAATTTAGTTTGCACATTGTTTGAAATCCGTTTCTACTTCACAGTAGAAATTCAATCTTCCAGTATTGTTGTCCATTATTATTTTTCAGCTACGTTGATGAGAAATATGGACTTAGCTGTGCTTGAAGATTCATCATTATACGATATGAGTAAGAGAAAAGTACTCTAGAGTCGTCATCTGTATTTCAATGATGAACCGTAATATCATGGTACTTAATCATACACTACATTCGATATCAAATTCTGGTTTTCTACACCCACGCATGTGAAACGCAGCGGGCAGATGCAAAATAGAAGCGCTCCTTTTTCTTGTCAGTCAAAATATATCAACAAATTCAAGGAGCTATTATGAATCTATCTGACGTTATGTATGAAAATTTCGAACACGAGGAGTTCACATGAAGTCTGCAATCTGTAATTATTGGGGCCATTGTTCTCGATATAATTACTGAGAGCAAATATCCGTCATCATAACAAGTAAGGTTTGTCTTTATGAATGCTGCAAGCAAAAAGAACGCCCAATAGCTTATTCAGCTTGGCGTTACAATTGTGTTATTCGACCAACGTCCTGTATCTATCGGAAATGAAAAACATGCCCTAGGGTGAGGGAAACGGGAAAATTATTTACAACCGTCGTCGTTCCGACCATCCGACCTCCGTCATCCCAAAGAACAAAAGAATGATGTCGAGTTAATTGCAAAAATGGAACGCGATGCTGTGATTGAGGTACGAAAATAAAGTTATCCAGCTCCATCGGGAATTTTTTCCTTGACAATTCCCATGTTGTGTCAAATGGTAAATCTAAGAAGATGTACCTTGTTTTCAAAACTGCGTCATCATCGTCATGAGTTAGTCATTTCTATATAGATTTGCCTCGGGTAAAAGCTATTTTAGATAGAAACAGGTCATATATTCCCCTTCAATTAATTATCTTAAACATATTCGTCTACGCATACGTGAAATCAGTGTTGTAGCAAAGGCGACTGGTCAAGTACCAACGCGGTAATCTCTTATTCTTGGAAGAGAAGTGATGAGAAACCAGTTTAAAGTTCTACGTATCTTTCCAGAGAATCTGTACGAGTTTTACTTTGTTTGACGTGCAAAGACGGGAATGATATTTGGTAATACCGAGTAACTAGCCAGCCAACAATAGTACGGAAACACCCCAGGAAAAAGAGATCTTTCCTAAAAGATATCTTCGAACAATCCGATTTTTCAGAAAAGGGTCTCATCCGAGAGATAAACAAGGATTAAAATGCTTTCAGGAATCTCTAAGGATAAGAAAATTAGATTTTCCCATTACCGACGATGTTCATCTGAATGAAATCAAAGAAAGAAAAAAAAGATGATGAAAGCTTGAGTGCATCACGGCCAGAGACAAAGAATGATTCATCCATCCAGTTTAGAGTCAGGGAAAAACGAAAAACGATGAAAACTATTTTCTCAGCACTGCCATTTTGTCGAAGGTCAGAGCCAAGTGCATTGGTGGCCACAATATCTAGAAATTGAGCAAGAAATAATGGAAAATAATAACTTTAATGTATGGACACTGACTGCAAAGTACATTGTTCCCTTTCTGTTTCTGTCCCCTTTTTGCAATTCTTTAATTTCTGTACTTTGATTGACTTTTGAGGAATACTCTTAAGTGAAGATGGTTTCATGTTTGATGTTTCATTTCAACATTGGCTGTCGATATAGATAAATCTGAGGGAGCCTTTGTTGTGCTGCGTCTTCTGCACCTATCCAACTAAAGTATTTAATTTTTAATAACGGTTTAGAATTAGAGAAAGAGATGAATATGTTGTTCAGTCTTTGCTTGGACACGTGTGCGCGCTTTTGGGTGTATGTGTGCGTGTGGGGGTGGGATTGGTAGAACAGTATCGACGGCATTGTGAATAGATGGAGAGCAGGCTACGGCTTTTAAGATACAACCTCCCCATAAGTAAGCGCGAATAAACCCTCAGCACAAGTCCTAGTGCATTGTTTGGATTCAAAATCTTCACGAAACATCACGAACAAGGCATTTACTTAAAAACTGCCCAAAGCATGGAGTGGTCACTCCTTGTTATTTAGAGGAGAGGGATGTCTTGATTTTGTAATGATAGCATTGTCCCCAACCGTTGGAGGCTCGGCGGACTCCTAACGCTCCCGGTTCTGTTTAGCCCATTTCTAAGTAATTCGACAGATTTAATTCAATTCTCAGAGTGCAATATTCTTTTTTTTTTCCTCTCACGGCAGAGCCTTGCAGTCAATAATGGAATATTTAACTTTACTAACAGGTGATGAAAAGCAACTGCCCATCAATTGTCAAGGTGTATAGATTTTACCTATCCTAGAAAATGAATTATGGAAAAAGATGATAGTGATGAAAAGAGAAAGAATCAATATACAAATGTCGACTGCTACTAAATCTTCATACATCTGTTGCCCACTGAAATGAGAATTCAGTGTAAGATAAAATAGAAAGCCTGTGGGAAACTTAATGCTTTTATATGCGTTGTTTCATCCCTCTGTGACAAAAAGTGCCTCTGTGCAGTGCCTCTGTGGAAATTGAGAGTCATCGGATAATGGCAAATACAGAAAATATAATCAGGCCTGATTTCGATTCTTCGTCAACAAGAGGATTAAGCCAGAGGAGGTATTTACCGTCATAATTCTTTCTCTAATAACCCTAGAGAAGGGAGACACACAGAGGTGATGGGCACCCTAGGGACCGAAGAGGCCTTAACACGGCTTACAGGCCAGGCAGACTGGTGCCCAATCAAGTGTGCTAAGGCTGGCGAGAGAGCGTTGCACACCTATGGTGTCTGTTGCGCAGCGGAGATGGGATTATGCACCACACCAATGGATTCACGTCCACCTTTTCGCTAAAACTTTACGCAAGGCCTTTCTTGAATACTGAAACCATTCATCCACCCTGTTTTCTTTTTACATGTGCCTTTTGCTCCTGCGCGTTCATATGTGCTGGGAGATTAGTCAGAGATGTGCCACAATATGGACTGATTTCTTTCATGATATTAAAAGTTCTAATCATAAAAGTAGCAATATACGCGACTTATGATGATCATGATTGTTGTGAGGCCTACCTATATAATATGTTTCACCAGGTAATTAACTGATAAAGTCGCCCTTTTTACCAATATTAAGTGAGAATTTAACCTTTACGCAAAGTGAATTAAAACCGCCCCAATGTAGTACGTGTGAGCACAATAATGCATTTTGTGATCTCCAGAACATTACAGAAAGATTTGGAATCTACGAGATGAAAATCTGAGTAAGGTATTACGCCAAAGTGGTCAGTGGAAATGGAAAACGATTACATCCCTACTGACTCCGCTTTTTTGGTTCATGTTAAAACGATCATTAAACAGACGTTGATGAAAGAAAAATGATTGCAAGACACTAACCTTTACTATTCTTTAAAAAAAAATGAATAGAACGGAAGAGCCTCAGGGTTTATAGAGTTTTCTTCTCATGATTTTTGGGCTGTGAGGAAAAAATCCATTAGGAGAAATCTTCAATAAGTCCTTGGCAAATTGTGTTTTCATATCTGCCAAATTAGTTTTGCAAACTTCTAAAATACACAAAGCGTGAAACGTCCACCCTCACACCTAATCCAAAGAAGATGATTTTATCCTTTCTTCCTTGATCGATTGTAATTACCTGATAATATCCATCAGATTCAACAAAATCCCTCAAGGAAGTGGTTCAGTATGAATATATTTATTGTGTGCTGAGACTTTTAGATTGAGAAAAGAAGAGACGCATAAGTTGCTAGAAACCATGCTGAGGTTACAATACGACACCCTGTGATTAAAAAACGAGCTGTAGAATGTTCCATTCTTTGCGCTTACGTGATTTCCATGAATTTCCAAAATACGTTAGCCATGTCAAAGTTTGCACCCCCTTAGAACTTGAATACACCAGTAAATGAATAATGCATATGCCTTGAATTACCTAATCGTTAGCACATGTGTTCTTTTTCCTTCGTATTTTTTATCAGCGTCCGCAATAAAGTACATAAAAGTAACTCCTCCTGTGAGACGAGCATCTGAAAATGAAGTTCAGTCGTCTGATACACAAGCTGGGGGTGTTTCATAAAGCTTTTCGTAAGTTACGAACGACTTTACGCACGACTGGAACTTGTTCTTGGGTGCTAATCAGATTCTCCATCATTAACATTATAGCACAAGAACATATCACCAGTCGTGCGCAAAGTCGTTCGTAACTTACGAACAGCTTTATGAAACACCCCCCAGGTTTGCACCAGACCATCCATAGTCATGGGGGTAACACAAGCTTTCAGGTAAACGACCTTGGTTATTGTCCAACCGAAACTTGATGTCTATACGTCAGAAGGACATGATGACCCACACCAGGAAACAGAGCAAACGAAACGCCAGACTGAACTGATGATATCATTAGGTGGTGCTACGCACCCGAAATGCCGGCTTTCACACGAACACATTAAACCTGCTCATCGAGCGACTAATATACTGGAAAAAGAAGATCAGCATTGTCCATATCTCACTTTCAGTATTTCCTAACTACCATGATAAAGGTTGGGAACGAAGCGTTTAATTAGAATGAAAAGCAGATATCAAAACGTGGTGGCATTTGTGTTGAAATCAGTGAAGCGTCTCATCCGTCAAAAGCATCAGGCAACTAACCACGCGTCACCTAGTGGTAGATAAGTTTTCTTCTTAATGGGTAATTTAAAAGCTTATTTTAAATGATCTCTCTACTCTGCTCTCTTCAACAAAAGAAAAGAAAAAAAAAAAGGAATCGTATCAAGTTGGTGAATTAGCCCTATCATTATTGATACATTTAGGTTTAGGAGTTCTTTCCACAGAAGCCTGCTTTAAAACAATTACGATAAGGTACGTCCGTCAAAAACGTATGCAGCATGGGATATGTACTATTTGTTTTCTTTATAAAAAAGAGGAAATTTTGTATTTGGGGAAAGGTAATAAAAATGTCAGGTGATTTGCGCTACCAATTCTACTCATCTCTTATAGTTTCATTGTCTTTTGAAAAATCACAAGTATCTCAAGAAATGAATTTATTTTGTCTAAATTGCATCACGTAACGAACGAATGACAGCTATATATATATAACAAACAGACATGGTTTATGCAAAGTAGAAACGAACTAAACGAGCGACTATTACCTCCAAACATTCTCTCCACAATTTAAAAAAAAAAAGAAAAGAAAAACACATGAAAACAAACAAACAAACAAACAATCAAACAAACAAACAAAGTCTGCCGAAGAAGTGCAGAAATTATTAGCTGGACCTCTGCGCTTGGCACACTACACGTCAGGTAACACTTTAACCTGTCAGTGTTGGGCGAGAAGGACATTTATCAGTATTACGAAGCTTGGCTAACCCCTGGGGCGATCATTTTGTAAATCAGATGAATCGACAGTCCTTTGGAATCCCTCGGAATTCATTCGTTTTCTCATTACGTTTCCATGGTACCAAATGGTAGTTAAAACTAAATCCCTGTAAGTCTTGCATAATTATCTTAACTGCCAAAGAGATTGTTATGTATCTTCAGGAGACAACCTGCTGCTGGAAAGGGACTTGGAACATTAGGCATTTCCATGATATACTTCTTCAAGAACAGAAGAAGGGATAAATTCGTGTTTACCTCCACTTCAGAAACAGACTCTAGTATGTTGACTACTAAATTTTCAAATTCCTATAGACTTATAAAAGGGAACACCTTGGTTCCCTTATTCAGTGGGTTAATCTAAGCATCATTTTCGTATCCTTGGCTTTGAGGAAGAATGCTAACATGGTTGATGCTTTTCTGAATCCTCATGACTGGCTCAGCACTTTCTTCGGCACTTTCTTTACAATACCGTAAAGTAATGCTCGTGGTTTTTCGATACTGCAACAGTTTCAGCACTACCGATATTCGTGCCTACGATAAGTTTTTTCTTACTTGATACCTAAACCGGGGTTGGAAGTGGAAACAAAGCGTAAAGTGACCCGTCTGCAGGCCATGGTCTACCTACAGGCAACACTTCGAAGCTTTAACCTCGAGACTGAACTTAAAATGGGGGAACCACGGAATAAAATGATGATACGGGAAAATGAGAAACTGGAAATTTTTGACACAATTATTTTTCCTGTCAAAGATGCAGATGGAATCATTTCTCTTATTCATTATGAATGAATAGAAAATAAATCAAGCGAAATGAAAAGGTGATCTGTCGATTACGACCGACCACCTAATGATAAAAGCGAAAGCGAAAAGAAATCGCCATATTTCAATTGAGAAAAACCATGACGAAATATTTTTTTTCCAATATCATGTTTGTCCTTGTTTTGTTCTCTTCTCTTAGATGTACAAGAAAATTTGACTTTCTCTGTAAATCTGCGAACGTGTAATTTCATGTTTGCTAGAATAAACAAGGAAATGATAAGCACGAGGCTATACTAGTTCACCGTTCCATGCGATGTATGGAGTAATATTATTCCATTAAACATCTTAATTGGTACAGATTAGCATAAGTTGCCTAAAAACCATGTCACAAACGTATCACAGATAGGAATCATAATGGTATGCAAGACACTGACAACAGTTTCATATCAACAATAGACTGCCACCTCGACAATTTACAACTGTCTATTGGAAATAATGCCGTATCAAGAAATATTTTCTCATTAGGACTATTCATCTGTTCGTATTTTTTAGACCGATCGTTCTTTTTTGATTTTACGTCTAGTAGCTTAAAAATATTTCATCATTTTCATGAAAGATATCATTATGCTTGAGAGCTTTTACATGAGACTCATTTTTGTAGTGCCAGTTTCATTATCACATTTTATTGCTGAAGTTCTGACGTTCGTACTTGGCCAGAGCGCGTTTATGAAGTTCAAAACGATGATTGCTTGATTATTAATTCATTTAATTAGCAGAGAATATTGCCAGATCTAAAGGACAACACATATTTATAGAAACAAATGCAGTGGGAAGATGAATTGGGACGCACATCCGTACAAAGAAACCTATTCAGTTGATCAGCTGCAAAAATCATATCCAAAATTTATGGAGGTCAGTAGACAATAAGCATTTCTGTTCCAGTTCCATTTTGTTAGGAAAAACAATCCTGGCAATATATTCTTATTTTATGGATTTGACTGTCAAAACAAATTGAAATTCACGAAATGTAGGTCTAGGTCTTATTATTGGGTAGGAAGTACTTCACATGACCGGCTTCACCATCAGGAAACAGTTACATGTGTTGTAAACAAGTGAGCAAATTTATCAATAAACCGAGTCGGAATACATTTCCGACCTAAGCACTGATCTCATCCAAACTCGTTGGCCTCTTTCATTTCAGGAAATCCATTGAGGATCGAGAGAATCCAGCAAGTAATGATATCAACCTCTTCATTCATATCATAGTGGATCTTTGGAAAGTCGCTCCACTTTAACTGTCTGTGCAAATTTACATCTCGATAACAAATGGCTGCTTTATTTTTGGGAACGAAAAAGGACACACTGAAATAACAAATGGTCTGTCAAAGGATGAGTGGACAAAACCTCAGGAGCGGCAGAAGAAACTGAAAACAAAAATAACATGACAGAAAGGACGATTGCATTTTTTCTGCAACCTGCACTCGATTTAGTTCATTTGATCATACACGAAGTCGTGGAATGAAATAGCCTTGCATGTGATACATTAATGTTGTATTTTCCATGATTTTAGGATTTATTAACCTTAAGATTTTCACAATCATATGATTGGAAAAACAAGATGTGATTGCGCTGATAAACTATCATGATATGGATTTTAATTGTTATACCGTCTATAACGACCATCTGCTTATATAGTCCCCATTCTCTTTCTCTCTCTCGGCTCTGCCGTTCTATAGAAAATATAGGTGTCAGAACTTATCTATAATGACAACTGTCTACTACGGCCACTTTTTTTTTCCTTTCCCCTCCAATAACCTCAAGGGATTCTTAAGTGCGCGAGGTACTTGATGACTATATGATGAAAAATAACTCCAATAATTTTGATGTGCATATACACTGATACAAAGAACTGAGAGAAAAGAAAATGTTAAAGGGCATTGACAGGGAAATCAAAAGAAGTATGCTTCATCAAAAATGTCATACCCTGAATAAATCACGGCAAAGCATCTCGATTAATTCTTTGCGATGCCCGAGTATGTAAATACCTTAAAGTAATTGATTTAAGGAACATGCAGAACAACGTCATTTCTCAATTTCAACGGCTGCTCAACACTAATCAATATCATTAGCCATGCCGCGCCGCTATATCAGTTTTGTTGTGGTCTCATCTGGGTTGTCTTGATTTTTAGTTTCTGCTTCAAAACATTGTTACACTGATAACTGTCAGTGTAAATGCCATAATTGACAAATTGGCCGGGGGAGGTATTTGTATTGCGGAGGAGTGATCGGGACCAAATTGGTTGTGAAATGGATACACTATCTGTTCTAATTGGAGATATATATTTGTTTTAAATCGTACGGATAATAATTGAATTTTAGGAAATGGGAGAGAAAGGCTGAAATAATCGTGTCCATACTTTTACCCGCAGTCTACTCAAATTTCTTGAAAAGGTGGCTCTGCCCTTGCGCAATTTATATATATTCCTATTAGTTCGGGTTCCTGAATATAATGACTAATGCATATGGAAATCACAGCGCGATACAATCAATTATTCACGCGATCATAAATTAATTTCCAGTAGTTTTTCCTCGCATTTTTGTTGATAATAATCAAATAATATCCTGTCTAATTGAGAAGTAGAAAACGCCTTTTAAGAGCTGCGCCTTTACTTCAACAAATGAATTGATTTTCATTCATTTTATTTATTTTTTTTAAAGACAGACATACAGCTGCATGATAAAATGATAGGTGTCCCACGGGGGGGGGGGGGGAGTCAAATATATAGCTGCGCGACCCCCAAAATACCGCTTGAAAATTATAGTTTTCGAGGCGGGTTGAGGCACGTGAAACGCGTAAGGAAGCAAAGGTGTCAAATAGGCAGCGGGGGGGGGGGGGGGGATAACGAAATTTTGCATGTTTCTGGGTTTAATCATGAAAGTTTTGCACATAAGAGGGAAGGTTTTCCTTTTTTCTTCAAAGAACCGAGAAAAATAAAGAAAGGGTGTGACTTTGATCAGTGGATAAAACTAGTTTTTAGATTTTTTTAGGGTGGTAAAGACTGGTTTAGGAAAACCTGTGGTTTCTTGTGTGTGTATGCAGCAGCAGTATATTTTGACTTCCATCCCTCCCAGGTATGTCCCTTTGCTACCAATTAATGAAATAGGAATATGAGTTACAGAATAAACGAAGCCGGAAAACTGAAATGCGTGTACGATATCTGTTCACAGCCTAAAAGCTTTTACGGTTAATGGTTCAACGGCCTACCGATCATGCGTTCAATATTCCGGGAAAGTATCCGTTTTTCATCTCTACCAAGGCCTTCAAAATATTTCCACAACACGGTTTCGATGTGATACATTCTTTATGAACAAAGGCGAGGAAATATGATCAAATTTAGGTTTTTCGTCATTGATCCTCGTGTTAAAACACAATGGCTCGAATTTAAGTCTAACGTTGTTTCAAGACACACTTTCTCTGGGATAACTAAAGCGGTGTATGTTTACATAGGGACACCATGAAACCTGTGGGTAGTCATATCTTGAAGAAGAGAGTAAATGAACGTAGCTAGCATGCAACAGATATGCAACCCAGAGCTTTGGCGAAGACCACTATTACACACTTTCAGAAAGGTGGTTATCCTTAGCATTTTTCGAAAATAGGTTTTCGCATTTTGAGAGGTTTTCGGTTTCTGTAGTTTCGGACAATTCATATTCAAGTGTAATCGGACACTACCTAAATTCTGGTACCCTCTGTGATAAGATGGTGATATAAAATTCATAGCCATACAGTCATTGTCCATTATCATACATGATTAGAATTCGGTGGAATAACCGATCTATTTGTGGCTATTCGTGCTAACGACTGAGCAGAAAATATCGAGAACATATATTCACCTATTTTCATATATGGATTTCTCATATTACAATCCGTTTTAAAAAAAACAGAATGTAGGTTTTCAAGACTGTAGCCTACAAAACAGTAAAACAATAAACTATTTTGGAACAGGAGGATAATATTCCGGGAAGAAGATTAGTGTTCTTTCATATTTTTACAAGAAAAAAAGGACTAGCATCTCTTCCATGTTTATACGATAATTAATATGGCGCTACTTCTTTCACAGCTATAGGCGTTGAAAAATGATTACAGGGTGACTCTATTAAGGGGAAAGGGACCGGAGCACCTGAGGGTGTTCCCGATTCCAAGGCTTAGACGGTCAGAATCACCTGTTTGACACTCCTTGATGACACCTACTCAGCAGAATCCTTACGACTACTGATTAAAAACACTATAGGGACGAACAGAATCTATGGGGAACGTATAGCTCTCTCTAGCCAATGCTAGCCAAGCTCGTTGATGTCTCGTTTGATGGTAAATTTAAGTAAATCCCTCGCTTTGTTTCATCGTAATGGACCTTGAATTCTTGGCGTCACTTGGATATTTTTTCATTTTTCTCGTTTTTTTTTTCAAAACTGGAATTACATAATTCTCGAGACTGACTATGCAATAGCATGTTACCATGGTTAAAAAACATGAAAAAGAGCGAAAACAACCTCTCTGTTGTTGCACCCATTAACCTTGAACACTTGGTTGGAAAGGGTGGGTAGAGCAATATCGCAACCCTATCCATTCGGAGAAGGAAGAATACTGCTGAGATGGATATGCCTTTACGGTGAACACCGGAAGAATGAATCACGAAAACAAAGGCGAAACAGGATAATCACAAACTGCACGGAAGGTGGAAACCAATGTTTCTAAATCTATTTCCTGTCCCTTGAGAAAAGACAATGAAGAGAATGAAAATAGGAAAGGATTAGGAGAGTGTTTCACAAAGAGTTAAGTTGGACTTAAAGTCGCACTTAACTTCCTAGTTGCGTGCTGTATATTAAGCATCACCGCATTGGTCAGATCATGCTCAGTGGACGCGCGCTATTGGGAAGTGTATCAATGAGATTACGAGTTAAATACCGGGTGCACATTGGCCAACAAAGACCAACTTTAAACTTTAAACTCTTTGTGAAACACTCCCCGGGTTTGAACTTTTAGTCACACGGACAGGAGGAACAACAGGCCGACAAAATTACATTAACCTGAATGGAGACGGTTTAGCGCAGTGACTAGGGTATATCACTACACCTCAGCTGTATCTTAAGAAGTATGCCGCAGTGTATTTTACCTAGTAACCCAAATGGCGCCATATTACTTTTCCTCACCATGCTCACCGTGCTCACGGAGACGCACATAGGCCCATTACTGGAATATCTTCGCGATATAGAATTGGAGTAAATGTCCTGGCATGGTTAAGAATGAAAATGTTACGCGACTATTATCCGAATAGCGGTTATGCAAACACAAATCTAAACCGAAGGCCTGTCTAAATAGATATTGGTTAATGGAAGAAGGCGCCTAGATAAAATCTGAAGGGATAAATTTGAAATGATTGATAACAAAATCTAAATAGAAAAACTGGTTAATTAAGGGAACGTGTCCTACCATGCTTACAGGATCCATTAAGCAAACAAGCACGTTCATCTATTTCCTTTTTGGAAATCAAGAAATCAAGATAATTGCTTTTACATTCAGCTTTAATCATGCTTAAACCGAGCATACATGGTAGTCTATACGAAATCCCCAATGATTGCTCTTGTCAAATACAGTTTGGGCTACCTATAAGACGTCCTCATTTTCATTTATTTTATTCTTCAGCAGAATCTATTAACCATTAAACAGTGTTAAACAGGAACAAGATCATTGCTTTTCGAATTGGCCTTGGCTTAAAATCTAAATTTTAACGCTTAGAGGGCGATTCTTGTCTCTTTAATTCATAGACATAAACTCTCCTTGGGACTAGCTGGTGCTTGTGTGGGAGCGTGGGTTTCGACCCTTTCAAACAAAAACACAAAAGACATCAGATACAGAAAATGAAAGAAAGAGAGAGAGAGAGAGAAAGGGGGTCGGGATAAAGGAACGAGATTAAAAAAAAATAAGCACGCCCACGCTATTCCCCGCTCTGTCCAATATAATAAACTATTAACTCCACCCCCCCCCCCCTCCAAAAAAGGCAACTCGGCGCAGTGCCTCCCCCATGCCGGGACTCACGCTACGCCACGGCAAAGGGTGAAAAGGACAGTATCAATGACCGTAGCTTAACACCATGGTGTATAGAGTAACTGAGATGTCGTTTGTCAGTATATCTGTTGATATCCTGACTCTAGAGACCTCTAAAAGTTCGTTGATATGCATAAACGATGCGCTAAAAAAGGACATTGTATTTATCATGTCAAGTAGCATTCATACGAGTCAATCTTTCGAGAAAATAAGATGAGTTTAGAAAGGAAGTCAAATGTGATTTATTTGAACATCTTGGTCTATGTCTTCCTTGTATCTGTGTAAATTTATGGGATTCTGAAATCTATATCAGACTATTAAGATTGAAAAAAAGGGGCTGATGGAAAAGCCATTCAACGTTTATCAGATTCTTTCCAATGTGCAACTTATTCTTTAACCTGACTCTCGAGGCCTGGGAGTTAAAAACAACTCCGAATCTTAGGTTAACTGCACTGTTGCCTGTTTGCTTGCTTATTCCTCCATGATATTTCGTGATGAACGCATGTCGAAGATTTCGTTCTTATTTCGATTATCCTTAAAAATGCTGTCATCGTACTTTTCACCATTATTCTAATGCAAAATGGATGAGTGTTTCTAGAGTATATTAATGTAATGGATTAAGCAGTCATCTGATATTAGGAAGATGCTGCCTTCAGAGACCTGTATGTGTAAAGCAATACCACATGATACTGTCATCAAGAATGTGAAATGAGACAGATTCTCCGTTTTAAGCAAATGTAATCAGCACTTTTGCACATTTGAAATGGTAAGACCAACGCCCGAATAAAACAAACTATTCACCAACAAGCGAACACACAAATAAAAAAAGCATAAAAAACATGTAAAATTAACAGAAGCCTAAAGGATCAAAAATACGACAAAGATCACTACAAAGTGTCGCCTGGGGTTTATTCCCTCGACAATGGTAGACATTTATGTTTTTTTAAACATAATCCATTTAATAACCGATCCGCAAAGCGATTGTGATCGTCGATTCGATCTCATTTGAATCCCTTGAAAATTGATGATTGAAAAATAAATGTATTTTTTTCGTAAATTGATTTTATCGGAATGCAAATATGCATTTTCACTATAATTTTTTTTTAAACAGTAAACATTTATTAAACTCAACCTTTGGTCAGAGAGTGGAATAGGAATTATGAAGATATCATTTTACGTGTCATGTCGAAATGAAACATGTTATAAACTTAACGTTATCCACTGTATGTTGATTTATGATTATTATCGTGTTCATGTTTATGTTTATGTCAGAAGAGAACATTGATGTATATCATTGTTGTTCAATAAATACAATTCAATTAAATTCATGTAGACTCATCAACACGCCTATTATTGAAGCTTGCAAATATAACTGAAAGTTTGAATCAAAATGATTATCGGCGGATGTGTGAAAAATGGGCTCGAGGTTTAATGCGTTCCTTTCTGTTTTCTGAGTGGTTAGCAAAACGTGCGAAGACAAGGGGAATGTGTCATAATCAATGCTCGTTTCTTTGAGTAGTACTTCAACAGATGTCTTTTTCTTTTCATTGAAAGTTTGTTAGTCAAATCACTCGTTGCTAAAGGTCCCATCACACAAATCAACGCGAATGTGTCTTCAAAGTCGATTTCTTGGAGCGGAGTAAAGCAACGCCCTTTCCACACAAATTAAAGAGATCCACCGGGGTACAATTCAAAAGTACTGTCATTAGGCCATTGTTACCATGTTTGGTATATAACCCGGCCTAGTTTAAAATACAGTTGAGTTCGTTTAAAGATGGAAAATAATTTCCAGGTTGTTCAATGCTCTTCACGTGAGAAGTAAGTTTGCGAAAATGTAAAGAAGGAAAGCCCTCTGAAGAGGATTTCCCTTCTCATGAATGTCTTGCGCTCATCATTACTCAACTATGAGAAAATATGAAAAGTTTTGACCGAACTTTCACGCCAATCGGACATGTAGTACCAAAGGCCCAGTTTCGCAATAGAATACATGTGACTTTCAAAGATACTTAATATTTCAATATTTCGATGAATAGAAAACCTCCCAGTTATACATTATTGTGAACAATAATTATTATGAACAACGTAATCAACCTCTCTCAGAATGTTCTAAGGCAGTTTCCTTCACATTGTCATCCCCATATACCACACTCAAATTTATTTTAAAGCCCCTTTAAAGAGGGACTTTTTCAAATGTCGCGTACGTGTGATGGCATCTGAGGCATGATCATCACATCACTCTGTAGGAGTGTGAATTCAAGTCAGGCGGGATGGTGGTGACCTTCCCAAGTTCAATAATTCACCTGTCCTCCACAGTGGATAATGTTCGGCTCTGGGTTATGCTTGCCTTCAAATATGCCTCGGTCCGATACAAACAAACACATATCACCCTCTCGAATTGATGTTAAAGAAAAAAAAATCAATTTCTCTCTCTTTCTCTCTCTATAACGTTTTTAACCTTTTTCCCTTACACTAACACAACACGGACCATTCTAGATCTTTTACAGACACCACAATTGTATTGATCGTTACTGTGTTGATGACGGGGGAAAAAGTGACACTACTTTCAAGTTCGACGGCAGTACAGCAATCGATGAAAAGACTGAAAGTGGCTCTGCGTTGGGGGCACAATTCGACCGTCATCAACGAATCATAACTAGCATGATAAGAGGGATGGATAACGCACGTCCATGATACTTTCTGGATGCTTCTGTTTACTTTCCATTCTTTCTATTTCGTCATTAAGTACAAACTTAAAGTGTACCCCCTTACTTCCTAAAACGCGCACGTATCATGTTTTAAACTCAACATCCGCTAGCAAATGTTCCTATTTTGAAATGTTTGATATTATACTGAGATTCGAGGAACTACTTCCTCTGTTCCTATAAAACAAACTGGAGTGTCTTTACCATGTAAAAACGATTATTCTGTTCCGTTTTTTTTTTTCAATGAGCAGGTAATGTGAGCCGAAACGGTGTTGCAGTTCTGAACACTTCCCGATGGATTTTTAAGTAATCGTTGTCTGTTGACGCAATTCAGGACTATTTACAGTACTCCAATGGTCAAACCTACTCGATTTCTCATTTCAAGTAACTGAAAGACATCACTTTGCTACTCCCAAACCATTCCTGTGCTATGCAATCGACCAAAGTTGTTTACAGGAGATCTATTACTGATAAATTTGAATGAACGATTTTCATTACATATCCGTGCCGGCCGGAAAACTTGTGCTGCATTTAACAATGAAGGGATTATTCTCGACGATGCTTTTCAATCAGAATGTCGACTTCATGTTTTACGAAAGGAAGGCCTGTTCATTAATCTTCATACATCTGATATATATCGGGTACCACTAAATAAAGTGTAAGGAATCTTGGTTTCAAAAACAATAATCCTATAAACTGGACAATGAAAGAAAGTAATGGCATAAAAGGTTAAGTAATAGTGAAAATCAGTCTTACGTACCTATAAATGCATTTTCACAATTTTGATTCATTCATGGTATTTGTTCATTGTATTACAGAATCCTTGCATTCAAAATACAATAAACGTGACAAATTCAATATTTGACAGACACTGTGAACATGATGGACAAAGAAAGCGGACAAAATAAACAACCCCTCATTCTACCCTTTACAATGGTTCTGGTAGTCAAAAGCACATCCCTTCACTGCTATTGTCTAAAATATGTGGAGCAGGTGTCACATGCATATTCACCTGGAACTACATGATTAAACATAATAGCAGTGAAGGGATGTGCTTTTGACTACCAGAACCATTGTGAAGGGTAGAATGAGAGGTTGTTTATTTTGTCTGCTTTCTTTGTCCGCCATGTTCATAGTGAGAGAACCTTGAAATTCTTGCAAATGTAAAACGTTTTTTTTTTTTCAAACTGTGTTCACAATGTGTTTACTATTCAAGCATTTTTTTCTAATATTTTCATAGTTGGCGACATAGCCCCATCTGCAATCTACGAACGTCTTAATGCGTGGGTTTTAAAGTCATTTGACTATATTCATACAATGCCAAATTGTTACGACCATCATTAGATATGACATTTCAAAATGCCCTAACATTATCTATGGAATCTACAACGAATTCAGCAAATATATTTATGAGCATATCTGTTTATGGAAAAAAAAGTCCACTGAAATAGAAGTGAGCCATAGACTCTTAATTGTTATGACTGGGGAGGTTTCTTCGACTAGGCAATGTTTGCCCATAAGAAGATTACCTAGCACAGTTCCGTGAATAAAGCAAACGTTTGATTTGTATATGGCCCAACGGTATTTGTAAGTAAATAAGTCATGGTTACGTATAGCATGAATCTATATGAACACCGGTCAAATTACAAAATACCACACTCAATTATATATACATATATATTTCAAATTCCATGTTGTGATCGAGTTTTTATAAAATTATATTATTGGGCATTGGGCATCAACTCTCAATGACTGGGGGTGGGGGATCTGATAAAAAAAAAAGAGATGAATAGAGTTTTTCACCAGTAATTCATGATAATTCAACAATATTGCAGTATCGGAAAAAGAAAAGGAATGGGTTGAATCGTGGACTGCACCTCAGCCAGAAATAACCCATTACCTATACTGGGGCATGATGTTTCCTGTGTTAGAGGTGTTGTGTTCTTAGTCTCCGGAATGGGAACCCCAAGGCTGGAGGTTCGAATCCTTGGCTCAGCAAGACATCAATCTAAATCTTCCCCACTAATGGCAGCTTGGCTAACACCAGGGTAATTACATGCATAACCTTTTAGAAGCGCGTAGAAACGTGAGATCTTAATGTGATACGCGCTATGCATGGATAAATTATCACAGTATATTATCATTGTTATCATTATTATCATTATTATTACTATTATTATTATTATTATTATTATTATTATTATTATTATCATTATTATTATTATTATTACCACTACTACTACTACTACTACTACTACTACTACTACTCCTACTCCTACTACTACTACTACTACTACTACTACTACTACTACTACTACTACTTCTCAAATATTATTATATCATTAAGCCTATGGGAATGAGGTAGTTCAGAAGTAAATTAATTAAATGATTAGGAAGATACTAAAAATTTCAATCATTCACAGAACATGATGTTCAGATGCAAGTTAGCCCTAATTTCCATATTGCTTTTGGAGGGGAACTGGATTCCTTTTATTACGCAGTGATTACCATGGGTTACGTGATTTGATCAAACCAGTAATATGTGGAGTAAAATCCAAATATTGTAATGATACACATTCATTATAACATTACTGAATTATTACCATATTGTGTTTCACAAATAACGATAAGGACCTTGCTTTAAAAAGACCAAAAAAAAAAATCAAACAAAGGAAAATCTAAGAAAATTTCGTGGGAATCAGTTTAACAGGGTTACGAATTCTACGTCGATTTCCTTAGTTCATGTTTTCCTTTCTTGTTACATTTTCCTCCAAAATCATTCGACAAATCGTTTCTTGTTTATAGTTACCTTTAAGCGTTCAATGAAGTATCATCAATTCTTATTTTCCTTTATACGAGAATCTATGGTGACCTTTGAAGAGAAAATGCTTCTCTAGAAGCTTGCCTCGAGCGTGTATTCTATTATAAAATTGGGCTGTAACGAGCTCAAACAAATTCTAAAGTAAAATCGATTCTTATTCTGTCAAGCTGTAACTAAGCAACCGTGTACTGATTGCCTTAAATGTTCGTAAATGTTCCATGTGTTATTGTGTTTCTCAATTTTTCATTAGATATCAATTGATTGCCTTTGAATTAGATTTATACCAGCCCTGCCTAATAGACATGTCAAAATAAGAAAATATAAGAAAATTTAAGTTACGATACCAATATGACCTTCCAAGGCAAGCATATTTAACCTCTATCTATTTATCACTTAACCCGTTGACTCCTGATTCCTTTTACTCCAACTGGTTTGATATAGGGGGGCAATTCCGTGTCGGGGAAAAAAAACACCTTTCTTCACATTTATAGCAAAGACAATCACTTTGATAGCACTGAATAGCCAAATCTTTGAATTAAAAAAACTGAAACAATAAAGAATTCCACGATCTTAGTCTGTGTTGGTATAATGCACGTCTGATTTCAAAAGACATGTTTGAAGTTTAAAATTGGCGCTTTTTTCTGGCAATTCCGTTACCAAGGTGCAAGTCCACAATATCATGAATGTAAGAATAAAACTGTTGGAATGAAAGAGCTCACATGAAAGAATAGGCATATTTACAGAGTACTGAATATTGAGAAGGGAGGCAGAGAACGAAAGAGGCACAGAAAGTCTAAAATTGTTGGTAACGGAATTACACCCTTACCGTGGAACTGCCCAGGGGCGATCCGGCTCCTGTGGTCATTGAAACAATAATATTGCATCGTTTTAGCGCTTTAATTTCTTATAATGCAACGTGAATACTAGCCATGTGTTGTACCACGCTCTCATAAATGCAGAGAGAGAATTGGAATACCCCCTGCAAGGATCCATGTGAGGAAGTTTTTCGTTTTGGATTGAAATCAACTAGAAAATTGCAGTGGAAATACACAAGTTTATTGACATGAGATTCTCTTTTCACTTTATTCCACTGTCTCTTGGTGTGGATTTTTAAAAATTCTAAAACAGAGTGATCTTTATGGCTCTTAAAAGAGTGGATTGCACTCCCGTGCATTAACATGATTAAGAAGGTGGAGGACTATACAAAGCTCGAAGGAAGATACAGTTGTCATTTCAAGATAAACAAAATACAAGGCAAAGTTATTTCGTAGACGATAGAAAAACCCTGCAGAATGAACAACACTGAAATCATAAGCGAAGAAAGAATTTATAGACAAACAAAGAATTTTAAATAAAAACACCCGCATGTGAAAAAAATCTTTTTTAAAAGGGTAGAAAACTAAAACAGAAAATGATCGTTTTCGTGACCTCCAGCAAAGAAAGGCGATATAACTACTTATTTTCCCTTTAAAAGGCATTAAGGAACTCACCTCTTTAAGGATTTTTTTTTGGTGTGTGTGCCTGTGTGTGTGTGTAGATATTTTTTTTTTGTTACGCATTACTTTCGTAGGACCGGTAGGCTTTCCAGATTTCTAAGGCTGGTCCCATTACACTTCTTGATTATGATTGGATACATGTTATTACAAATTCCACTTTCCCCCATTCCCTTTATATTGTTATTCGCAGTTGAGTATATTTCTATTGAAACTGCGCAATACAAATTTATATGAAATTATCAACACAGCCTTTGGTAGAAACCGACTGCTATTTTCCTCAAGAAGCTTTATCTTACAGTTTTAACATTATCATTTTTTTGTCGTTTGAAAGTACTTCGATTCGTGACGAGGCTATTATTAAGCTCTCATATCTGATGAATTTTGTTTCCTAGAGTAAACTGAACCTCTACGAAGGACAAAACATGATTTAAATTTAATGCCGTCCTTATATATATGCAACAAAAATATTTTTCAGTATCATATATAAATGATATTCAATATTCTTACTCACAACTCTATATGTTTGTAGCGAGTGATAAGGGTATCGTCAAAATCTCATATTCCTTTTAAATTTTACACCCACCTTGCTAAATATCAGCAAAGATTGCAGATCACAAACCTTTGTTATCCTAATGATAACTTAATGATAACTACTGCTACTAATTCTCTTCCACTTCTACTTTCTTCTCTTTATTTCTTCTCGGTCCATTGCCAGGCACGCCTCCAATCATAAATAAAAATCGTTTCAAGAGTTCAATACCTGCAACTATTTAATTATCGGCATGACAAAAATGAAAGCTGAGTCCCAAGTATGCATAACCAGTGGTATGACTATATCAATTAAATGTATAGAAATAAATTCCTTGCTTATTAATTTTGAATATGTCCCTAACCAGGTTGATCAGTGAATGTTAATTACAACTTAAGATGTCCATTTCCCCCTTTTCTTGAACGTTTTACATAAATAGTATATATTTTTTTAATGATGTTCCCATTCTTCTACCATGTCTACAATGTCAAACCATTTTGTCACTTTGCATATTCAACATGGTCTCGTATAGGCGCTGTCACAGCTGCTATATGGGGTTAATTGGCATCACTTAAGGTGCTTTCAGATATGAGGCGACTTTGTGGCGCCACTTTGTGTGCATACACTTTTTGTGTTCAGATATGAGGCGACTTTGTGTCGCCACTTATGCTAATGAACGCGCATTAACGCGTCAATTCTCAAAATATAAGAAAACATTCTGTCAAAACTTGCGCAAACAATCTCATGGCAACAGTTTTTGCGCTAACTTTTCAGGAATTTGATTGGTGGATATTTTTTTTTTTTTTTTTTTTTTTAGCCAGGCAGCAAACAAAAATGTGTCCTACCTCGGCGACATTTTTTTGGTCGCTCTATACCCCATAGACCTGTACACAAAAAATGTCTGCACACAAAGTGGCGCCACAAAGTCGCCTCATATGTGAATTATAGCGCTACTTACCCCTCTCTCCCCTCTCTTATAATCGCTCACATCAGCGAATAGGTCCGGTGTCTCTCCCGCTGCCGCTCTGGCTGCAAGATCTCTTAGTCTGAAAAGAAGTACTGTGTCCGCGTCATCTTGGGCGTATGCAACCACTAACACGCTTAGCGTGCATGCAACTAAAAATACAGTTATTTGTTGCACCTGCATTTTTGGAGGATTAGTATTCTATACAAAAGATATAAAGTGAGTTCCCTTTTGACTTGCTTCAAAGTCTTTAAGAGCACTTGTTAAGGAATGAGGGATCCTACAACAGCTTGCCTTTAAGCGATGAGCTCGTTCGATTAGGTGTGATTATGTGAAGCTAACAAGTGCAAAAAGTATGACGGTTTTCTAATGTAGTGACAGTTTCTTGGGGCCGCTGTCTTCCTTGGCGAATCTTTCTTGATATTTCTCTAGACCGTGCCTCACTGAAAAATGGAGTAACTGCCTCCCTGGGCGTATGTGTGTGCCTGTGCGCTGCTCTACCGAAAAGTGGCAGAACGAATTGTCGATCTACCGTAGATGTCAAGCTATGAGTGGTGCAGCATATAATCACAACATTGATCATTGCGCATGCGCTCTGTATCTGGCCCTGGAATTTAGTGAATAAGTTTTGTGCTGCCACGTCAGAGAACGTCCGACCAATAGGAAACGCGAACCGCTCATCACGAATAAACGTCACCGCTAGGCTATAGAAAAGGGGGTGTGCTCGTAAAACTTTGTGCGTGTGTATGTTTGTGCCTGTAAAAGATACATGAGTGGGTGTGCTTGAACACTATTATGACGTGGGTGTAATATACCTGTATACACATCCCTGTCACGTGTAAAAGAGATGATCGCGGTGAAGAGAGCACGTAAGATATGATTAAAGGGGTGCATAATGTGAAGACATTGTGAAAACCTCCTACAGAAATGGGAACATTACCGGACTTTGACCCCAAATCGTGTTTTTTAACCTCAGTTTTAGAGCAAAGAAAACACACTCTTCTCTTTAGAGCTAGCCAGTTGACCAATGAATTCTCTTATTCTCATAGTTTGATACGGGGACAACCAAGTTCCTGTAGCTAGTGGGTTACGAAACAATGATTTCTTCCATTATTAAGAAATTCTACACGATCTGATTAAGGATTTAAAACGAATATGTAGTGTCACATCCAAGATGTTTCAACCTCCTGCGCTTGCAAAGGGTACTTGGGGAGGGGGTGAAAGGAAGGGAAAAGAAAGGCGAAAAGGGTAAATTGGAAAAAAAAAATTATCTTTCATTCTTTAGGACTGCCTCGTTTTCAACAGGGGAGCGTTTCATGAAAGGACTTGTCGGATGTTTTATCCGACAAAGTCTGTTTTATCCGACAGTTGCCATAGTAATGATGCTTCTCAGCCAATCAAAATCAAGGAAATATGTCAGATCTGACAACTTGTCAGACAACAAATGTTGATGAAACGCTCCCCAGGAGTTTCAAGTCTTACAGTTCAATTGATTTTCTGAGGAAATCCTGCAGGGTGAAAGCTTTAAAAATTCCAACCCACTCTCTGTCAGTTGATTTATTCTTCTCCTTTCAAAAGAATGACTTGGATCTGGTTTAAATAAGTTTACGTGATTATGTATTGCAAAGTATCAAATCCTATGTCTAGAAATAACTGTAATTTTTAAAGAACATTTATCAAGTCGTAGAACTGATTAAACAAATATAATAATTACATGCTCCTGTTCTATTTCATGAGGTTACAAACACTGTAATTTTCTTAAGAAAAAAGTTAGTCTTAGCTCTCCATATTTCAGTAAATGCAATAAGTTTAGATTCAAACCCTTGACTTTACTTCCTACGCTTTCATGAATGCCTGCGATGATGATGTTAAACTCAACCAAACAAAGGCGGGTAATAAAATCATTACCATTTCCTATATTTGAGAGGAAGAGAGAAAGAGAGAGAGAGAGGGGGGAGGGAGGGGGATAACAAAGTGAGGTTTAAAACCACTATTGATGGATGTTTCCTTAAAGATATGCACAGCATCAGTTGAAATTCCTTCATGATACCAGACTAGTATTAAATCGCCCTTGCCCCTTTTCTGATCACACCATCTGCTTGTCGGTTTCTCGTTTCGCTTCAAAACTGGATTTCACGATGCTTCTAATGTCTTTAGGCGCTTAAGTTTTATTAAAGACTTTTAAACTTTCTTTTGTGATGTAAATTAATGCGCACGATACTACTGAGTAACAGGCTTTGTTCATTTTGTTTTCTTGATAATTGTTTTGAGGATTGTAACATGTAAGGTTTTGTACATGCAAGTAACTGTATGGATCCCCCAAAAAAATTCAACTATATCATTGTATTGAAACTGTTTAGAACTTATCTTTAAAAATAACATACGTGACATCCACATTAATCCATCCCCTCTCTCACCCTTCTGCTGAGTCTGCTTTCTGTCTGTCTGTCTCTGTCTGTCTGTCCCTCTCTTACCCTTTTCCCTTTCTCATGTTTGTAGTGATTCCTGTTTCACGCGGTCTTGTTGGTGTATTGTCGCTTCATGCCCCCCCCCCCCCCGCGCTCTCTCTCATCCTCTCTTCTCTCTCCCCTCTCTCTCTCTCTCTCTTTCTCTTTCTTCCTCTCTCTCTCTTTCTCTTTCTTTCTCTCTCTCTCTCTCTCTTTCTTCTCAGTGGAACCATCTCAGCGCGCTAAATTACCATGGTAGCTTGCGCTCCATATGCGTGAAATGGGGTTGCGCGCTCTGCGCGCTTTTTCAGTGAATTGTTAATGTTCAAATGGTATTGCCACTAGCCTTTATTAGTTGCCTGAGGATCGCATCTGCGTGAAACTCCGAGTAGCAAAACAATAAAGTACTGATGAACCACACGTTAACTGTCTAACTTTATTTATTTTATTTTATATATATATATATATATATATATATATATATATATATATACATATATATATACTTAATTATTAATACGAATTGTTAGGCATGTTGATCTCTTTATTAGATGTTTATGAAATGTATCATCCATTCAAGTGCAAGTGGTTCTGTCGATTTTGTAAGCCTGGACTACAGGGCGAACGTTGCACCACCATTTATTTCCATTGATTTATTTTATTCATTTAGTCTCTCCTTTTTAAAATGTTCCTTTTATTCATGCGTTGCTTCGCAGTGGTTCAACCTCTGTTTGCTAGTACATGAAGGACCTACAAATGAACATAAATGGAATTAAACTTGTACTGAACTGGAGTATAAGCCTGCTTAAACTTGAGTATACATTTGCCAAAATTTCATTCGAGATAAATTCATGAACTTCCTAAAAGGGTGACCCAATGGAATGACTCCTGAGAGAACAGGTCATCACCCCTCGTTAGTATCCACACCCATTCAAATAAAATAAATTGCTCACGAATTTGAATGTACAAGTCAGTGATCATGATAATTACTTTACAAATATGGCCATCATTTCATTGTTGGGCACTTTACAAGTTGCTTCGTTCACGCTGTGGTTTGTTTGCCAGAAAACGTAGACTATTAATTCAGCTAAAAATAATGTATTTTCCTGTATCGTATATAAAAAATAAAAAAAATTATCATGTTTATACGAATATTACTTCCACAAGTTAGTCACCACGGTCGCTCTTACTTTTTAAAATTCAGTCATGTAGACCATTCCTTTGAATATACTGAATTCATTTTAATATATTTAGTGAGCAGGAGTTGGTCTAGCGGTAAGGTCCGCAGTCAGCTAATCGTCTTCCCTTACAACATGACTCCGATCCGACGGATGTTCGAGTCTGAGTCACGTCTTTCGGATGGCGACGTAAAAGGTCGGTCCCATACGTAAATAATCATATCTGATGGATACACGTCTGTAAAAACCCAATTCAACAACAACAAAAAATTGCCTGTGATGTATGTTGTTTTCTTTGTAAAATATGCACAGTTAAACTTTATGCTGAGACGCATGATTATTTGGAATAAATACTCATTTGAATTGATTGAATTAAATCCATTTGGTTTAAAAATATCATTATTACATTCCCCGAATTCATTTCGCAATCAGCTTCTCAGATTTTTTTCTCATTTTTTTTTCACATGAGAATAACAAGAAAGGTATGAATGCCTTCTATGTAAGTGCTCCGGTAGAAGGAATATATATCATTTTCATGGGATTTCCGTTATCAAACATTCACTGCGTAGGAATTAATATGGGAAAAGGTATGCAGGTATAAAAGGTTTCCTTAAAGTGAAGCTCAACAAGACTAATTGATAATAATCAAGCGGAAATCTCTAAGACAAACAGAGTAGTTGAATGAAGATGAAAGGATTGTGATATGCAAAGAAACAATCACGTTCTTCAATACCATGAATTTTGCTGGTGTATTAACACCTACCTTACTGGGGGACGTGAAACATTTTAAAGATAAAAAGTTCACTGTTTCACTGCCCTCTAAAGGAAAACAGGTCGTTTAAAAAACTGTATTTTTTTCTTTTATATAGGCTGTCATTCAGGTTCCTCTCATATTGAAGACAAAACATATTTTGGGAATCACGTGATTAAGGAAACGGGGATGTTTCTGTTTATGCCCACGCACTGTAAACGGAACTGTAAAGAAGCTTCCGTCTATGCGTCTAGGCTGAAATGTTTTGTATGTAATGTTGCTTTACGGCACGAAATTGAAAGCAATAGAAACAAACAAACAAACAAATGAACAAGCAAGGTTATTTTGAATTGACAAAATAGCCGATCACAAGGCAGTTTGATTCAATTTTTTTTAACGTTTATAATTATATTTGGATGTGAGCGTATTGTAAGTGATTTTTTTTTTCTACAGGAAATTCCTAATATAGTATTCTTACAAATTGGTGTAAAGAGAACGAAAAGAATCCAAGTAAAATATTATTTTCACCCTTAACATAACCCCATCTTCTCTTTAACAGCTGGAAATGAATCGGACGATTGGAATGAAGAAATTCTAGTGTATCTAGGGTAATATACGATTGGACAAGTACCTCGTTAAACATGTCACATCGAACATGTATGTAATCCTTTGCTTACTCGTGATGAGAATTCTATTCTTAAGACGTTGATGGGTTTAATGCCTTTTTTTCCATTTGCACCGAACATGCCGGATGCCGTGGTAGGAATTTCGTTTTCTGCGAAAAATTAAGACCACCGATGTGTTTAAGCCCTGGTTAAGCACGGTTATCGGTTTAACAGAAGAAGAATTTAGACCAAAGTCTAAGTCTACCTTATATAGTAAGATAGGGGCCAAAGTCTTTAAATTCAAATAATGTGACACAGGGTTCTCACTAGAAAAAAAATCGACACACGGTTCCTACTCTGCGCAAAGCGTGGAAGTTCGGAAGTTTTACGGAATAACACCTTAAGTTAGGTGTGTCGGCAGTATATGCTATAGTAACAGGATGAAAAATACTTCTTGCTAAGCAGGAGTTGTCTACTAATGGCATAAAAGTAAAAATACATTGCCAAAAAGCAAAACAATCTGAGGCATTTATCATTATTGTTAGGAATATATACTCCAATATTTTTTTTAACCCTTGTTGCCACACATGGTGCAGCAATTTCACACATGGTTCTTCCTTGTCTGAAACCCTTTACGCATGGTATTGGAACCATGGGTGTTATGTACTGGCGAGAACCATGATGTGACACGGACTTCTTTTATTTCAAGTAATGGTAGGGGAATTATAAGGTGAACACCTAAGTATTAGAGAGCCACAGTTGCTTTTTAAAGCCAATGAATAAAATTCTGAGCTGCGAAGCCCTACATGCTATCAGTGGATGTAATATTGTGTAAATATTGTGTGAATATGAAAATATACAAGTGACCGGAAGTGCTAGACCTTATTTTACCCCATAGAATGCAGTGTTAGCAGAATGCAGAATGGCAGAATTCAATGATAGATATTTCGAAAATGACATCTTATATTACAAAACCGTTATATTCCTGGGTGTTTTTTTTTTCCTTCTGAACATCTTTATACATTACAGACATCAGAATTCAACAATATCAAATCAAGCCTCCAAAAAGTTACCAGATCCCATTAAAACGACCTTCTACTCAAGTTCTGTTTATCCGTGAGTAATTAATACTTGCATACATTTATTTTTTTAAAGTAAAAAATGTTGTCTGTGGCAGTAGAGATACCGACAGGAAGAGGTATTTCAAATGTACAGATTCGATCAAAGCAAGTATGAATTTTTCCCCTTTTAGCTCGACAGTATACCTTTCTCAAGATCAAGACAAAGTGTTAATGCGTCATTTCTAGTTTACCGTGTGTCAGGTCATGGCGGAAAATAGAGTTTTAAATACATTTATTGATGTTGCTTATGATTTTTTTTTTAAATCAAACATTATCAGGCTATCTTCTCCGGATGATTTCCTTTTCTCGTCAATGCCCAAAATCCAATGATTACCAAAATCTGCTTTACTGGACTAATAACTGTCTGTACATACAGCAGTACAGTGTGTATTTTTTGACTAATCCACTTTTAAGGATACCAATTAATTTCTAGATCTGTATTTAACGTGTGTGTATTTATTTTTCTATTGGTTTTGTTGCTGTAATTTTGTTTTCATTGATGACTGTTATTGAATACTTTGTTAGGAAACAGGTGCTCATGGAAAACCACCATTATCCGATTATTAATGAAATGAGCCACCCTGTATAAATATCAGAAATAATAATAAATGAATAAATGAATAAATAAATCAGTATCAAGGTTATCGATATCAAAGTTTTACTACAAGGTGAAGGATAGGAGGATATCATGTATATGGGTATATATATATATATATATATATACCCATATATATATATATATATACATAGTGGGATGAATCCACGCCAAAAATGAAGCAGGATACTCAGGAAATTTAAGCTTTCATCTTTCGTTGTGTCAAATACATTTTCCCTTTATATATTTTGAGCTAAGAAGGAGACAAGCTGCACCTTGCGAGATAATGGAGGAAATATGAAATTTTGTGTTCACAGCATATCGAGAGTTTTCCTTCTAAATCTTTTTGAAGCAACATTGCCAATTTGAGAATCGCCACAGAAAGTAAATTGAGATATTTCAAGTTTTCATAACTTTCTCAATTCGTAACCGTTTATGATGGAACTTCTTTTCAAATTGCTTCTCTCTCTGTATCCTCTCTTTTCATTAAAATTGATTTTTCCCCAGAATGTCATTCTCCTTTAAGACTTTTTGTTTTCTTTATTATTGGTTTTGAATAACTTACAGCTCTACGCAACAAATTTAGAATGTATGTACTTGGAGAGCAAAATAATTATTCTGTTTCATTTATCATTGTAAAGCGCTTTGAGCATGTTTATTATGTAAAGGCGCTATATAAAATAATATCAATATGTATATATGTATGTATATGTTAGCTTGGTGGATATTAAACACAGGCTTAAGGTTTATGAAAATAGAAAAACCCTGAAAGTTGAATAAGCCCGGGAGATTCCATGACATGAAAATCGAGGAGCGAAAAGAAAAGCGGTTGCTTCGACAACAGTGAATAAAATAACGTCACCATTTAATATCTAGCTTTTACTCAGTCGGTGGGAGTGGCGTAAGGTGTTTTAAACTAGAGATAGGGTAGCAGCAACTACGGAAGATCTTACTAGGTATATGAAATGCGTGTTTACACGGTGATTGAGTGGGAAGGGATCCCCTCGTATATATCTTTCCCGGGATCCCTTTCCCGCACTCCTACCTCACACACTCTCTCACCCACACCCACACATACACATACTTTATCTTCTTCTTCTTTTTTTGGTATAGTGTCACCTTTCAACTTAGGGGTGGATGTGTGCCCCAGTGCCTCCTTTTCCGTCGCCACATCATCTTTTGGACGACTTGTCGAAAACATCCGGGGGTAACACGAGACAGTGCTCTTTTCCCCGGTGTTTTAAGCTTGTTTATGAGGGATTATCCCTATCCCTTTCTGTGTAATAAGAGAGTGTATTATACCTAGAGAGAAGATCATAGCGAACCATGGGAAATAATATCTCTCCTGCAGGAGAACCTTGGTAAAGTATATCTTTTGTGTCGGTAAGGGATTTTATGGGATCACGTGGTACAGAACGGCTTGCATTATTATTAGTAAAATTTGCCCCAGAAGAAAAAATACGCCTTTTCACGTTGATTAAGCGTCTCTATCCCTTATTAGCAAACCCCTGTGTATATAAGGCCGGATGAAGTTTGCCAGAAAGAAGGGTACGGCGAAAGTATATGACACTTGCCTGATTCTACACTAGTAAGAATAGCAGGGAAGCTACTCCTGTCTGCTTTGAATTCATAAACCTGCCCAGCCCTCCAAAACTAGTGTGATAATCAATTGGGAATGGGTATACTTCTGTTTCCAGTACCCGATATTCTTCCAACTTGCCTGAAGATGGTGGAGAGAAAGAGAGAGAGAGAGAGAGAGAAAGAGATAGAGAAAGAGAAAGCGAGAGAGAGAGAGAGAGTAAGAGAAAGAGAGAGAGAGAGGGTGGGGGTGGAAAAGAGATGGAGGACAATAATAACCCCGTGCCACCTCCTAAACAGTAAGCGTTGCGCCACCAATATTCTCAAGTATTTCGCATTATGCCCCTACTTCTCACCAGCATAGTCCAACATTTGATCACAACTACTGATCATAACTATAGTTTTTCGTCCAATGAGTGAGCTGCCCCCTTTCCTTCACAAATGACAAATTGCATAGCTCGGTTATTCCACCAAACCAACACTACACTGACTCATAATCGACAATTCTCGGCCATTCGAAGTATAATGTTGTTGTTGCTGTTCTCCGCCTCGTGTCTTTTTTTTTTTTTTTATGTGAATGGGGTATTACGGGATTTCGAAATTCCAAATTGCATTGTGGCGAATCGAAGACACCATAGATTTGTAACGACACTCCGTGTGCGTGTACTCGCCGGGAGATCGGGTTCTATAACTACATCACCGTCGCCATCTTGGAAAACTCAACGATCGCTTAAATAGCCTGTCTGGGGATGTAAGCTGAGCGGCACCGTACCGACACGCAAGATCCCTCCTTGTGGAAAACGAAGCCAATTACAGAAGGATATGCTGTAATTACCCGCACTTAACCATTGCTAGCTCAAGGCGAATACTGGTTTTTGCTCTCCTTTTTGTTTCCTTTTCATTCCGCCTTTTCTTTTCTTGCTTTACTCGAACGTTCATTTATACCGTGAATGCGTAATAGTTCAATTGGTGATACCTGTGGGGACAACGAGTTACGCACGGCAGGTGGTTACAAGATCTTGAGAGGGAATAGGGAGGTATTGATGACTCTTGCCCTATGGATGAAGTAAATAAAAGCAGAATAATATACATTACGCCTTGCCATGACATAGAAAAATCTAAAAGTATAAAAGGGAAACAATTTATCGGAAGTAGAGGTGTTGTGGCCCAGTGAATAAGTCTCCGGACTTTGAACAACAAGGTCCGGGGTTCGAATCCCTGCCGCGGCACTGATGTCCTTTGGCAAGATATGAATCTACATTTGCCACGTCTTTCGGATGGTGACGTTAAAGGTCGGTCCCAGACGTAAATAACCATATTTGATTGATACACGTCTGTCAAAACCCAGTTCTAGAGAGAAGAGAGAGAGAGAGAGAGAGGGGGGGGGGGGAAGGGCACAGTTTATTTTCCACTTATTTCATAGACGCACTTAAAGGACGTCAAAGAAAAAGGGGTGCTCAGCCTGTTATTATAAACAACAGTGGAGCTGTTAGCCGCGAGGATAAATACAGAACAGAATAGAAGTAGATATGATGTATGTATTTGGGGTCAAATTAGTAGCAACGATTTTAGAAGAACCTTGAAATGCGCAGATACCTGTTTTGTGGACTTAATGACATGGGTCATATCTAGTTATTTCGTCACTTTGGACAAATCAAAAATGATTATGTTCATAGCTCACTTCATATCAAAGAAAAATGGAATGGATTACATTTTGCTGAGTCATCCTATTCAAAGTTCCAAAGAAATGTTTCTTATTAAAATAAATTGAATCGGTTGATCAAAAACTCATCAAACATGTAGCTAAGAGCTGCAATTTTTCAGTTTTCTGTGTGCAAGTACGTAGCACTAGACTGTATATTAAAACACTCATCGGTAAGATGTGTATGTTGGAAATAACATCCATTCTTCCTTTACTGCAAAGTATATTTTAAAAAAGAAAACGAAACGAGAACGTCTTACATTGCATGTTGCATGGACTGACAAATTATATATAGCTAATGACACTTCCAGTGAATATAAATATTGGGTTGTTAAATCTGTAAGTGCTTTAAAGTAATGCAAGCAGAGGCGTCGGAACGTTCTGATCAGACAAAGGATTGGAGGGGCAAGCCATTGTTAACACACAATGGCTTGCCCCTCCAATGTTTTGTCTGATCAGAACGTTCCGACGCCACTGAATGCAAGTACAGTATTTCAGTTCATTTCTATTGTCCATTACATATCAACTTTTTTACATACATGATACACAAATAATTCAAAGAAGGAACAAGGGATCTATAAAATACTCATACTATAAATTCGAATATCGGCATTAGAGAGAGAAACGACTATCTTAGAACCATAAAATCAACCACCTCAGTTAGAATGTTTAAGCGATAAAGTTACTATATAAAACTGCAAGCAGCGGGCAAGTGGCTCTAATCCGAATTTATCAGAGGCCTGTCTCTTAGTCATTTTAGCGCATAATAATTATCCTGACAATATTGAATATTGCACATAATAAGGGAAACAGATTTCAAACAAAATACAAGTAAATGAAAGCGTTGTTAATGAACAAAATTCTCGTCACGAGTACTGCTATATGTTCTGGTTATAATTCCGAAAGTTTCTGAATTGAGTTGAAAGTTAATTTCGAGTTAAGTACACGTATTTTAACAGCAAAAGGCATCGTGGAGGAGTTATAATGACGTGTTGTCCGACGGCGGGTATACTGAGAAGGCAGGAAGTACTAAGCGACGAGAGGACATATCACCATGATCACGGGGCAAAGGAGGGAGAAGATCAGTGCCTTGCTGAAGTCGACGGTCTATGGGCAAAAGACCCGCTCGAACATGTGGCAGAATGAGAGTTGCTCTGGAGGACAGTTGTCATGGTTGTATGAAAATTGGTTCCTTAAGACAACCCTCTTTTGTACCTACTCGATGTCGTTTCTCTGAAATTTGGAATACTGAGGGACCAAAGGGGAGATGCATACTCCAAAAGAGGACGTACGTAAGATGAATGGACATTAGTAAGATCACATCTAGGTACAGTTTACGGAGATGACTTATCATAGTTCTTGCATAAAGAAGGTACATTAATACTACACTTAGTGAATTCACAGACATGACACTGCCCTTGGTAACGCTGAATTTCATGTCATTATCTTTACTTTACAATTCTAATTTCTCGATATGATCCTGTAATACTAAATGTATGGGTTTATCAACAATCTCACGAAGGCTCAAATCGTCAACATAGGCTACTTCAAATGGTGTACGATGTCAAATCTTGCAGCATCATTTACCAGGGCGAGAAACCTCAGCAGGCCCAGCTTGATTCCTCACGGGACACCACACGTCTTGCACCTGTACACATTCCCCCACACCCCCCCCCCCCCCCCCGAGATACAAGAATCATTTATGGCCATGTCAAAAAGACTGATCACTGATTGTAGAATTACTTCGTCAACACCATACAAGCTTGTGAATCACAGCACCGCGGTTAACATGGTCGAATGTTCTGGAAAAATCTATTGTGCAAAGAGACGCACAAAAGCCGAACCTACAACGTTGAGGATAGTATCTACACAGCTATAAGGCCCACCAAGTAGTGTGTAGTGGAGCTTCCTCTAGTGTTCCCAAACTGGTGGTTGTCAAGGCGAGGCGTGGGGTTTCTAGTAAGATACTGCGCAATGAATCCTTCCGACACATGTGAAAATACAGAGTAATGGATATGGGTCTCAAGTGAAAACAATGTGTTACTACGGTTACTGGGTAGGTCTTTGGTACCGTCGTTACAAAGGAACACTTCCAACGCGACGGAAAAGAACAGGGCTTCAGAATGGCGTTAAAGACGACAGACAACATAGCAGAGAGATCAAAAAGCAAATTCTCTGATCAATTGCATAGGAGTGTCGTCAGGATGGACAGTCTTCGATGGAGTAAGCTTCTTGAGCACTTTGAACTCGTTGAAACGGTGAATTTCTGAGGGGTCTGGCATGTGAGAAGGCCGCGATCTAGTGTAGGTAGCTCAGAGCAAGTACAAAAAATCGTTGACGTAGTTCACTTGCTTTATGTCAGTACATGTGGTGGCTACCGAAGTCATCTCTGACCGTCAACACAAACAATTGTTGCATGTCGGGTCTCTTTTCATTTCTTCTCTTTTCTTGCTTTCTTTTTTCATTCTCCCCCTTTTTCTTAGTTGTGACCCTTTCCCTATACAGACACCGGAATTTGCCCATATATAATGCTTATCTTTCGTGCAACACTTCTTCGTTAATTCTGATTGCCGTAACCTGATAAGAACTTGGTAAAAAAACAATTATCAGCAAAACTTGAGAGTGGGTGCACTGACCTGTTTTAGTAACCGTTTTTCCAACGAATCTTTCAAATAGGAAGCAATTTGCAGCAGCGATGGTTCAAAATGTATGCCGCTTCCTCCGCCTCCGGTAAAAATGAAATTGAGAAATGCCGTGGACCATATCTACAAATATTTCTACAAACAGGACAGCATGAAGTGAATCAAAGAATCGTATTTTCATCTTTAATACTGAAATACAACTTTTAAAAAACTGGATATCCAAGAAATCGGACACCTCAATATACAGTGAGATTCAGATTCTAAAACACATTCTATAATGTGCCTGAAAGTGCAATCTGGAAACATGTTTAAAACATCCTTGCTATTTTGGTAATGCCATCAAGCCGCTTTCTTCTTTTAACATTTTAGTTTCATTCAGAGCACATCATATCTTCGATTATTTTTTTTTACTCCTACTCCTGATTTTTTTTAAAAACAAGAATCACTGACCAAGCGCAGACAAAAACATTACAAAATGCGAGGGCTTTCGACTTCCTGCTGAATCAGACTTTGATACACTCTTAACTTTTCATTTCATTTTTGTATGTTGCAGTATGTTTTTTCAAGTTCATATTAGACATATCCTTTTGTTGGTTAAATGCATCGACATTTTTCATCTTGGAAATTGCTCTTTTTCCCCATAATTTGCAAAACATGTAGTGCAGATTAGATGTTTGATTTCTTTTTAATTGAATTCCATTACTTTTAAACAGTGGAAAATGACGTAAAATTGTCTGTAATGTTACATAAAATATTTATATGGTTTGATAAGTATAAGATGCCGTTCCACCTACATAAACGTAAGTAAAGAAAGATAGTACCATAACTTTAATATCAAGTTGACTGGAGAGAGCAGAGAACAAGACACTACAGTTGTTGAAAATTGACGAGTTTCAAATGTTTTTTCCTGTACAATTTTAAGGCTGATAGTAGCTTAATCCAAATGCAAATATTTGCCTTTGCTTCGTAAATAATCATAATGATATTTCCAATGTTACAAAGTTTAGCACTATTTCAGTGCACGCAGACGATTCCTGTGTGTACTGTTCTTCTGATGATACCGATGATTTATGTTCTCACCTCAATGAAGGCTTAACTCGGATTTCATAATAGTTGAAATGCAGTGCAGTGCTGAATCCTAAGAAATGTGAATTTATCATATTTGGATCGAGATGTAAATTATCATTTTGTAAATGCGCAAGTTCAAATTGATAGTGAACAGATAATAGAATTGAAGAATGAAAGTATCTTGGTGTAATTCTGAGTGCGTCGCTCAGTTGGAACGCACAAGATGAATTTGTTGAGACTAATGCGACAACAACTCTGTACTTTCTGAAACGGCTCTATATTTGTTTATCAATATTTGTTGATCAATCATTTTTGTTTCACGTTTACCTGTACATTATCTTTGTCACACACTCCCTGAAAAGCAGTCTGTTCTGACTGACTGTGAATATTTACCTTGAATAAATAAATACAATACAACTCAAAAGTCAAATGAATTGTTCGTCATCTCTCAGACATTCCTGCTGTAGCTGTATTCTTGAAACCCACAGAAAACTTCCTTTTAAAATGATATCTAATCTACATTCAACGCATAAGGTCTTCCTGTTTTCTCTTAATTTAGAAAAATGGGTTTTTAAAATTTACCCGACTTCACATGTATCTATCCCAAACTCCTCTCCCTTCTGGAGAGAATTAACCTGGTAAATGAACAAATTTACAGTCTCTGCATGTTTCTTCAATCCCAATAAGAGAAATTAAAGAGAACGATGTATATTATTTTCTGGTTACATCAGGGGCACGGCAAACTAGGAATAAAGCTGGCGACATGTACAGGTTTCTGATTTCCCGATCCTTACCCTTCTGGCTAGGCTTATAGGCGCGGATGGCGCCTCGGTGCAGGTATCATGGCCCCGTTGAATAAAACTTTTAACTTGTAGCATCTGTCACATTTCTAAGACTAAATTGCTCTCAGCCAATAAGATGCAAGGATTTCATTAACACTTATTGCAACTTGTTATGGATAACAAGTTTTATAACATAGGGCCCAAAACAGCGCCGGTGGCTCTGTTTTATAACACCTCTGCGTTTCGACCTCATAATATCCCACATTACACTCATCAAAGACGAGCACATGTTCCCTCCCCCACACACAATTTTGTCACGCACATCCAGCACGAGCACACATTAATATACAAGTCTGTTTCATCAGTCGACATACAACAAACCCATAACTGCCAGTAAAGGAGAAAGAGGCACAAATGGACAGAGAAATGGAGTTGAAAATCGTAACAATGATAACAATATAATGATAACAATGATGATTGATAATAATGATGATAATGATAATAATAATAATAATAATAATAATAATAATAACAATAATAATGATGATGATGATAATAATAATAATAATAATAATGATAATAATAATGATAATAATAATAATAAAAATGATGATAATAATAATAATAATAATAATAATAATAATGATAAAAATAACAATAATAATAATAATGATAATAATAATAATAATAATAATGATGATGATAATAATAATAATAAAAATGATGATAATAATAACAATAATAATAATAATAATAATAATGATAAAAATAACAATAATAATAATAATGATAACAATAATAATAATAATAATGATGATGATAATAATAATAATAAAAATGATGATAATAATAATAATGATGATGATAATAATAATAATAAAAATGATGATAATAATAATAATGATAATAATAATAATGATAATGGGCAATTCCATGATTAGTAACGTTACATTTAAGCAAATGTTCATACCTTTTGATACAGCAAAATAAAAATCCATTTCATCAAGTCCTCATCTTGAAACATCATATTCTCCCACCCAAGGTCTATAATACATAAAAAAATAAAAAGCAGCTGGACAATGCCGGAGCTGTAATGAGAACTATTGACCATGGTTAGTTACGTTACAAAAAAAAAGGACACAAAAAATGAGCACTGCTCTTGACAAAAAATCCTTCCTTACTGTGTTGTACCTCAAACCTAGAGCCATATCAGCTTTACTTCTGATATGATGACAAGTGTTTATCCACAAAAATTTGAAAGTTTTCCTCTCTGTTTTTTTTTAAAGTAGACCCCAAAATGTTTGTTAGTCATGTTACAATTTGTCCAGCACTACATATTTTAGATTTTTATACCTTTTCAGCGACTTATTTTTTAATATTTTCTTTTAATTTGGTGAGACACAATGTCCTTCAGATTATCTAATTGAAAAATTTACAAATGAACCGATATTTTTCTAAGTCTACAAAACTATGTGTAGTCCCATATATGTAAGTTTTTGTATGGTTTAGATTTTGCTATAAGGAGACATTTGGAACAATATATTGAGGGTGAGTATGAAACATCTTTGCATTAACAATATCTGTATAAATTTTTAACCCCTAAAATTGACCCAAATTTGAGAAAGAGCGAAAATAAAGTTTAGGGCGATGTCCACTTAATCATGGGATTGCCCTAATAATGTTAACAATATTGATAATAATGATAATGATAGAAATATAGATGATTAAATGTTAATGATAATGCTGATAATAATGATTATAATATTAATGATAATGATGGTAATCAGCTAAACTTGAATGATAATGATAATAATAACAATAACAATAATAATGAAAATATCTTCCCATCAAACGTACCCAACAACGTGACAAAAGTCCATACGCGCTTTACACAGTATGACGTGTGTGCCGTTTCAATTTTAAAAAAAGATATCATTTATTTCGCGGTTTCATAATAACATTTGACCCAAACGTGAAGGTATTTCAATTGCATTCTTGACTTGTATACCAAATTCTGGAATGCAGTTTATAACTAATCGAAGTGTCTGAAGAACATGAAGGGTGCGCACTTTTAGGAATAATTGAAACATTTGAATTATCTTAACCTCCTTTAAAACTTGTTTGTGTCAGACGCAAACGTCTCAATTACCCTTCTTATGTAAGACTGTTTTTATAGCACACCAAGGTGCATAATTGTAGCGACACGGACATTCTATTTCTGTTGAAACCCCTCAATACAGACGCATTTTCGAAATGATATCGTTATGTACTTAACAATCTCGACGCCCCTTGCGTCCGTTCGAAGCAGCTAAACAAACGAATGAATTGCCAATGACGACCCTTAACCATTAAATTGTCATTTATATCTGACAGCACAAGTAAAAGATTCCTCTGTATACCCGGAAACCTCTTAGAGCAAAGCGCATCATCCTTAATATATCTCAATTCACTGTCGTTAGATAAGAGAGAATAGATGCGCATCCATGAACATCTTGAACAATAAACCCGACCTCGATGGCCTTAATTTCCCCGTGTTTGATCATTCAACATGTTCAAGGTAGGACGGATTGGCTGACGGAACACAAATTGAGAAAGCACTTGAAAGACACTTGATCCGATGAAGACCTCGCAGTATCAACTTGTCATGCCTGATGACGCTTCAACTGATATGTATTCTCCAGAACACTACGGAAAACCTTGATCATGCCCTAATGAAATTTTTATGAATCTATCGGGAAAAAAGAAGGAAAAATAAGAGCTGTATGGGTCTATCTTTTCAAAATGCAATAAGTGAAGAGGTTGAGACAATGGGAAGAGACTTGATTGGAAGGTATCATTGTCGTAATTCTATGCAACTTTATGAAAAGGAAAGAGGCAATGTATCACAATTTATCACGGCAGGGCGACTGCCTTTTGTAATGCTGTGTTCCTATTGGCTTCGATAGGGCAGTTGTGATAAAATAACGCAAATCTGAAAGGTGTTGTGGTGTTCGAGGTGTTTTTTAAAAAAAAATCTGTTTGTGAAATAAAATATGTTTTCATGGTTATCTGGAGCTCCTACCCTAAAAAAAAAATTATTTGGACTATTTTTTTTTCATTTCTTTTCATATCGCAACCTCGACGTTATATAAAACATTCGGGTATGTGGAAAAGGAAAAGTAACAGCTATGAAAATATTTAATCTTAGCACTTCACTCTACGTTATAAAGCGATTCTCTGCTACGTCATGTGCATTTGCTATCTCACCTTCTATTCGTTTGATGAAGATATAACGATATCTACATGAAGAAGTAATGGAATTACAAACGAAATTATCTTTAAGTTTCTAAATCTTATGCCTTAATTCACATCGAAATTATAACGTATGCATACATATTTTTCCTAGTATATTTGATTTTGATATCAAATTATTCAGCGAAAACAAAGTTTTACTTGATTCCCAAGAGCAGTTTAAAATGAAATGAAGCTTACATCACTGTGGTGATGATATCAACCGGAAATCTTTTGGAGATATAGAGATAGTCAAAGAGAAATGACAGCAAAAAATAGGTGCCCGAAAGGATTCCACTGAAAAAGTGGAGAAATGAAATTTTAACTGTGATAAATAGGAATATATATATTTAAAAAATGATTCGGTGCGATGATGTTTAAATTTTCCTATTCTCTTCATCTAGCCTATAAGTTAATTAGTTGATGTTATTTTTTAAGGATATTTAACCCGTTGGCTACTGAATTACAGTGGCGGCACCAGGATTGTTAAAGTGGGGGGGGGGGCAAATGGAGGGCAAAAGAAAATGTTGGGTGGGGGCAAGGGCAGTCAATTTTTTTGTGTATGGAAAAATCGAGCGTGAAGCGCGAGTTTTAGTCGCTCGCCGGCGTAAATCCACTTTGAGGAGTGGGGGGGGGGGGATAATTGAATTTTTGAATTATTTTTTTCCTCTTACACACATTTTAATATTAATTTTGCGAGCGAGCGAAGCGAGCGAACAAAAATAACCACTTTTTTGGTTTTTAATCGCCTTTTTGAATAAATATTCTGAAATATGACGAGCGAGCGAAGCGAGCGAGCCAAAAATGGCTACTTTTCTTGTTTTTAATTGCATTTTAGAAAAGAATTTTAAAATATGACGAGCGAGCGAAGCGAGCGAGCCAAAAATAACCACTTTTTTTGTTTTCAATCGACATTTTGAAGAGCGGAAAATGGTATTTTAGAGCACTTCACAGCTTGAATATGATGCTTATGACATCATCTACTTATTTACAAATTACTGTATAATTTTTTTTTTTAGTCCTCAAAATTTCTGGGGGGGGGGGGGGGCAACTGGGGGGCAAAGCTTCTGAGTGGGGGGGGGGGCAAATGCCCCCCCCCCCATTGCCCCCCCCCCCCCTTGGTGCCGCCACTGCTGAATTATCAAATTCACCCGGTTCCAGTATTCAATGGGTTAACAAAACATTGTTTTTCCTATATGAATAAAGCATGGGATAATGGCGAAAAGCTCTTAAAGGTGTTAATGTCAATGCATTCTACTATGACTATCAGGGGCGTAGATAGTGAGGAGGATTGGGGTATGCATCCCCCCCCCCCACTTTTGAAGTGGGTATTTCATGTGTGTTTGTGTGAGTGTGTGCGTGTATGGATACATTTCTATGGGCGAATCATTCCCTTCCCCAGTAATAAGCACCTGTCTACGCCAATGATGACTATCAACGATACTTTACGAAGTAGTCCCCTCTGAGGCTCTCCAGCTGAACTCAATCACGTCTTCAGAGCATTCGTACAAACACTTCTTTCTTTGTAAGATTTGATTACAAAATATCAATTCCGTGAACGAAACAGAAACTGATAATAAAGAGCTTTTTCCTCGTCTTTGAATATGGGCATTATCTTATTTCAGGATGATTTTAATTTGCATTTGCATGCACGAATGCTACTACATTGTGTGTGTAGCTGGAAATCCTCGCTCACCTCAACCCTTTTATTGCAACAGCAGAAGGACACTGACTCCTGTTCTGTTATAATTTCAAAATTAGCTCGAGATGCGGGGAGCAAAGAGGACACTGCTTTTCTTTGTAGAGATTTATGTACTATGAGGGTGGGGTGGGGGATGCTTCGGCAGCCTGAGATTATCATATGCAACTACGCAGAAGAGGAGAAACGACATCACTAATTGACTTGACAAGTCAGAGGAGCAGACTTCCTGAGAAAATGACCAAACTTCTAAACCACCATCCAAAAACAACACCTGAAATGTCAAGACAATCACAGAAGAGACAGGACGGGGGATATTGCATCATCGAACTTTCTGTATTTTCTTCACTGCCTGCCTCTACCTCCAAATTGCATCTAATTGGAGAAGCTAAACGAGGAAAATGAATGAATTACACCAACATAAATACCTCAGTCATTACACGAATAAGCTTTATTAATTAATTAGTGTAGGCATCCTGGGGTGTTTCACAAAGCTGTTCGTAAAGTTACGAACGATTTGAATATGGCGGGCTAAATGGGATTCTCAGTCATTATAAATCGCATCAGCTAAAGGTGAAATATGCAGGCGTAGATTATCATTACTTTTGTTATCAAACCTTTTTTTTTTTTTGCAAAGTATATTTTCTACAAAATTTAATGGATGTTATGGGAAATGCAGTCACACTTTGTTTAATCATCTGGAAAAACTTGGGCATCTCATTTGGCACTTCGTTCGTAAGTTATCTGTAACTTTGCGAACAGCTTTATGAAACACCCCCTGGTTATATTTTATTTGATATTCCAAATTTGTAGAGTGAAAGAGATTATATAAATCAGACAACGAGATATTGGAAACAAGGGAATAGATATTCTCCGACAGGAGTAGGAGTTGTTAAAACGAGGGTATGCGTGCAATTATCTACTGTGAGTTTGTAATGAAGATTTAATATATACTTGTTTCTTGTCAGTATATGAGCATGAACAATATTAATTTTGTTAACACACACCTTGTTTGGAATAGTTAGCATGTGCTACTGGTTTCAGATAATTACTGTTGTCTTGGTCATATCGAATCTACATAACTTAAGAGGAAAAATACTCTAAGTTCTTAAATTATGCTGATTTGACGATATTCATTCCAAACCTGCCTGTTCAGTTAGATTTAGTTGGAAACGTTGGTGAAGTAATAGAGGTACACATTGTTTACTTGTGCTTCCTTTTCGTATAGTGATATAGGTTCCCTGTATTCTAGTAAAAAAAAATTATTGCTAAAATCTAGAATTTAACATGAAAAAAATCTCAAAATTTTGACCAATTAAATTGTGTAATTTGCAGCTATTCCTATCAATAAGAACTGATAGATTTTTCTTCAACTGTAAAATCATTGTGCTAGCTGTCAACAACTGAAATGACTTTAAACAGTGAAATGGAAACTCAGACAAAATACCATATACATCTAATTATATAAGAAAATGAATATTACAAGTAAAACGTTAGTGCTAAATAAATATAATTATTATCACTATTAATAAATTATCACTGTTATCATTATTCTCTTCTGTTTTCTTTTTTTTTCATGGAAAATCAAATGTCCACAACTCATATCAGAGTTAAACAACATCCGAGAACATGGTGAATCACTTGTTTCCTCCCCAACTGTGCGTAGACTTCTCCAGGGAGAAGGGTTGATGGGTCGTGTGGCTTTTAAGAAAAAATTTTCTCAAACAGAACCGAAAGAAAAGGTTGGTTTGGGCGAAAAGCACAAAGACTGGTGTGTAGAGTAGTGGCAGAGAGTTTTTTTGTCAGATGAGTCAAAGTTGAGTTATTTGGCATTTGGAGACGAGCATATTTTCGACAGTGAAGGGGGAAAGGATGTTAGCACAGTGTATCAAACAACAGAACTCCCCTCCAAAAAACAAACAAACAAACAAAGACACACACACAAAAAAACAACAACAAGGCGTTGGAAGTGTTACGGTTTGGGGTTGGTTCGGTGCCGATAAGGTTGGCAGTTTGCATAAAGTGGATGGCATTCTTGACCAGTATGGCTACCACTCCATCCTACAGCGGAAGGCGATTCCTTCAGGAAAACGTCTCATTGGGGACCAGTTTGTTTGCCAGCAGGACGACCCAAAACATTCCTCAAGGCTATGTAAAAACTACCTGGCGAGAAAGGAACCAAAGAGGATCCTGAAATTCATGGATTGGCCGACCAGTTCCCCGAATCCTAAACTGTTAAGGGAAGACCAGCACAGGAAGGTTTGAATGTCCTACAAGACTAGTGAGCCTCATCAGTGGGAGATTCTCCAGAAGGCATGGGAAGATGTCTTCACACATTGACCAGTCTACCTTCACAAATTGACAAGTCGGATGCCCAGGGTGTGCCAAGCTGTAGTCGCTGCCAGGGGTGGATTTTTTGGACGAGAAGTCTCTTCGATTTAGAACATTGTTAAGTAAACTTTTGAGAAAAAAAATAAAGAAATGTGCATCTCATTACATATAATATGTTCATTTTGTTGTCCTTTTCCTCGTAAGAGTAACACAAAATAAAGGAATAAGCAATGATGTTTGATTTTCCATGAAAGAAACAGAAGACAGAAGAGGATTCTTTTTATCCCATTATGTTGATTTTTTAAAACATGAAAATACTAGTCTTGTGTTTCAATAAAGCAATGTTTATTGTCTATTAGTTAATAAACTTCATCGATAAAACGAGGGTCAAGTTTTATGGAATGCCAAAGGGGCATAATATGCTGATACAACTGACCAAACAAGTGACCTCCTCATTCAGCTGTGGATGATGATTTGGGTAATAGGTTGTCTTTTCGTCTGCCTCCAGAAACGCTCCATGATTCTTTATCTGGTGTCAAATTGATTGCTAATGCCTACTCTTCAATTTGAGATCAAATTTTTGCAGTGTCATAAATCTGATGATAAATAAAGTGTGGGTGATCGCGGAAAATTAGTTCTGATTACAGGTGTACCCAAACTTTCAGAGGGCAGTGTAAATGCAAAGTAAAAATGATAGGAGAGAGAGAGAGAGAGAGAGAGAGAGAGAGAGAGAGAGAGAGAGAGAGAGCGAATTCTGTCATTTCCGAGATATGTTAGCCATGTCACTGACATTGCATCTTTTATTTTTCCTCAAATTATGTGTTTTGAAGAATGTGCCGGTGACGGGGACAAAGGAATCACGGGTGACGGAATGGGGGGGGGGGGGGGGGGTAACGGCCGACTGAATCATTCCATGCTTTCTCTATCCTGTCTATGCAACCAGAATCTTATCCCAGAAAGTCATGTACAGCTAAGAAACAGCTTTTCTGTTTCGTCGATCGTCCGGGAATATTTTCTAAGATGAAATGAATGAATAGAAAAGTGACGTTTGATTAATAATGGCGGATGATTCTCCCTTGAGGGGGGACGCTTGTTGATCTGAACGGCGTGCTTTATCAGGTCCCGCACCAGACAAGGCATGTTCCAGTTGTTTGCTCGAGTATCCATTTCAGTCGAGTCCAAGCGATATGCAAGGGGAATGCAACCAAATGAACGGGGTGTCGTCGACAAAAGGTCGAGACTCCACTTTCTGCCAAAACCAGTTAGCGTCATCTGTGGGGACGCATCTCCTGGACATAATCTACGTCAAAAATTTCCAAAAGATATTTATTACCATTTTTTCCAAGAAAACGAAAGATCGCTTGAGTAGCGGGTATAGATATTTCATGAAGTCACTCTGGTCTGGACTATATGAAATAGCATGCTAAATTTTGTTGGTGGTTTCCCAATATGGCGGGGTGATTTCGAGTGGATTTTAAGGGTGTAATCGAGATATTGAAATTTTACGTTGTAAACAATCGCTGTTTAATCGCTAGCAGTATGAACGTATTTGAATTCCGTCGGTTTAAATGCAAAAGTTACCAAAAAATAGTTTTAGGTATTAAGTTTTTTTTTTAATCCTACCAGATATACCTAGCACAAGGGCTGCGAAACCTTTTATTTCCGAGGGGGGGGGGGGGGCTGACAGTCAAACAGACGGGACCCGGAGGGCGGAGATGGAGCCCTTGAATTTTTGGAGCCTAAAAGCAATTTAGATACTAAGTTTCTACAATTTCTTATGTTTTTATATTTCATATTTTATTTTTTTAAAATATCATTTTAAAAGATTTCAAGCCGAAAGTGCTGGGGGCGCCTCCAGCTACCCCCCCCCCCCTCTCTGTCTGTAGCAGTCTTTGTGATGGTTTTGGGCTTGGAAATCAGTACTGTGGGACGGTAATTTGTTTTCTTTTCATTGGAGTATGATTGTTTTCTTAAAACCAAGTAATTGTACATCATTATTCAAAGTGCGTTCGTGCGATTGAAAGGCTTATTGATTATGCTTGGCCAGTTGTAAAAAAAATAAATAAATAAAATAAAAAAGCCTGTTAAAACTTTTAACCGCTGGGATATCATTGTCAAATATGAAACAGGCTATATGAAACTTTCGGTTGCTTACTGGGGGCATAATATTTTATTTATTTATTTATTTATTTTTGTGGAAACATCGAAATAAAAATCATTTAATATAAGAGAAAAGTCAGCAGATGAAAGAGGATTTGACACTTCACAGAAATACTTTGCAACTCAAGTCGACATATGATTCCTATTTAACAGTGATAATAATAATAATGATAATAATAGTGGTGGTGATGATGGTGATAATAAAAATAATAATGATATTAGTGATAATAAAAATATATCTGATTTGTAAAACGCCATTAAGTTTAAGAGTTGAAACAGTATTTTTAAAAAAAATCAATTCTGGTTTCCGATATTTTCTTCTATGACTCGTTGTTGTTGTTTCAATATTTATTCTAGCATTGTAAATATGAAGGTTATGACTTCCAAAATAATATGTAATTTGAAAAATCAGTTTATTCAATATAAAAAGCAATTGAAACAATTAAGGTCTGTTCAGAACTATTGATCCCGATTCCTATTGTAAAAAACCCTACGGTAACATGTATTAACGGCACTACTGCATCATGTTTCACATATTTCATCAGAATATTACATCAACCACAGGTAGAAGGAATGGTGTATGGATTTACTACTTTTCTGCACAAAAAAAATATTCTCTATAAACGGTGCGGCAACTAAAATTAAAAACAGCCTGAAAAATCACTTGCCATGTCATTATTCTTCCCAATTTTAGAAGAGGGGGAAAATGGATTTGTGGAAAAACGAAAGACAGGGGTGGAAAAAAGTTCGTTTTATCGGAAATGTTGTGGGTAAACACTCGCGGCACCACTACTAAGCTGCACAGGAGACACTTAGGCACGTCCCACGTAGCAATATTGCTCTCTACCGCCTGTCCCATATTGTGCCTCTTGATTTTCCCGCGTATTTAAACACCAGGTTAAACGCAATTTAAAGAGTGATATTTGCTTGGAACGTCTGACTGTTGAGTGATGTTATAATGTCGACAGATTCGCCCTTCCTTTCTTCCAGCAAACGTTTCTTTTTTCTGTAACTTCCTCTTTCTGCCATGGACCTCTCGATTTTTTTCCTAAGCAATCAACTGACCTTAATTGAATCGAGGTAGAATTATTGTATGAACTGATGGAAAGGTGCACACACTTAAGGTGTTTTGAATAATGGATGCGCTCCCACGAACCGTAAGCAATGGCGATTGATCTCAGGATGGTATCGGGCGGCTGTCGAGTGTTCGTTTTTCCCCTCCTAAGAGAGTTTTTCTTGAAGCATTTTGTTACTTTGTAAATGATCTCGTTCAAAAATACCTTACGTCAGATGAGCTATTGTTAAATAATATGTTTTTGATTTTGTAGTAAGGCTCTCGGTGTGAAAAAACAGGAACTCCGTATCACTTTGTCATGCTTGTGAGGGGATTCAGAAATTTGATTATTTCCAAATAGTCATAACCAACATAAAAGGACAAAACAACTGATACAGTAATTATTCAATTCAAATACAAGTAGATGAAATAAGGAAAACTATTATAATGTGCATCCATTCTTAAATAACAGAACTATAAAAATCAAAACCATAAAAGTATACTTGCGTCACGGACTTAATTGACTAGAGGAATGATAAACTTTTAAAACTGAGAATAAACTTTACTGATATAAGAATACCATTTCCGTCACTTAAGAATAGAAACTGCAATATTGCAACACCCATAATTATAGGCCTAATTATTGATTAGGACTAAATGGAAGTTTTTTTCTTTATTTCCATAATGAATATTGTGGATTGAACATATCGACTAATTGCCTGCGGCCACTTTATTGAAGTAGGGCGTACAGGCATAGCTGCTGACTTAGTATGATAATTCATAAATTAAACTCTACCTCGTTGTTTTTTGCTGGAGGATTAGACTCGAATTTCCTATAATATAATTTCCATATTGAGGTCAACACTGTATCGTGATCTGGTGTTGGTTATCTAAATCTAATCTAAATCATGTAAATATTTACTGTTTATTTGATGGGATGTTGGCGAAATGTGAGAGCTTTAATGGTGTCAAAAGAGGAGGTGAGTAAAGAAAGATGATAAAAGAGTAAAATCCCAGTAGAACCACTGTCACTGATGCTGGTCTTCAGAACTGCCGATTGCTTACGCTGTAGCCTGAGGAAGTAGTGCTGGCTGTTATAGATATTACCGCGTTCTATATCTTAAAACTTCAAGGCGAAGTCATTTTAACATTGATGTTTTATAACATGCTTTTTTTTCAACACAATTATTTATTTATCTTTAATCGAAAACTGTCGCGAAAAGGTGTCAGGACACAACACTCACGGTCATTCAGCGGAAAAAAAAAATCGATCGGTATCGATTCATTCAGTCGTTTAGAGTGGGAGTGGGTCTGTCTGGTGAGTTTTCATTTAACCCGACATTAAGTATACCTTTTTCATGAGATGCATTTGAGCAAACGAAAGAATTTTATCGGGGGACGAGCTGCATCGAGGATATATAATTGAACTACCCAACAGCCTCAATTATAAGTAAAGTTCACGTAAATTTTCAAACACTTTATAACAAAACTATGTAAGTACAATAACATTACAGGCTTTTCCCCCTCCCGGAAAAAAATTTATTGAGATCGAGAAAAGAGCGTCTAAAATGGTGGCAGTTTCCAGGTACTATCACAATTTTAAATGCTACAGGCTAGAAACATAAACTATTATCTTAAGATACCTGTTAATGCAATCGGAATTGATCAAACCTTTGTTATGTTAGAGGCTTTGAACACGAAATTTAAAAAAGCAAAGATATTGACCGCCGCTTTACACATTTTTCATAGCTTCAAATGCAAGTTGGATCGAGATATTCAAAACAACGCTGTAAGGCATGGGAATCTGATAAAGACTATACAGGAAAAAAATGTATATATATATATATATATATGTTTATATATATATATATATATATATATATATATATATATATATATATATATATATGTGTGTGTGTGTGTGTGTGTTTATTCCAACATATTCCAACATATACATGTACATGTATCCCAAAACATTCGCTCGGATCCAGCTGAGGTGTGCGGCAGGCCATTGTTCGAAACTCATCTGCCACCAACAAAGAAATTAATTAATGAAGGTTGAAGATTTGTCAATTTGTCGGTTAAGCGAACTTGGAGTCGCCGAAATCATTGGCCCGTCTCCGTGGTCTAGTGGTTAAGGCATTGGCGTTCATAGCCAAAGGCCTGGGTTTAATTCCCGGCGGAGACATTTTTTCAACCTTTGCAAAAATTTCCAAAATAGTAGGACAGCTCTGGGGAACTTTGATTCATGCTACCGCCATTATTCTCTCAATTGATCTCTCTCTCATATATAGTGTTATTTCATCTTTTCTGTAAATACCATTGTATTTCTTTTCTTTCTGTTGGAAATGAATAGATACGAATTTAAAGTTTGAAATTTGAAAGACTTCAAGATCAATAGCTATCAAAATCAATATAGCGTCCCAAATGCAGTGTATTCGTAAACTGTGCGTACATGAGTATAAGCACTTAATTTTGATGCCTTTCACAAAGACTTAATAATCATGAGTGAATAGCCTGTTACTGAGAAATCTATATCTGGTATGTCCTGGTACTGTACCAGCATTCTCTAGAGATATATGTTTTGGTAATCGCTTACATTATAACCGATTATCGGTAGGCTTCGCGTTTAATTGAAATCAAATTTACATAATTTGCTTCTACTCGAAGAAAGAAAGAGAAATGGGCGATAAATCCGCCGCCAGGTGTAGCATTTCGCTTGATTTAAGTCTTAAGCGCTTCGCAGTGACGCAGTCGTATTAGACATTCACAGTTGTACCAACGGCAAAGGTATTAAATCGCGATGAATATATATCCGAAAAAGATATAGCGGTCTGACGCAGAATTCTTCCTTTACGGTCTCCACGGATGACCAGGGAATCTCTTGCTTCATAAGCATGATAAGAATTTGCGTCAAAGAATACCAACGGAGGCAATATCAAATTCATTAATTCCTTTCTCTTCTCATCTTTCTAGGGTTTCCCATCGCTATTTCATTGTTCTCCATCACGTCTATTAGTACATGTTGGATCAGTATCAATGGACATGGACGGACAAACGAGGGAAACTGCCATGAAATGAGCAGCTTTTCGATGTAGAACTCCCCCACCTCCTCCTAAATGATCGCGAACGCCCAAGAGCGGAGTGTATTTACGACCACTTGCTTGTTTTTTGTCGTTCACTTTAATTTCGTGCTGACGTCTGACCATTCATATATATATATATATATATATATATATATATATATATATATATATATATATATATATATATATATATATATACATATACAAATACAAGACAAGAACAATATATATATATATTGTTCTTGTCTTTCCATTTTTTCCGCTTTTCCCCAACTCCTTATTACTGATTGGAATGGAGTAATGGTAATGAGGGTGGTTACAATGTCAACTGACGTAGCGGGAGTTCTGGTGTAGTAGTAAGCGGAGGGGCGATTTTTTTTCTTTTCCTCGTCATCATTGTTCACCTGTCTCTTGTTCTGTCTCTTCCTTCCTTCTCTCTACTTCTTCTTTATTTAACGCAACGAAGCATATAATAAATAGTGGAATTGAACTGAATTTTTAAAAAAGGTATTATTTACTGTATTTCGATACTTAAACAACCCAAGTATGACATATCAATGTTTAACGTTTGCATTTCTATCCAACAATTTGCGTAACCAAATATTTTTAATTTGAGTAAATGGACAAAAGTATGAGAATATTGCCCTGCAGTTCTCTTTTGATTTTCAAATGAAACTCATAGCATAATTCTTAAAATATCTGCAGTATATATCATTATATTAGAATGTAATTGCTTCCTCGTGAATACATTTCAAAAGCTTTAATTCATTTCGTGCTAAATGTTTTCATGTAATGAAATTCATATTCATGATATTTAGAGTAATGTGTGAGAAAAGGCAATGTATGTATATAGTACAGTAAGAACTGAACAACACGAGGCATATCTTCAACAAATAAAGTCCTTTCCATGCACTCTTTGAAATGTAATATGATATACTGTCAGCAGAGTGTGTGTGAAATTGATTGTTTACACCTATATTGCATTCGGGATCAATATGTTTACTACCTTTTTTTCTGAATGGGCGGATGATCCGATTAAATATCGATCAGGAGACCCCAAAATCTGAAGAAAAAAATCTTTCCTACCCATCGATCCGCCTGGGGGAAAAAGGGAATGGAAAAGTCGGGCATGAACAGTGGAAGCAATTCGATTTTGCAGGCTCTCCATTTCCCGGATACCCGTTCCTGTTTCAAAATAAACGCAATGAAAAGGGATAAAAATAGCTGGACGGATGGCAGAGGTACGGTACAAGTGGCGTGGCCTGTTTGTGGTAGAATGTTGCGACGGAAGAACTCGCTCTGTTTGTTGACGACGACGTAGGTTTTGTGAGTGTAATCTTAGAAACGAAATTGGGATACCGACCAAAAAGAGTACCATGATCTTCAAATTATTTTATGTTTCGCGTCGGCGTAGGTTAAGTTAACACATTTATAGCAGTCTTTGCGTCATAAATGGTCACCGCAGACCCCGCGGTCACCTGCATGCAGAATGCAATAAGGAAAGCCCAGTCTGATTCCAAAACATTCCTTCAAAACCACAGCGCGTGTTTATCTCTAGAGTAATCATCCCACGAAAACAAAATCAGGAAAAAGGGAAATATTAAAAGAATTATGTTACGTGCCTATTTCCTTCCCTCACTTTTCTGGGTGTCTTTCTCTCATTTTTCATCCATCTTATTTTTGCGATTTATACGTCTCCAACAATCTTGCCCTATTAAAATGGATGAACATTCGCTACGTCCATGATATACCACCGATCAGGATTATTTTTTTCGTCACGTAAAAGTCGTCCCTGTCATTTACTCGCCCTTTCATCACCTTACCCTTCCTCTTTCTCTTATCTGTCATGTTTATCTTTGTCTTCTCCTTTTTCCTCTCTCTCTCTCTTTTACATTCAATCTATCTTACTCTCTCTCTCTCTCGCTCTTTCTCTATTTCCAATTCTTTATCTTGTCTTCCTCTTTCTCTCTCTGTCTTCGTCACTCTGAAAAGTGAAAAGTCCATGGTTACAATAAGCACGATAAGGTATATCTTGGCCATTCAGACCAACGTTTGTTACATTTACTTGGAAATCAATTGAACTGTGAAGGCATCTATCCATTTACGACGTACATGTACATTATGGAAGTTTTCTTCTTCTTCTTTTCACTTGCGTATACTATTGTTTGCACCATAATCATTAGGGCCTATATAAAAATCACTGATCGTGTGCTTTTGCACATTCCGCTAAATTCTCTTTCAATTCCAACTACTGTAGCATTCATTTAAGATTTTTAAAAAAATCATTGAAGAAAATATGCATTTACCTGCTCGATTAAACGATGAACATTTATTTCAACTTGCAAATCCACTGGGATAATTCTTTGGCAGTTTTTGAGTGCCTCTTTATAAATGCTTCACAATACCTTCTGTCAAAATTATACATTATCGAAGATTTCAAACATTTTCTTTTTGTTGCAAACTCGGAAAAGTTTCTCTGAGGAAAATCATTATCACCGGACCGTATACATGCACATTTATATAAATCAATCAATTTAATTCTCGTTCATGGTTCTCGGTAGCTGGCATCAATTCTTCTCATATTGACCCTCATTACCACTTATTACCAGTGATTACCAAACCATGCAAATTGAATATTTGTAAATGAATCCGACATTCCTCGAAGTGTACCCATTAAGAGGTCTAGGCGTATAATTAGGAAGCTAATGATGCGATATATCAAAAAATCCGTTTTCAAAGCTACCGCATTACTTGAAATGCGAAGCAAATCGGTGTGATTGATATACAGATTAACGCTTGGTCATCTTGGTCGCTACCCGAAAAGGCATTGCGCAACATGTCGGCGAGCATGGTATACTAGCAAAAGCCGCACAGCTATACAAAATAGGAGCTCGGGAGAAAATAGGCCTTAAGTGTTTTTTGGCGGTGGTGTTGAATCACCTGTTTTCGCTCGAGAGGTTGACACTTCTCTTGATGAAATAAATTAGAAATAGATAAATTTCAGGGGGGGGGGGAAAAGCGGTTTTGTCGTGAGAAATCACTTCGGTAGCCCTCCAGACATAGCAAAGCGGCCGGAACTTCATTGTTGGGACGAAGCGTATAACTGTTTTTCTTTTGTGTGCGTGTGTGGGTGGGTGTGTGTGTGTGTGTGTGTTCATGGTCAAATCAAATTCAATTTTGTAACAGTAACCCACAAACATTGCAGGTCAGATGCTGGAAAAATATGTCGTGTTAATACAATGTCACTGCAATCATTATGTTATACTGAATGAGTATTTACTCTCATTTCTGACGCCTATACTCTAAGAAAAATCTTTGGGTAGGTTAGAATATGAACCGACCAACCGTTGGTTAAAACAAATTTGTATGTAAAACATTTAGGAATTTTTTAAACCAACAGCTGGTCGCTTCATAATTTAGCCAACGTAATGATTTTAAACCAACTTTTCTGAGAGTGTATTGGCTACCGATAGATTTTAAGGCTAGCATGGTTAGATCATTATCGAACAAGAAAATACCCTCACTTCTTCCATTTACACTTATCAGATGCCCCTCCTGCCATGGTTGCATTTTTCTATTATTATAATCTCGAAATATGATCGATAGAAGAGGGAAAAGGGGGGTAATGAGTAAGTGGTATAGAAGTCAAAGTAATCCTTTATACGAATAAATCTGTAAACAAGATAAACTTCTTCAAAATTCTAAATATTCAAAATACAGAAAGAAAAGTGAACTGAAGCCTGCCTAACAAGTTTTTATTTGTCAAGTTTGTCGTTAAATTGTATCAAGTTGTCATTGTGGTTTGTTTGTTTGTTTGTTTGCTTGCTTTGCTTTTTTATGAATATGATTTCCAGCAGATTTTCGTAAGTTTGCTTATGTTTCATCATAGAAATAGGTAAAAAAAAAAATTCTTTAATCTGACTGGTAAAAGCCTTTTTAATAAGTGTCTGATGACTTCGGTTTTGAAAAGGCAAATTCTGAAAGAAGCAGAGTGACATATCGTCAAGTTTTAAACCAATTTTCAGTTTACCTGTCATGCCTGTGTAGGATTACATCAAGTTTATCTTCTTATCTTCCTACGCATTCCCACTGGAACATGTTTGCTTTACTCGAACAGTCAACCAATGCGTTTCCATTTTCATTCCATATTATCCATATTTCACTCACGCGCATACTTTCATGCATTTCAATTACCATGCGTAATGTTGGTGAGCTAAACAAATGGATCATTTCCATTGCATCGTTACCAAAAGATAATTTCGACAGGAAGAGCTCCTTTGGAGGAAGCTTTTAAGATGTCACGAAAAAATGAAAAGTTGATTTCTTTTGCAGGGTAAATTAATGGAACCACAATGCCACGTGACCCTCTTGCAGATGGTAACAAACGATGGGGGTGTTCTGTAAAACTGAATGGATTTAGATGAACAATGTGGATGATTGGGCAGAGGTTTCCATTGACGCTGCGGAGCATATGAGGCTCCGATACTCGGTTCAAATAGAATAAGAGTCGTCAGTTTCATGAAGTTATGCATGAACATAGGGCTTGATGAATATTTTGGAGCAGTTTCCATCAGTGGCGCGCCGATTTTCTTTTTTTCTTTCTTTCTTATTATTTTTAGGGGAGAGGGGGGGGGGGGTAATATACTTTGGGATCTCTCAGCATAATGTGATCATCCGCTTTGAGTGCCAGTCGTTTGTTGGCCAATGGCCGGACGAAACCACGTTGAGCCTTCCAGTATAAAAATGAGAGCTTTGTGCGAAATAAGTCTTGAAATTACATGAAATTTATTTAGACATTCTCTGTACGCAACGTCTACGAATGAGTCCGATAAGATGCCAGGATTAATTATTTACCAATCAAGCCTAACGGAAGGCAAAGTCATGGACTCTTCTGCTTTTTAGGTCTAGCTATAGCTAGCTTTATTTATTCTTACCTATAGGATTCTAAGGTATGGCCATATTCACCTGAAATCGACGCGAGAACTCGTCATGCTTAACAAAGGAATAACTTAGACCACATCGAACTTCTCTTGTTAAAATTTGACTGAAGACTTCCAAATTAATGTGTCAAGTAGTAAGAACAGCCTTAATTGGAGTGTGATATCCACTTTTACTGTTTATTTTACACAAAGAGTATTTTGATGACGTCAAATGACTCGGTACCGTTTGGCGCGGGAAAAGTGCTTGTGACAGAACACGTGATGCGTGACGCATTTTCGTCTTGTCACTTGAGGAATATCCTATTTGATCGATTCACTTCGACATGGGCATTGATACATGTATCATCGTCCAAGTATGAAATCATCACTCATCCCCATCAGGCATAATGGAATGTTCCATTCACTGATGCAAGGATAAACTCCTGGATGTTGACTCTAACTCTAAGTGTGACTTTGTTTTCAACCTTATATGCTTTTATAATTGTTAACCGGGCATTGGAAAGTTCCTTTCGTTTTTTATTATCATTATTTTTTTTTACATAAAGAATTCAAAGCAATAAGTAAAATTTTCATTCCCGAAGACAGGGATTAGATTACATTACATTCTGCAGCAAAATATTCATATTAGTCCGGTAGCCATGGGGGGTAAGGTTGCATTGGAATGTTATAGTTTTTTTTTTAATTGATATCGATTGTTCAGACCTTCTATTTCAACAATCCACATGCTGGAGCTCTGTCAGCATTGAGCAATTTGAGATATACGCGAAAATCCAAAATGGCCGCCGGCGGCCATCTTGGATTTTGAGTTTACCTACTTTAAACATCCCAAGAATGTTCAAAAATTGGAAATAGGGGTTTTTCGGGATGGAGAATCCAGATCTGAGGTTATTTTGAGGATATGACTATTTCTTGATATCTAGATAAAAAATGGCGGCTATTTTTCAAGATGGCCGCCATATGCACTATAGGCTAGGCAATGTCAAAAGGTGAAAAGTCCTTATTTATCATTTAACATAAAAACAAAGCAAGCAAAATGCAATTTTTTCATTTGTACTATATCTAATACATGTTTTCTTTAACTTCTGAAAAAATCACGACAAAAGTCATTGCTGTTTGGGCGTAGGGCGCCCTCAAAGTTTGATTTTTTTTTTCTAAATTGGCAAATTCGTCCTTCAAATTACACCATTAGTCCCAACTGGCAGGATGGTTAAAATTAGTGATATTGTAGACATTTTCCAATATTTCAGGGCAGCCTCAGTGAAATTTCACTTGCAGAAGGTTATCTGGTCAAAATATGATGGTGAAAATGAAGATAAACATCATTTTGCAACCATTTAGGAACACAAAGTGACTCACACCCTACATTATGGGCAACTATCTTGAAAACTGGAGATGACATGAAGCTTTAATAGTTCTACATAGTTCTCAATAGATTTTTCAAGGTTAATGCATTTAAGCAAAGTGATATCTTGACCTTGAAGATACAAAAAATATACAAATATACAATTTATATAATATATACAAACAATGCGTGGTTCTCTTCCATAATTGGTATAACATTCCCATAAATGCGTATTGTGGTTAGCATTCAGATATCAACATTTTCCATTAAAAAATGTGCTATTTATCTCATTTTTCTAATCTACGCATATAAAAGTTATATACACGAATTCAAATGATAACTCATTAAAAAGCAAACAATTTACCTTTATCTGTCATCAAAGGAAGCCATGCCAAAATAAACCCCAGCAAAATAAAGCGAACGACTATATAGCCAACAGACAGCATTGCTAAACACTATTTCAGGAATGGCTCTCTTTAAAACTACTGCTTTTATGAGGATTAGATTGCAGAATATACTGTAGCCAGCAAAAAAATAGTTTAAGCGACAATATGGGTGTCGATTTGGGGAAGGGGGATGGGGATATATCCCCCAATATTGTTGGTAGGAAGATGGTCTGCATTAACACTGCCCCCAATAATTCACAATCAGAAATGACATAGCCCATGCAATTCCCTGAGAGTATTAAAAAAAAAATAAAAAGGGAAGGGCAAATGGGGGGGGGGGAAGAATTTCAAAGTAAAAAGGATAACGAAAAACTTTCCAGCACTGGCTCGCTTCGCTAGCTCACATTTTAAAGTATCTCTAGTTGTGGTTAGATCGGCTTGCAACTTGTTTCTCTCTCTCTCTCTCTCTCTCTCTCTCTCTCTCTCTCTCTCTCTCTCTCTCTCTCTCTCTCTCTTTTATGGTATACTATTCTTCTACTCACTGCCTTGCATTTTAAGTATCTTAACCAAAGCCGGTTATGTTAATATCCTTATGAAATGAAACTGATTTGCATCTAATTGTCTATCTAATGTTATACTATTCTTCTTGTCATAAAATGATAGTAATAAAGGTGCAAGGAATCGAGTCAAACATTGAGAAGAGCTAAAACAGAAGAATTTTTCATGAGATAAAGGGCTGTGACCAATGGCCTATTCCTATCTCACCAGTTATGAGAATGGAGTAAGCCGATGAAATGTATTACTAGAATGATGAGATTGAAGTGACAATACAAAACCCTGTTCTTAGCACAGTATATTTTTAAATACCCATCTTTCTCTTTCTTGCTACACTCACCTATCAAATCTGAAGGGGGAAAAATATTTCAAAGGAATCATACACTCTTATTCGCTCAGCAACAAGTTTGAATACAATAATGCTTTTACAGCAAAGTGTCCAGCTGTCCTCAAATTCTGTGGGAAGATGTACATCATCACAATAATTATTTTGGAGGCAAATCTACATCTGAAAGAAAATGAGTCCGTAGCTTGTTTTGCTTGTTCATATAGAAACAGAATTGTTTTGGATGGCAAGCGATGAGCCAAATAGCGTTATATTTGGCAGTTAGGTGATCGAATATACAACAGTTTGAGGCTATCAAGGAGTGTAAAGTTTTCCTCACTCGCTGCACTCACTCGTATAGCATTTAAATACAGAACAGTTGGGGAATACTTTTTCGCCAAGCGTGTGTTTTCCCTTATCTCCCTTCGCTCGCTCGTATTATTTTTGAAAGATGGTTTAGAACAGCAAAAGATTAGACCAGCGAGGTGCTAGAATAGAGTCATAGTATGCAGTGAGATGACTATACCATCAAAACATTTTGACCATGAAATAATACTGTATCACCAAAAGAGTGTATTTTCCTTGCTCACTCGTAATATACAAAAACAGGGTGGTTTGGACTGTAAACATAAGACCATAAGCATAAGAGGTACTGAAAAGGTTATAAATCATTCGAATCTCTTATTCCTAGTGCATTGTAGAGTGTGTTTTGATGACAAAAAACCCCATTTATTTATTACTCGCTCATCCACAAAATAAAAATGCAGTGGTTCATACATTTAAAAAGTGTCAACTAAACTAGAAAGCTTAAAGGTCCCTAAACATTCCATTCAAGTAATGGGGATGTACCCCTTCGATATCATTTGAAGGTTTTTTTTGTTTGGCTAATGGGATGAATGGTAGAATAGACTAAGAATGCAGTAGACCTGTGAGCAAATATAGGTATTATACCCTCCATTCACAAAATTTAGTGACGCTCTGATCTCTGTACGTGCTCCTTTCCTTAATCAATCCTTCACTTTTTAATCCCTTACCCTTTCCCAGTCGCTTTTCTCCCCTCCTGAGGATATTTGGCATCAGTCCCCCCCCCCCCCCGAACCCAAATCAAAACCCATGAGCACCAATATCTATATTTGTAAGGAAAATTATCATTTGACTGTGAAAATATCATAAAATATAAAAAGTGTACTTTTTCCGTAACAGGCATGCACTTAAAATGCATGTTATCATCTAATATGCAAACAATCATTTGAACATTGACCTGTCTCTTATGATGGCTGAAATATGGATCAATTAACTTTAGCCAAAAATATAGTGGTGCTAAACACACGATTTCAGGAATTGGTCTCTTGAAAAGTACTAGTTATTCGGCTCAGCCGAGATTTCCAGAATTTTCAGTCCACGATAGGCAATGATATACTATTATACCGTAGATATAATAGGAGATACTCAAATTAGTCAGGAAAATGATGTTTTGGCCTTGAAAACATCAAGAAATATCATTTTTGAAAGTATGTTTCTTCTGTAATTAGTATTGCAGTAACTGAATGCTTAATAAATGAATTTCATAACTAATTTCTGAGCCTCAAATTCCTGATAAAGAGGTTTGAGTACACATATAGTTTTGTCAGCTACAAAAAGGTGAACATCATATGCTTTTCCTCCATAGTGTAAAGTGTGTGTGGGGGGTTGGGTGTGGGTGTGTGTGCTTGGGAAGGAGTCTATCCCCCTCCCCTCCCCCGTCACATTTATGCTTGTTGTTTTTTGTTTCTAAATATCATCCTTGTAGAAAGAAAATCAATCATATTCAATCTATTTTCTACTTGATTTTCAATGCAATATTGCATATATGTACATGTACAAATAGACTGCTGGGGGCGCCATCTTGAAAATTAGCTGCCATTTTAAATCAAGACATCGAAACATAGTCATATCCTCAAACTAACCTCAGATTTGGATTCTCCATCCCGAAAAGCCCTTAATTCCCAATTTTGAACATTCTAGGGATGTTTAAAGCAGGTAAACTCAAAATCCAAGATGGCCGCCAGCGGCCATTTTGGATTTTCGCGTATATCTCAAATTGCTCAATGCTGACAGAGCTCCAGCATGTGGATTGTTAAAATAGAAGGTCTGAACAGTCGATATCAATTAAAAAAAAAACTATAACATTCAAATGCAACCTTAGGCCTAAAATCCGGGTTTGGCTGCCGGACTATATGCTCTTAGCAAGTGCATTGTCTGTATCTTTTCTTGTTGCTCTTCTTGGCATTCTCCTTGCCGAAGCATTCTATTGTTATTTTGAATGGCAGAAACGAACATAATTATTTTCCAAATTACACATCCAAATATGATGTGTACATGTGTTTCTTTTGTTTTTGTTTTTGTTTTTGTTTTTGTTTTTGTTTTTCTTTTTTTTCTTTGCTGTGGGGGAGGGGGTTATGCTGAAAGCTTAGCGACTGAAAAGAAATCGGAAATAAAGCTGGACGTTGGTAGGTGTGCGTGCGTATTGGAGGGAGGGTGTGCATGTGTGTTTGTTTCGTGTGTGTGGATCGGTATGAGAAAGGAACGTGGCCTTTTAATATTCGTGTTTGGGAACGCATCTGTGAGGGAGAGAGATAGAACTAGAGGGGATTTTATAGAAATGAGCCAGCCTTACTAAGAAAGAGGGAAAAGGAGAGAAAGAGAGTGATAGATAGATAGAGAGATAGAGAGAGAGCGAGAGCGAGAGAGAGAGAGAGAGAGAGAGAGAGAGCGCGAGAGAGAGATGGAGTGGGGCATCGAACACATATTCACACACTCATCCAAGTGAGCAACCCTAAACCCACAGAAGAACCAATTATGAAGGAGAACCAACTCATGTATAAATTCAATGCGATGTTTTTATACCAGTTTACCTGTTCGGTGTTTTGCAAAAAGAAATCTATTGTGAGATTAACAATGCTATCAAGATGAGGGCAGAAATTCAGCGAGATAGAATAAACTCACGAAAATAAGCCACCTGAGTTGGATGGCGAATCGAATTCAGAGGATAATGCCTGATTTGGCATGCAAGATTGACTCGTATCACGATCCCCTTCACGATGCATCCGGAAGAAAAGGATAACATCCTTGCAGTAAAATTTTGCACTGCATGCCGTGGTGATGATGATGGTGATGGTGATGGTGATGAATTCTTCAACAGTGCAGGTATACGTCTACGGTGCATGGGGGCTCATGGCACATGCTTCTGTATAAGTGTCGGACACATTTCCACTCTCCTAGTCCGTCTTTCAAATCGAGAGTTTCACTTTCCACTGTAACTCTTTGTTCTGCTTTCCCATCTTTTCCATGATATCACTGATGGTGTAACGTCATAGAAAAGTTCGTCGTGCATGGTCGTGAGCGATATACTTCGATGTACGAAAATATCAACATTTTCCGTGAGCTATCCGAAAAAACAATACCCTTTTTCCGCTCACATTCCAGTGTTCAAGAGCATCTCTGAAAAAAAAAATACAATGAAATTTTCATTTCTAACTATAACGCGTACACAATGTCAGTATAAAGACAGATACATTTCTATCATTTGTACATATTATAGTGTTTATTAATACATTTCAGTACAAATACCTCGGCCATTGCATTCAATTGCTGCTGTAAACATAAAGTGCACCTTCTATACAGTTCGAACCCCTTTCGATCCGTATTTAGAACCTCCAGGAAAAGGGGATCTAAAGGAGTTCTATAAAGGGTTCTTCATATATTTTGAAGAACCCCAAAGGTTCATTGTACAACCAATAATGGTTCTAAAGGCACATGTCATTTAGAACCATTTAGACAACCTTTATAGGCTATTACTGGTTCTTTGCAGAACCTTTAAAGGTCCCAAATATGGCACAAGAAAAGGTTCCAATCAGCACTATTTTTTTTTCTAAGAGTGTATATTCATTGTTGATCCTTCTTATTGAGTCATTATTCCACTATCATCTTTTAAAAATATATATATATACATTTGTTTCATAGCAATGTAGTCAATTATTTCAGATGTCAATTTTTGTTGGACTTTATATCGCTTACATTATGTAATGATGCCTAATTGGAGAGTCAGTTTAAAAGGTCTTTTAATTTAATTACATTTCGAAAAATATCCTTGTACACCTTGAAGTAAAATAAAGAGAGCTATAAAATTGAAAAGGGGGAGATCACATTCATTTTCAATTTCAAACAAACTTCTTAGAAGAAGTATCGGTTTTATTATTTCTTTAGATCCAAAAAATAATAATCCATATTGTATTTCTTTGAATAATTGTTTTGGGGTGCCTTATACTGTTATTCTTCTATTGTGCAATATGTAACTAGAACAAATGAATGTAGACCAATATTTATGAAGGGTCACAACTGCATTTGCTTATTAAACAAAGAAAAAGTAAGTCAAATCAAATCAAATTTAATGTTGGCTTCCCTGGAATTCGGGAAGATATTCAACATTTGATAGATAGTATTCTTCCAGAAAAGAAAAAGTATGGTTGTGATGTTTAAGAAATATCAAGTTGGGTTGATCAGAAATAAGGATGGAGCTTATCCAATTAATCACTTTCCGTATCCTTTGATAATTACTCCTGGGACTGTAAAAGAATCTATATTTCCCGACAAGATATTCATGAAGCAGCAGTTAAATGTTTTTTTTTTTCCACCAGGGACCCGAGCACGTAGACCTACCGACCCGCCACGCTTGACACAAGCGAGTCTTTCGTTTGATTTTTATCTTAATTTAAGATTCATTTAGGTAGGGTCCTCCCTATACAGATTTTTAAAATGTATTTGGATATTAATCTTTTGGGGGGATTATATCTTTAACAATAAGATGAGTACCCGAAAATATCAGTTTTCAGGTTCATGAACTCAGGCCAATATCTTGTCCCTGAAGTACGCGGTTAAAATTACTGTTATGTTTTCACAATGTTCAGCCTCATAAAAAACCCACCACCGAAGAGTCATAGTTTTTGGTATAAGTAAATGGAAGTGGCTCCCAGTCCCCCCCCCCCCTCTCTCTCTCTCTTTCCTCTCACGCTCTCTCTCTCTCTCTCTCTCTCCCTCTCTCTCCCTCTCCCTCTCTCTATCTCTCTCTCCGTCCCTCTGTCAGTCTGTGTTTTTTTTTCTACTTTTGTCCAATAGTCTGCGCTTTATTTCTCCGATCTCCATCTTCCTCTCTAAACAAGCTTCAAAATTTCCTTAATTCCCAATAAAACTTTGTTCTTATATTATTATTGTCCTCTTTTTATCCTATTTTTAAAATCTTCTTTTCTTACTGAACCTGCCAATTATAGCTAAGAATCAATGCCGATGACGCACATTATACCCCAATTTAGAACTGCATGGGACTTTAAGAAATTACCAAAGGATAGGCTTCTTCTTGATCTTGGCCAAGAGGGGGCCCGTATTCCTATGCTGGCATTCATTCAATCAGAACACAGGAGAAAAAGTAATGGAGAATGATGGAGAAGCAATGAACAGATAAGAAAGGGAAAACGGAGACAGACTGGAAGAAAAAGGGAGGCAGGGAGAGTGAGAGAAAGAGAATGAGAGAGAGACAGATAGAAGGAAGGAAGGAAAAAAGAAAGGAACGCAGAAAAGGATGAAAACCCCATATATCTATGTTGAATTCACTTAATCTGAAAAAAGTATAGTACGATTGAATAAAAAAAAAACCGAAACAGATAAAAGGAAGGATGAGAGGGAGGGAGGGAGAGAGAGAGAGAGAGAGAGAGAGAGAGAGAGAGAGAGAAGGACTTGAAAGATTCGGTGGTCTCTTGGTTCATTTGATACAAAGAGATAGAAAGGAATAGAGCTAATAGAGAGGAAGAGAATGAGAGTAAGAAGGGATAGCCTATCCTTGGATGGAAAGAATGATACTAGGATACAGAAGCGCATTTCCCCAGAGTGCGCAATAAGAAGCTATAAATCTTAAGTTCAGTCATAAATCGTTACGAGAGAAACTGCGTCTTATTCGGTGTTCCTTCATGAATCATGCACACTACTATGCCCTTGAGTGCGCGTGTAGCGATCCTCCCATGATCAGTGTCGTTTACGGAGAGGATGCTGTCCACTCCTCCTGCTCTGCGCTTGAGCTCTGACTGTTTAATACTCTCTTTAAAAAGAAGAAAAAAAGAGTGAACGCGTTCGCTCTGTTATGACGGGTGACCTCAGTGATCCTTCAATAATTTTGATTGATCACTGAGATCACTCCTAAAAGGGTGAATACAGAGTAAATATCAAAATTTTTACTCCTAAATTAACTCTTAATTCACTCTCTTCTGAAATTCACCCCAAACAGAGTAAAAGGAGATTATGGTGCAAGAAAACTTCAACATGATCAAGGAGAAATCATAACAATAGTCCAGAAACTGGAAGCACGGTTGTGGTGCAAGGCCCTTGGATTTCATAAGAGAGATCGCAGGTTCGATTCGATCTTCGATCGGTGCTTGCATTCTTCATGTCCTTAGACAAGGTGTTTTGCCCACACATGTCCCGCTGTGCTATGTATTAAATAATTCCTTGGTGATACTGGGGTACCTCTAAGTGTAGGGCCCGCAGAACGAGCTATATAAAAGATCCATTACGCTGTTTGAATGAGACCCAGTGTAATGAATGGCAGCAGCAAAGAATCGGTTTAAGGTATTAAGTTTTAATCATTGTTTTTGTCAAGACATAGCATTTCTACGAAAAGTTCACCAAGTGGGATGTAACGTATGTAACACCTTTCCACTGTGAGGCCCAGAAAATAAAACATTGTACTGTTTTATTTCATGTTTTGCTCCCCCTCCCCATACACACCAATTCGGTCTCGGGAGAATTCCGCCGCTGCCTATTTTTTTTTTTTCCTGTGTAAATCACTGCTAATTCTCCATATAATTAAAATGACCCAATTATAAAACATTTCCACAAGGAAAGCCGCAAAAGGATGGAGGCATTTCTACATAACGGATATGGATATAATGAGTATAAGGACTATAAGGACTATAAGGAATATATATATATAACTATTGTAATGTGACTGTTGCTGTGATTTACAATAAAGCAGGCATCCAATAAAAAATAAAGTATGAATGGGATAACCTATAATTTTCAAGTAAGGATTTCAGGTGTCAAATGAATCAACACCTATATGTCGGAATGACGTAAAAACAAAGCTAGATATATTCGGGCAAATCATAAATAAACCAAGGACAATCCTTTTGGATAGGTATATCGTACGTTACATAAAAATTAAATTCAACATGTTCAAGCGCACACGGAGAATCTAGATTTAAAACAAGTTTACAAGACAACCTAATAAATGCGTGATATCCGATTTCGTGTTTGATATATTATATTAGCCTATTAGACATTAAATAAAAACGTGTATTTACGACCTTTCGTCTACGTCATAACCGGTCATGCTCCACGGCAGAAAATCTCTCCCATTCATGTGACTTTTTTTTTGTACAAGCACTTAAGCCGGGTAGGATGAGTTTGGGAAATCGGCTTAATTACCTTTCGATCCTTAAGGAATAAGTCTTAACCTGGAATAGAGCTCGGATTTTTTTTTTTTTTTTTTTTTTTACCTCTGTGTAACAAGAGAGCAAGTCTGTCGGGACTTCCAAGATAATTTGGAATAATGATAATGAAAATAGGCTCTATAATACGGCAGCGAAAAAGAAAGAAGAAAAGAAGAAGAAAAAAAACTATCGCCTGATAAGAAAGACATAGGACTCTTATGAATTAAACTCTCTTAGTTCCAAACGAATAATGGCGAAGCTGCTGCTTGCATAAAAGCAGTTGCAGAACATAAACTCGAAATTCCCTAATAGAAATCCATAACTGAGGAGACGCTGTGGCTCAGTGGTACAGAGCAGTGGTTTTGTGGCTGGGTTCCCGGGTTCGAAACCAATCGGATGCGCTAATGCCCATTGGTAAGGTATTAATCCTCATTATCAAGTCCTTTGGAGGGGACTTTAAGCAGTCGGTCCCCTGGTTGCTTACTAACAAGCATACACATATGCTTTCTTAGCAGTCAGACCAACCAATCAAGCAATCAACCAACTGATTAGTTATTTTGTAGTAAAATCTTTATTGACCATTGTTATCAACATCATTTTCCTTGGACATAGGAAACAGGGTGAGAGTTCACTTTTCAGTCCATCATGTTATAATGGTACACTTAAAGGATGATTGTGTGGAAAAGGGACATGGGTCATTAAATCTTAATCATGTTAATAGTCAACGTGACAGCATGATATCCCCTTGTCTCTATCATGTCTATAAATAAATGTAGGACGAGGGTGAATAAGGAACAGGGGTTACAGCTTGTGGAGGTGTCGTGGCGTATAGCGGTCCCTTCACCTGACTCTCAGTTAAAGGGTTGAGGCTCGAATCCCAGCTCGGCAATAGTGTCTTTTGACAAAACATTGATCAACTTTTGCCACTCTCCGCCCTGTTGATAAATGGGTACCTTGTATGACGCAAACGTCATTGCAGTTACATTGTCAACACGCGCACGCATGTAAAGTGGCGCCTGAACGAAACACTCCCCAAGAACTGTGGAGATGGTGCACGTTATGTGTGAATGAATCCAATTACCAGAGTAATCATCTACATGTAAAGCACTTATAAAAATAGTATCAAACGCTATGATGAATGTAAATATTATCGTTATTGTTACCAAAGAAACTGCCCTACTTACCGAAATTACAAAAAAAGGAAACGGTTTCGAATCCCCAAATCTGGATACTGATTTTACCAGAGAGTAAAGCAAGAACTAAAATGAATTCCTGGTAGCTTTCCTTTAATGAGTTCTGTAAAGAGGAGGGATTTATACAATGCTTGAAAACAATTTTCGGAGTCTAGTTGATATGCATCTCTTTGTAGTGTGAAATAGCAAAGTAACCCCCCCCCCCAAAAAAAAAAAAAAAAAAAAAAAAAAAATCCCAGTTTGGTATGTTGAAACCTAACCCTTTTACCGAATGGTCTCATTCCCATAGGCTTACTTAATACAGGGACAATCTGGTTCCAATGGAAAATTGGTTAAAACAAAAATCTTATTGCATCGTTGAAATGCAAATTACCACTCGTAATACTTTTCTTTTGGGGGGAGCCCATGGAGTCAGGCAAAAATCCAACATGCCCAAACTTGATACATTTTGGAGGCTTTTGGAGGTTTCTCGTAGGCCATCGATCTTAAAGGCAGTCTGGGCCGCTGGATCTGACTATGTGATCATTAATTTGATGAGGTTATGCTGAAGCTGGTTGCCTGTGTGGTGTCACATCTCACATCATCGTTGATTACATAACCAACACTAAATATTCATGCAGACTCGTGACTAATGCAGGGATACTGCAAAATATTGAATAGTTCCTGAACAAAACCCTAATTGTCTTTACTTCTAATGTCACTCTCCAGCCCCCCCCCCCATCTCCATTTCCTCTCCTCTAACTTTCTCTCTTGTTACTTTCTATATTTTATTTCCTTTCAGTATTCCTTCTTTCCTTTCTCTGTCTCAACCTCTTTCCTACTTATCATAATGATAATCTGGAGTCTAATACAAAAAAGTAATTTTCACTAAAATTTGAGATACAAGGTCTTATCACCCCACCAACGATATTCTTTCTCTATACTATCATAATGGTTGTAATAGTGATCACGTCGGACTAAACTGCTGACGTGTTTCATAGAGAAAGGAAGGTGTTATTTATATCACAAGGTGTTATCTAATCAATTGAACACCTGAAGTGCAAGGGCTCAGCATTCATCACGTTTATCGACACCCCTGTGTGTGGCATTAAAGTGTCTGTAACAGTGGCAACAAATGAGTGAATACCATGAGGTGTCGCTTTGAATAATATCATCCTAATTACTGCCCTACAAAATGTTTGATATTGTTTATTTATAGATGAAACAATCACAATTACAGGATGTTGCCGTATCCCCTCCCCCACCGAGTACCCCATTCACCATTTGGAGCAACCCCAACCACAAACACGCCACAGACCCATTTGGAGCTCTCCCAATAAAAGCATCCCCCACCCCCCCCCCCCAAAAAAAAAAAAAGAAAAGAAAAGAAAAGAAAAAAAGGAATGAATGAAATAAAATACATAGAACATTCAGCCAAGTTTCAGTTTAGTATATAAGAGCTTACAAGTAGTAAAAAAAAAATAGAATTAAAGGCATTGGCTAACTTTGTGAGTAGCTGATTTAAAAAATTCTCAAACTAAGATGAAACATGTGTATGAGTACTTATATTTGTACTCAAAAACCCTGAAACCAACCATAATTTGGAATGAAAAAGTGTAAGTTAGACGCAAACGGCAATTTTAATATCCTTCGTCTCAAGAGACAATCACTTAGAGGACTACTTTGCTTGAATTTGAAAATGCCGTTATGTGCCTCCCGCCGCGTGATACGCCAATACACACAGTACGGTAAGGTGAGTCATACGCGCATGCGCACTCCTTATGTCTATTCTGTGCAACCGACCCTCGTATATTTTTCAAACATTGGTTCACATTTTTGATATTTAAACATACTTCCTGTGGATATTATACTTTGAAACTTTCAGACTAGTATTTTTACACTATAGCCCTTATGTTTATCCCATTTTCAAGTAACAAAACAAGATTTTTTAAAATCATAACAATGTTAACCAATGCCTTTAAGCAATTTCTGGAGAGACATTTTTCTAACCTTTGCAACAAAAGGTTTAGTGGAAGGACAGGATGGCGGCTCTTAAAAGTTGTTCGACCATCATTATCTCAAGCATTTTAACATTTATTATTTCAGCATTTTAGCTTAAAGTTGCTAGGAATTAATGCTTTTTAGATGGCGCTTCACGCGGTGCTTACCAAAATCCCAAAAGGCAGCGCCGTGACAGTGCGAGCCTTTGCGAGCCTCGCGTGAGTGCAATGCACGGTATGCACTAAGTTCGGAGGAAGGGGATACGACTTCGGCATCTGTTCGCGTACATTCGCAGCTACACTGGCTCGTACCCGGGGCTCGTACGCGCGAGCAGTCCAAGTGTCATGGCGCTGCCCTGTGGGATTTTCGTAACCACTGAGTGTAGCGCTATCTATAGATCAAATCCGACAACTTTAAGCAATAATTTAATAGAATAATGTCTGCAGAAAATCATTCCCAAATTTTACTCTTCGTTCATCCTTATAGCTTTACGCATGCATTTTGCTCTTCTACAGGAAATTTAACTTTTGTCACTTTCTTCCTTTTGCCAAAGTAAGGCAGTATGTTTTAGTCTTGAAAGTAGGCTACTGATCACTTTATATTGACTGAGTTATAATGAAAAATCCGAACTCATTGTTCATTTGATTCCATTACATTTCGATGGGATATACACCCATCATCGTCTGATGCTAGAATGAGACTGTGCAGTAACGAGATCAAATATACACAAAGTTCGGATTTTGAAAGTTATAATCAGTCTTTATTGAACTCAGACCAAATGAATAATGACTTTCATGATTTTATTGATCATTTTATATTACTGTGCTCGTATAAGGCGGTCATATCATGTGCAGCCTTCTCTGCTTACGATTTTATTATGGGGTGGTTGGTTGTCGATACTGGGGAAATTGCCCTAGTCGCAATAAAATACATATAGAAAAACTAGAAGGGGAAAAAAAGAGAGTATGAAATAGGGACGTCAGAAAACTTTTTCTTTCCTAAGAAATAAAGCAATAAAATAGTCAAGAAATATGTGGAAAATAGAAATTAACAGGAAAAATGCGTTTCCGTTTGTTTTTAAAACAAAGTTGGGGAAAATTGATAATGATATGATAATACGTCAACATTTATATAGCGCTCATTAGAAATACTCTCTAAGCGCTTAAATACTATAGAGATGATGAGTAGGTCATCGACGTCGGGGATGACCTGGGTGAATTCCCAAGCTAAATTTGACTAGCTTCGAAGACTATGAAAATATTGAATTTAAAACTATTTTTTTCACTATTTTCTTTAATTTTCTCACTTTGCTTCAGCTTCTTATATTAAAAAAAAAAGGTAAAGATGAAAAAAAAGAGGAGAAAACAGTCTTCATTGACAAAGTAGGGGGGAAATAGGAAAAAGAACTTTCAGAAAAAATTTTTAAAAAAATGATAATGATAATAATTTTTCTATTTTTTTCTGGGAAAATTGGGGAAAAAAAGCTCTTTTGTGGGAAAATAGAAAGGAAATAGAGAACAAATAGACGAAAAGTACATTTTCGCTCATTCAAAAACTATATATATTGGGGTGTTGTCGGTCTCCTCTGCTGCTTCAGCCATTTTTCCGGGAAGCTATTCATGATAATTCCAGAACCTCCGAAAACGGGAAGATTAACCTCATTTTCCACCGACGTTGAGTACTCTTACGTGAACACGAGCCAACCATTTTCCCCTGATTAAAGAGTTCAATTAAAGCACTACTATCCTCAAATGCCTTTTTGTTGGTGATTAAAGTTAATCCTTGCTAATCCCCCACAGAATCTGATAGGAAATTAAAAAGATCTTTCTTCAACATTTTATTATGCACTATGCACCATATTTATTTCGCATCATCCGGTCTTTCTAGACTTGCCCTCAATACTTCTTTTCATTAAACTTTGATAGTCATTTTATTGAAATATTTCTTACTTCGCCTCAGCTGGGAAACCAGCCATTTTTATTTATTTATTTATTTTTTTTGGGGGGGGAGGGCAATTTTCGAGTTTTTTTTGTTAGGTTAGGTGTGTATCATCCATTGTACTGTTGTTCGGATGTTGAGGGCCAATATAGGTCTTTGATCCCACAGACTTAAAGTTTTCTAAAGTCTGTATCTAATTAATAATAATATACAGTTCTTGTATAGCGCATATCACATTATGATATAACGTCTCTATGCGCTTCCAAAGGACTTGGATATTATTACCCTGGCTTTAGCCCGGCAGCCGCCAGCGCGCAAGCATTTCAAGGAATGAATTCCTGCCAGGTACCCATTCACCTCACCTGGGTTGAGTGCAGCACGATGTGGATGAATTTCTTGCTGAAGGAAATTAACGCCATGGCTGGGATTCGAACCCACGACCCTCTGATTGAAAGACGAGAGTCAGAACCACCAGACCACGACGCTTCTGACTGACAACTTCTTCTTCTTCTTCTTCTTCTTCTTCTTCTTCTTCTTCTTCTTCTTCTTCTTCTTCTTCTTCTTCTTCTTCTTCTTCTTCTTCTTCTTCTTCTTCTTCTTCTTCTTTTGTCCTGTTGAGCGCTAGTACCGCGAGCTAATTCTGCAAAGAGTTCTCTGTGTCATTCTGTCACTTTCGCGAGGTATAGATCTAGATGGCGCTATTTCTAAATAATTGCGGCGCCGATGTCGACTGCGTCGACTTGAATGCTTGTCTTCCCCAACTAAATTAGTGTCATTGTTACGTAAGTTCCTCTTCACATTTATTTTTCAGGTCCGAGGGAATATTTTGCTGTGGACAGTTGTATTTTTTTTTTACCTTTTCAATGTTTAACATTGATTTGCTTCTCTCTTAAAAAGTGACGATCCCGAGCCACAACTTCAGCTTGGTCCCACCCATGTGCTTTTCCGTGTTTTTTTTTTTTTTCAACTCTCATGCCTAATGTCACAAGTAGACGTTAAACGACCTTTTGTATCTTAAAATTTAAGATAGGCATGATAGGCATTGTATTAAAAAGTTACTGCAAAATGTAATGTCATGAGTTTGAGCGTTGACGCGTTAATAATGCGCGTTCATTATAAGTGACATGGTTTGCATCTAAAAAAGACTACAGTTAGATCTAGACCTAGGCTAAATAAACACTAAAATTTTCAGTGAAAATAACATTCATGACATGACAATACATGGCATGATGGGGGATTGCATGTTGGGGTTTGTCTCCAGAGACTCCAACTCTCCCATTTTTTGGCGGGAGATCTCCTGCTTTGAGTCCATTTTCAGAAAATCTCCCTCTCCCCCGCTTGAGTTTGAATTTCTCCCGCCCTATCTGTGTTTCTCCTTTTTTCTCCCACCCAACCACATTTTTGAAAAAAATGAATCTGAATCATTGGATTTTACCTCATTTAGTGTTGTCATAGGTTAAAAAAAAAATAAACCTAAGATAGCACCAGAGAGCTTCTATAACCTGAAAAGTGGCCTCCGGCCTCAAGGAATTTCGTGGTTTGCGCTGGTGATGTGGGCTACGCGCACAGTGGGTGATTTCAAGTACGGTGTTGGAGGCTGGTGTTGGTGTTGTGAGAACACCAACACCAGCCTTAACACCGAACTTGAAATCAGGCTGGTGTTGGAATTGACCTCGCAAGATTTGACGCATTTCCGGTAGTCAGTGTTGCTTTCTGGTGTTGAATGTCGTCTGCTGAACCGAGTATCACGCTTCGTGTTGACGATTTACATGTGATTTCCCCATTCACCAACACCAGCCCCTAGGGATTGGGAAATTCATGATTTCAAGTACGATGTTGGTGTTGGTGTTGTAATCATACATGTTACTGCTGCTTCTCCCTCGCGGAGCAACGGCACTCTTTGCTACGGCCGCTCGTGACATGTTGGTGGTTAAACCCATTTTGCAATCAAAACAACTTGGAATAATCAAAACCATATATTTTCCTTGGAAGAGTGATAATTTTCCTCTTGGATTCTTCAAATGACTATGCAATTCGAATCCAGTAAGATGTAGATTTATTAGAAATTCTGAGGGGAAATGATTTTATCGTCGAGATTTTTCGCTACTAGCGTATGACGTCACTCGGTGTTGAGCTATCGATAAGGTGATCGGATCAGATCGGTATCGTCCCTCTAAACTGACCGTCGGTGTTGGAGCTCGGTTCAGCAGCCTTTCCACGCTCTCAACACCAACACCAACACCGCACACCGAACTTGAAATCACCCAGTGAGTCAGAGTCTCCTGTTTGCTAGGGGGTCTCGGCGGGAGAATCTCCCGCATAAGAGGTGCTTGGGGTTAGAGTCTCTGTGTCTCATAAAGTTTGATGAAGGAAATACAAAGTCTAGAAATTACCACAGTTAATGACATTCTAAACCAAAGGGCTTACTTCGAACCATCAGGTAACCGCGTCGGGCCGTGTAATCATGTAGCCCGACTTTTCGTGAAAACAGTCCCCTTGATTTGCGAAAGGTCGGGTCTACCATTTGAAAAATATACACTTCAAATCTACGAACGGTTGGGTTCAGAGAGTGAAATTTACCCGATGCTTCATAAAAATAATACAACAAAAATACGAATGGTTGCGTCCCCTTCCGTTACAAATAAATATGACTAAAACGGCTTGAATGAAAGTTAGCAGTCTATCCACACAGAGTCAGGACTTTTAGGAAAAGTGAAGAGGTGAGTACAGTTTGAATTTCCCTAATTTGTCAAAAAATGCAATTTATTCATAATAAGTTCTACCATTATGGTGAATCTGTGTTAATTTCTTTACATTTTCAGAGAACTGTCCTGAGTTGCATGTCATGAAATTATGTGCAAAATACTCGCAAACTTTGTAATTTTTTTACATCGTCGGCAGTTCTGTTACCGCTGCAATGTGCTAAGCACCCTGTCACCACGCAACATCTTGCCCAGCCTTTCGGGCGGATTGCCGATGATTGTAAATGAAATGCAAATCAGTTTATGGTGAGGTTGAACGTTTAATATCCCACCTGCTGCATTGTTTGTGTGTTGACGAATTCCTAGTTACATGATGAAGCTGTGTGAAGCAAGGCAGGCTGCGCTGGGGCTTGCTGCAGCAGCGCAAACGCGTAGCTTTCGGCTCGGCCGGAGCTTGATATTTTTTGCCTGGGGGGGGGGGGGGAGGAGGTCTATGACTGTATTTAACTTACAGTTTAGCTCAGATTCCGTGACTGATAAGCAAGCATGATGAGAGGGATATGATTTAATCATGCTTCTACTCCCTGATTGTAGATACAGACTATAGACTCCAATAATTTTGTTGTTGTTGTTGTTGTTGTTGTTGAGAGGTAGCTCTGAGAATCCCATTCATTCATCTGTTTTGACTTTGTTCATCAGATACCCCTAGGTTTAAACTTGAGGCTGCATTTATGTCTGCATCCACGTCAATAATTTTGGAGATGTAGGTGATGATTGCTTGTTGACTGAGAATGAAGAAAATTTCTGCAAAGAATGAATTAGTTACAACTCCAGTTATGGAAGGTAAGTGAATTCTGCATGAATTTGGTCATGTGGCTATCAACGTGTCACATTTCAGCCAGGGTTTAACATTTTTACAAGGCCATTGGCCTCGGTTGCAAATACAGTACACTCATTCAGGAACTTCTGTGTAACATTTCTATTTATAACTGTCTCAACTTGGAAATGAGGCGGGGTAATCATCTCCCATGGAAATTTGTTGTTGTTGTTGTTGTTCCTTTGGAAATGTTTGTTCCTTTGAAAAATCAGTCAAGCTTCCTTGAATTGACATATAGGCTCCAGGATCAAAATATCTTGCCAGCATTTCTTGCTCACACAAATACACTTGCATTAAGAAATCTATTTGTTTGTTTGCAATGAGATTTTAAAGGGAATGTTAGTTATTAAAAGCCAAATACTTGTTAAGTTTTACTTGTTCAGTTTTGCTGTACAAGTGGAAGTTATGTTTTGTTTTCTGATTTCCTCTCATTTCATTTTCAAGTTGCTGTTTTTTTTAATCAAATTTTAAGCTGAGACCTGAATTTTACAATGTGTGTATTATGTATTTGTATTGTATGAATATCAATTGTATTTTTAGAAATGAGAAATAAGATAAACTAAACTGATTTGTAAACCTTGGTCTGCAAAGTTAAAAATTTAGTGTTCCTACTGTTCATACTTTGTATTTGTATTTGTCACAATTCAGGCCAACTTTCAATCTTACATGTGTATCTTGTTTTCATTAATAGACTGAGAGAGTTTAGCTTCCTCTCTTCAGTGCATTGGATCCCTCCTTTGGAGATCTGTCTCTCACCAAGTGAGGTATCTTGGCCCTGTGTGCAGCAGGGGGTGAGGGGAGCAGTAGCCCAACTCAACAGTTTTTAGACTTGCATATTCTTTACTGAAGCCTTTTCCAAAATTCCACCAAAAATTTACACCAGATCCTTCAATATGTATCTTAACCCATTATGTTACATAAGTTACACATGTAATTTCTTGGGGTTGAGGGTTGGGTGCAAGATCGTGTAATTGTTTGAAGGAACAAGCAAGGCAGGGAGTGATCAGTAACCAAGTGGGTCAGATTGCAGATTGAATGATGTAGTGCACACTTTGGGTAGAATTTTTGGAAAATTTTGAATGGAAAAGGTTGAGGATTTTCAGGGGGAGGGGTTGCATAAAGATATGCTTACCATCCGAACCTTGATTTAGCTTTAATCCGTGTGGAATTAGATTCATTTGGGTGTAGAGTTACATGAATCCTGAACTAAATGAAGATGAATTATCTGAGAGTGCTTTCTCATAATTGTGGCCATTTCGTGAATCATGACTAATTGCTCCACAATTCAATTCAAATTGCATTCCACAATTTTGGATTATCATCAAAATCGTTTACAATGTCATTGGACAAAGCTACAAAACAAATGATTGTACATGTATTTATTTTTAGAAACTGATCCCCCCATAGGTGTGTGTGGGTGTGGATTATTTGAAACTCTAACAGCAGATATTGTTTCATTAGAGGTTTTGAAAATTCACACATGTACACAGTAATTTGGATTGATTGGTATGTAAGTTACAAAATCACTGTTTTCAGTTGTGTTATAATGAATTTTATTTGTAACATCTAAAGGGATATAGAATAGCCTGTTCTACCTGAGTTGTGCAAAAAACCTGACTAGGAGCTCTGTTAAATATTTATTTACATATCTAAGTATTATTTTGAAGTAGAAAAGGATTCAATTTGGCCCTGGTACATTGTAATTCAAAGTACTAGCATTTGAATGATAGTGATGTAAAACTCTATAGTCTACTTTTATTTTGTCTTTTTGTATATGATTAGAAAAATTATTATGATTAATATGAAATATATTTTATGTGTGAACGATTAATGAAGGCTGATCTAGTTTCTCTTTTATCAGAATGAACTTATAAATATGTAATTACCATACAGAAAATAATCATTACATAGCAAATCCATACATTGTATATACTTTTGACTGCAAGTGTAGTTTGATATTGATCATGTAAATCATAGCAATTAAAAAAAAAATGATAATCAAAATACATGTATACATATACAACTATGAAAATACTAAAGGCCCCTCTTATTGGATAGATATTTTTATTAATAAAATCAATATGGGGGGGGGGGGTGAAAAATGAAGCAACCAGGGTGCACGAAGGAGACAGATACAGGAAAAAACAGATGAAAAATCGATTCAGGCGAGATTATTTGATGAAAATTCGAGGGTGTCTGAGAGAGAGAGAAAGAGAGAGCCGGGAAAAAGAGAGAGAGGGGGGGGGGGCAGAGAATGAGAGATGATGGAATAATTGGAAGTTTTTGAAGGAGGTAAATGAAATATTCCAATAAATGTCTTGCATTGATCAGATTTTCAAAGTTCATTATCCTTTTCAAGATCAAGGTAGCTACAAGGCCATGGCCTATCCGTGATTTTTTTTTAAAAGGGGGGGGGGGATACAAATATATGTTCATGTATAACATCATAATATCTTTTGGGATATCAGTAAAACTTGATAAATTCTTTAGAGTAAGTCTTTCCACGTAGTATCATCTCATGTGATTCCCCCCCCCCCACCTGATTATTAGTGGTTGTGAAGAAAAAAATATTTGGCATTTCCTTGAAAGTCTGTTAATGCATTGAAAGAGATAGGTAGCTGGTCTACATCTATATATCATGAAAGGATGAATACCAATGATTAAAAGGACATTTTGTAATACGCATGGGCAGTGATCCAATGGCAATAATATTTGCTCTTCATCATCGATTCATCGCTGCAATTAAGAATTCTCAGAGAATTCTTAATGATAAAATGGTTTTAAATAAATTTTTACCCGATACTTCGTCATTTGAAGGTAGGTTTCTCACGAATGTTCGCGTAAAAGGTTAGTCTTATGTCAATGACCACAAGTGCTAAAAATCATTTTTTTAAACATCCGATTTACCCGACCTTTCGCAAATAAAGGGGGCTGTTTTCACGAAAGGTCGGGTTACGCGATTACACGGCCCGACGCGATCACCCGATGGTTCTTAGTAACCCAAACAAAAGGCAGTGGCATAGGTCTGCATGGAGATGTATGCTTTTTTAAACTTGTGTGTAATTTTGGTTGTCTCTTCCTTTTTTCTTTTTTTTTTTCCAGTTTATAAACCATCTTTAAAATGTAACGAGAACTAGATCTAGATCTAGCCTTTTCAAGTTAAAGAAATGAAAAATGAAATAGATTGATAGAGGGTGCTGTTATAATAAGAGTGCGTGTGGGAATGGGTCTTTTTGTGTTTCCTGGAATAGTCGCTGTTGTGCAAGGTAGCTTAGCGAAATGGAATGGTGTGCAAACTAATAATATGGAGATGAAAATACAAGTATGCATTTTGCGTTTTTTATTTTTACACATCGTTTTGCCAAACCCCGTTTCGGTACCTAAGGTTATAACTGTACTGTGAGAAAAAATATTAAGAAATGAATATGCAGTTATGACTGAATTTACACGCCATACCATTCAACACACATTATAGTTTTAAATAACGGTACCGTAAACTGGGGTGGCTTTGGACAAATTTTAACTATTCATATCAATATCTTCATTACGAACAGAGGAATTCTAGGGGTAATGTGGGGGTTGGCAAGTACCAATAAAGAGGAAATCGTTATATAGAATTCCCTGCGGTTTTATTTTATTTCATGATTATTTTTTTGGTCAAAGTTTGTCCAAAGTGACCCCGGAGTTTGGGGTGACTTTGGACAACCATAAAAATCCCCTTGCATAATCACCTGTACAGCTAAATGTCTAAAGTAAACCTCTTTATGGGGGAACTATGGACTACAGTACAGTTTTTTTTTAAATCTTAACAACTCCAATTTGTTCAATTTTTTTCAAAAGCCACCAAATAATGACTTACAAGTACAACTTGTACATACGTTTTTGGTGGTGGTATTTTGGCTACACATGTAAGAACTTTCATTTTAAAGAGGTATTAAAAGACACTTGGTTGCACACTCTTTTTCAAGATTTTGTAATTAAATTTGATATTTTGAATTCTTATAAGCCTAAATATTCAAAGTAGTAAATGAACAAATTTGAAAAAGAGTAGTTAAGCAGGGCACTGCATGAATTTTCTGTGGACCTGTTACTTGCGATTAGCACGGTTAGTAATTGACCACCTGGTTAGGACTTCAGTACAGTTTTTTTTAAATCTTAACAACTCCAATCTGTTCAATTTTTTCAACATCCACCAAATAATGACTTACAAGTACAACTTGTACATGTACATACGTTTTGTGGTGGTATTTTAGCTAGAAAATTTTGCTAACAATAAACATGTAAGAACTTTCATTTTATAGAGGCATTAACAGACACTTGGTTGCACACCTTTTTTCAAGATTTTGTAATTAAATTTGATATTTTGAATTCTTATATGCCTAAATATCCAAAAATAGTAAATGAACAAATTTCAAAACGTGTTGTTAAACAGGGCACTGCATAAATACTTATGTAGCTGTCGAACATCTGGTACTCCTTTGATGTCCAAAGTCACCCCGTACATGAAGCCAAATCATGGGGGGAAATTGGACATGACCTATTTTCAGATTTGCAAGGGTGGTCAGGTATCAAGACTATACAGGTGGGTTCATGATCCCTTTGTGTTCACTATCCAGCCAGTAGGCTTGAGCTTCCATTCTTCTGTATTTCTAGAGTACCAAAAGTTTGACAGCCATAAAAATCAAGCATTTTTTGGACCCTGCAAAGAAAAGTACGAAAACAATATAAGGCAATGAAATATACAAGAGCACAATGGTCATTCATAATATTCACACATTCCCCTAAAATAACATACAGAAAAAATACTGGAAATACCACAAGGAAAAGAATGTAAAATGAAACAATACTTTTTTTCTGTTGTGTCCAAAGTCACCCCTATGTCCAAAGTCACCCCAGTTTACGGTATGTAGATCTAAATATTTTTTGTTGAAAAATGAACTGTGGCTTGAGATTTTTCTCTCATGCAAAAGGTGAAATTTTAGCAGTCTTTTAGACCTGCAAAAGCCAAAGTTTGATGTTCCTATAAAGTCATTGGTCCTGCATGTACAAATAAAGTTTGGTTTGTAAATCAAAACTACTCCTCGGATCTGGTTTTTTACTTCCAATTTCCCATTAAATACTTTTATACAGTGTTCTTTTATACAGTGTTTTTGTACTCAAGTGAGCTATGAAATACATGTATAACACCATGTCAGCAATATGCTTTTCCTTTAAAATTTGATTTACATGTACCTAGATCCATTACTAATGGTGTTTTTCTTTTGTTGTCGTTCTTGTTTTTGTTTTGAGGTTTTATTCAATAAATTAAGGGAGTGGCTGTGAATGAGAGAGCAGGCAGGGACAAGGAACTACTAATCACTTTTACTTGGCCTAACTTTGTAAGTTTGCCAAAGCCTCCTTCACCAAACAAGTACCTTCATGTAAGGCTACGCGTGTATGGCATTTCTGTCACATGTCATGTGTTTATTTCCCCCCCCCCCCCCCATATTTTAGGTTGCAGCATTTGAAAATGGGAAGTAAGAAGAAGCACAAGCGGGATCGACGATCACCATCGAGATCATCATCCAGTGATGACGCTGATTACAGTAGGTCACGCAAGAGATCCAGGTCTCGGTCCAGGTCCCGACGGTCAAGGTCTTGGTCTAGGTCCAGGCACTCAAGGTCTAGATCTAGATCCAGATCTCGCTATGAGGGAAGAGATTCTTCAAGAAGGCGCAAAGACAAGAAGAAATCTAAAGATAAAGATAGATCAAGGTCTGTTGTGTATCCCTTTTTATGTTTCGTTTTGTAGACAGGAAATCCCAAGATTGTATTTTGATGATGTATTACTGTATTATTCATTTGTATTAATTTCACATTACCAGAATGTCCAGTTTTGTATTATTTTAGTCAGAGTCTCTCCACTTTTACCAAATTGATCCTATAACATGACCTGCTTCCTCTCAGGCCAACTTTTTTTGTGTTTAGTTTTATTCAGATGGGCATATATCTTAAAGATAAAAGTGCATTATACTTGTTCATTTAGTTGATCTTTCTTTGTGTAAAAGTATGGTGGCCCTGAAGTACGCTCGACAACAGGTCATGTGCGACATAAATTTTGTGGCAAACTTTGTCCCAGTCACGAAATTTGCGACCTGTGATGCAAACTTTGTGTCTCAGTCGCGAATGTTGCATCCTGGGTCATGAATTTCACATCCCAGGTCATGAATTTCGCATCATGGGTCGTGAATTTCACGTCGCAGGTCGCAAATTTCGGAACTGGGCTGCAAAGTTCACATCACGGGTCACGGGATGCAAAGTTGGCCGCGAAATTCATGTCGCACATGACCTATTGTCGAGGATACTTCAGGACGTCCACCATAATGTAGCATGTGCCTGTATATTAAAGAAAAATGTGGAAATTGTATGGATTATACATTGTATAAACCAGTACATATAATGATGGGGAAAAAGGAAATGATTGGTCAATAAGTACCGCCTTTTAGTTAAGGTGAGTGATTTTGTATTTGATTCCAGATCTCATTCAAGGAACCGTAGCAGATCTCGTGACCGAGGCTCTAGGAGCAGTTATCGATCATCAAAGCGTTACTCCAGTTCCCGGTCCCGTAGTCGTTCCAGAGACAGGGACTATTCCAGGTCTAGCAAGAAAAGGTCCAGGAGGAGCCGTTCCAGGAGCAGGTCCAGGCGCAGGTAAATTTCGACAGACTCTGTTCGGATCAGGGTTGTAATATTGCTTAAATCCTTTTGGAAAAGGGGGTCAAGTAAATGAGTCAAATCAAGTCATATTGGTTAAAGCTATCTTAAAAAATGTTGGTACCCTGACATGTTAGTGTCACAACATTTACTTAAAGGCACTGGCTAACTTTGTGAGTAGCTGAATTAAAAAATTCTCAAACTAAGATGAAACATGTGTATGAGTACTTGTATTTGTACTCAAAAACCCTGAAACCAACCATAATTTGGAATGAAAAAGTGTAAGTTAGACGCAAACGGCGATTTTATTATTATTATTATTATCCTTCGTCTCAAGAGACAATCACTAAGAGGACCACTTTGCTTGAATTTGAAAATGCTGTTATGTGCCTCCCGCCGCGTGATACACCAATACACACAGTACGGTAAGGTGGGTCATACGCGCATGCACATTCCCTATGTCTATTCTGTGCAACCGACCCTCGTATATTTTTCAAACATTGGTTCACATTTTTGATATTTAAAATACTTCCTGTGGATATTATACTTTGAAACTTTCAGACTGGTATTTTCACACTATAACCCTTATGTTTACCCCATTTTCAAGTAACAAAACAAGATTTTTTAAAATCATAACAATGTTAACCAATGTCTTTAATGTTCATTAAAAACTGTAATAATTCTTGACAACTGTACTGTAAAATTATAAATCTGAGAAGCTATTTATAAAGGATTTGAAATTTAAGAGAAAGAATAAAGAAATTCTTGAAAAATGAAACATTTCCCCATTCTCTTTAAAATGCTACCGGTATGTCAGAAAAAAGAAAATGTAAGTGGTGTTTGATTTTAATGTAAAATTTATAATACACAGTCAGAAATTTTAGAAAATGTATTAATCTGTAATCTTCAGCACTGTACCACAAAATAAATAATAAAATTTGTCATTTACTGACTGTAATATTCTTTTTTTTCTTCTCATCACATGTCTTCTACAAGGTCATCTTCAAGGTCATATTCAAGATCAAGGTCAAGGTCAAGGTCTGTAGACCGGAGGCGATCTCGAAGCAGGTCCAAAGACAGGCATGGCAGCCGTGGATCTAGTCATTCGAAGAAGGGTGGCCATTCCAAGGGATCATCTGAATCAAAGAGTGATGCCACTCAGAGTTTGGTGAGAGGAAATGTAGGATGTTCATGTGGGACAGTGAAATCATCAAACTAGGCTTTAGGAAAAGTTTAGAAATCTCAGACTGTTTACTGTTGTGATGCTTAATCATCATGCAATATATGTACTGTTTTTTTTTTTATGATAGTAATAGTAATGATAGTAATGATGGTAATAGTAATAGTAATAGTAAGATAATAGCAATAGTAATAGTAATAGTAATAGTAATTGTGATAGTCACTATATGTACATGTAGTCCCTTACGTACATTTTTTGTTTGTTCTGATATAACAAGGTAACGGCTATAACGAGGAAAACCCTTGGGTCCCGACAGCCTCATTATACCGAGTTTCCCCTGTACAGGTTTTTTTGGGAAAATACAGTTTTGGGGATCACAGAATACAATTTATAATTCCAGAGGTTGGCAGGTCTGATAGTGATAGTTATGGTAAAAGTAAGACTTAACTGTTATACATATAGTTGTTATTCATGTTGGTCTTGATATACTTTTTTATATATATTTTTAAAGCAAATTGTGATATTGATTTGATTAATTTCTTTATGTCCTTTCAGAACCCAGCAGAGAGCATCAGAGTTAAGATGCAGAAGGCCCTAGAAGCGGCAGGTATGTACTAGATGTCCAACAATGATGTCTGGAATCAATGATCATTTCTTACAGGCTTGTTAGTCCATGAAATCGTCGCTTGCCCGGCAAAAGGGAACGAGTGCCCCTGACCAGCAAATGGGAATGAAGAGACATGCGGTCACATCTTGAGATATTTTAAGAAACCTATGAATAATTACTTCTCGAAATCTATTCTGAAATGTTATCAGTTCACTTCTCATTTTTCAACAGTATGCAATAATATCTGGAATAATATCTCATTATTTGATCGCATGTCTCTTTGTTCCCTTTTGCTGGTCAGGAGCACTTGTTCCCTTTTGCCGGACAACCGACAAAATCTTACTACTGGGACTTTCCAGCTTAGATTGAGTAGAGGCTTGTGGGTGTACCACGATGTAATGGTGGGGGGGAGGGGGGTAGTCCTGAAAGGGACTGTTGATATCTCTCGTGCAAGAGTTCTGATAAGAACTGTGCATCTGCAACCTCTACTCAATCTAGTTGCTCCACTATGCAAACCTTCAGTGATCATTTTCCTGCTTAATGGTGATTAACTAAGGAATTGTGGGTAGAAGACATCACATTACAAGAATTTTTAGGTCATCTATAAACATGTATTCACTTTGAAGTTCTTTTATGCAAAACCATAATTATTGCATTCCATTATCATAAACTTTCTCAATTTTCTCCTTACTACCAACTTGTTTTCTATTTTCAGAGAAATGGGAAATAGGAAAACAAGAAATAAACAAGGAGTTATTTCTTGGTCAATATTTGTTAACAAGAAAATGTAATTTACTAGAATTCAGTAAGCAATTTGGAATTCAGCTGACTGTTTTTTTTTTTTTTCAAAATTGATTGCAAGTACTCTGTAGCTTGCATCAAATCATATTACACAACCTGAATTAATAGAAGTAACATTACAATTGATCATGATCTATTAGGTTGTCATTTTGGTTCAATATAATAGTATGATACGCCTATAGTTTACGTATTTTCTTTGTCTGTTTTATTAATTTGAAGCTTCTGCCGATGCCAGGCTGAGGGAACAAGGTGTACTAGCTAATGCTGCAAAACAAGGTAACATCACATAGCAATGATTCATTATAATTATTATTATTTTTTTTTATTCTCAGATGTCTTCCAACAGCATTTGGAATTTTCAAGAACATAACCAACCAGGGTTTATATGAACTATTTTTCAGTAGGGAATTATCCCCGACCTGCCAGGGCCGTTATATGATTTCCCCTTGTCTTTTCTTGTGAAATTATTAGGAACTATATTATTTTGAGGTTTTTTAAGAGTGGAATAATCAAAAACGTGATGAAATGAATTGAATTGATATGAAACATGCTGACCAGAATTTATTCTTACAAATGAAGCTCATTTATTGTATTAATGTCATGATCTGCTCTTTTGCTTGACATGGGTTACTTTTGGCAATTTTGTGTGAAGAAAGCAGTTATCACGGTACAAAGGTAAAGCAATTAGTTTTGTACAACAACCTATAGGTATATGGATGGGAACATCTGGCATGAAGTTAGAATGTCCAAGAATTGTCATAAATGCTAATTATCAGCCCAGTGGGATTGTAAGTGAAATATGTTTATATCTAAGGTCTTCTGTTGATGGTTATCCCAAAGCAGTACATGTCTCCTTTTAGTGATGCTTATGCAGTATCTGTTGAACCAGAATGCTAGGAATTACAGATCATACATGAGCAGAAAGAGAAAATTCACTGAAAATTTGAGGCCATTTTCAGTGCTGTATGTAGTGCCATCCTGGAATAAGAGCGGTTTAATTGTAACTACGGTAATCAATAAACTCTCCAAATTGGCAGTGCAGCCTGAAATATGACTATTTTCATGTCCAAGTTGTTTGTAATATTCATTCACATTGGTTCATGTTGTGCATTTTCACTTTCTGACCATGTAGGAGTGGAAAATAATAATTATTGCCAAGTTGAGGCAGGAAAGCTGATTGGTTTCGTTCTTAAGAAAACCGTGTACTGCTGTTGGTTGATTTGTTAATGCCCATTGAATCGTGGTTCTGTCTTCCAGAAATCTTAACACCAGCAGAAGAACTCAAGAGGCAGAAGATTCTTGACAAGTTAGAGAAGGATAGCTTTCATCCTAGGAACTTTTCTTCATCTGCTGGCGATGTTAAGGTGTGCACATTTTGTAACGCGATGTTTAGAGGGTGCTATTCAGAGCTTCCGACTTATGGATGTTGCCACACATGTCCAGGTTGGGGCATAAAGCCTGTGGCAACAGTAATTAGGTGTACTTTTTCCTTTCCCAGGCAGCCGGGATATGTATGGTCACCATCCGCTATTCATTTTCTCCTTTAATATGTCCTCTCTTATTGATTTTCTTTTTTATTCTAAAACACTGAATAAGATGATAATAATAATAATAATGCTAATAATAATGATAATGATTATAATAATAACTATAATTGCAACGTTTAGCCGAATTCTTTTGTTCTCGGTCTATTGTTTCGATGCTCCTCAACGCACACTCAATTCCCCTTCACACTCTCCTGCCCTATTGTGACGAAATAAACCCATTGTTTGGATTTGCCCTATGGTAGGTTATATGCTAATAATGATAATGATAATGATAATAATGATAAAAATGATAAAGGTTAATAATAATGATAATTGTAATGATAATGATATATAATGATGATGATGGTGATAATGATGATTCTGAAATCTTTCTTTCCAGGCCAAAGGTTCTCCGCAGGGGGTGCCTTCTGATCAGTCTCATGAAAGTGCCATATTTGGTTCAGCCCCGGATGGAAATGAAACAACCGTATCAATGCAGTCCTTCCTTAGAGGACCGCGTTACAAGACCAAGACATTCGTCAGTTCAGCGGTGAGTAGATCAGAATATCATCAGTCTGGAGCCTGTAACACAAAGGTTTGCGATCGACTGCAAATTTGAAACAACCATTCTGATTGGTCCAGGGTCACCTTTCTGAATGACATGTGCATGAAACAATGGACTTGATTGGCTGTTACAACTTTGCAATTGATTGCAAATCTTTGTGTTATGGGGCCGTGGTGTTGGTCAGAAAAGTGTTTGGGGGGGGGGGGGGGTGTGGGTGTACTAGCCGGGCCCTCATAAAGTATTTCTCCTTTACAAGTGACAGTTGCCAGACGTCATTTGCTTCTCATACACAGGGCTACCAGGTATAAATTCCTTGTAAACGTAAATAATTTGCAGAATACGAAGTTCATGAACATGTTTGCTTCACCCTTTCCATCAGTTAACCTTGTGGTCCAAATTCAAGAAAAAAACAATTCTGTTAATTCTTTTTAATGATTACCATACATTTATCTATGGTCAATATGTGTTCCACTTGTATTATGTTCTATAGAGGGGGCTATTCAGTCAAACTGCTATGAGAACTTTTGAGTTCTTTTTGTGAGCAAAAGTAAGATGATGAATACATGTATTCCTTCAAATACTGTTTTCGTTGGGGGGGGGGGGGGGGGGGAACCTACACATTTTACACTCGTCATATAGTGTGCGGTTAACTTGACAGCCTTGAGGCAAGATATCTTGAATTTATATGAATTGAATTTGCTTTCCTTTGCACGGTATCTGCTTTCAGTGTCCAAGTTGCATTCATGTCTATTAAAGGCTTTGGCTAACTTTGTGAGTAGCTGATTTAAAAAATTCTCAAACTAACATGAAACATGTGTATGAGTACTTGTATTTGTACTAAAAAACCCTGAAACCAACCATAATTTGGAATGAAAAAGTGTAAGTTAGACGCAAACGGCAATTTTATTATCCATAGTCTCACAAGACAATCACTAAGAGGACCACTTTGCTTGAATTTGAAAATGTTTTATGTGCCTCCCGCCGCGTGATACGCCAATACACACAGTACGGTATGGTGAGTCATACGCGCATGCGCACTCCTTATGTCTATTGTGTGCAACCGACCCTCGTATATTTTTCAAACACTGGTTCACATTTTTTATATTTAAAAATAATTCCTGTGGATATTATTCTTTGAAACTTTCAGACTGGTATTTTTACACTATAACCCTTATGTTTATCCCATTTTCAAGTAACAAAACAAGATTTTTAAAAATCATAACAGTGTTAACCAATGCCTTTAAAGTTCATGTGTACACTGTTCATTAAGCAGGCCTGATGGTAATATACAAGGGCATTTTTAAAAAACACAAACTGTTAAAAAAAAGGTAAAAACTGGCAGGAAATATCAATTCAGACTAAACACTCGAGCGATTTCTAGTCAAATATGAAGGCATTTGAAGAGTAATCTTTTGTTAAGGGACATTCTTCTATTCCTGCAACCTAAAATAAAAAGTCTAAGAAAGCTCACAAATTATCTTTCATCTCCTCCAAGAACTCAAGTTTCTCTTTCATATGCTATTACTTGATGTTCTTTATCTGCTGGCATTGTGAATGTTCTTTATTTTATTACTTTTTTAAAAATTTTTGATGTTTGAAATTTCATTCACTCTAAATTTTTTCTCTGTGTGTCTTTTAATAAAAACTATGACATAAAGCAGCTTTTGTTGATCATACGTTTTCTTATTGTATGGCTATGTGTCAATGAATAAATGACTGTATTTATATACTGGTATGAATTTTGTTTGATGTATAACTCACTGTGCAAGTAGACCTCTTTTTCCAGGCCTTTCATTATTTTTTAACAGTGCCAATCGCATGCGTACTATTCTGCACTCACTAAGTTGTCTCTCTTGAGATTGTGCGGGGTTTTTTCTTCTTCTTCTTTCTTTCTTTCTTTTTTTTTTTTTTGTCTGTGCTCTTTTGCAGCCTGTAAATACAGGCAGGCCATGGGACTTTCCCTTTTCTTCTGACGTGGTACTTACACTTAATGTAAATATAATCTCTCAAATGAATGTCACATGATACATGCCTGTAAGTCTTTATGTGTTCAGTTATGTTGATGACCCAACATTTACTTTAACAGCATTTAGTGCATGGGTGAAATTTGTTTGGGCAGTATTCACTTGGGGCTTTTTTTTTTTTTTTTTTTTTTGGGGGGGGGGGTGACAGGCCTACTGTATTGATAAGGTTTAGGGGTAGGGTCATGCTGTCATGGCCGCATGGGGGGGGGGTAAATGGTTCAAGGATGAATTAGTTCATTCAAAACGGAATCATTTTAAAGCCAAATTTGATCAGCTTTTCTTCTTCAAATTGGCAACTCCAGTATTTTTTTTTCATTGCTATATTTTTCTTATGAAAAGTCATGTATCTAAAATTGATATAAATTGACAGAAAGTATGTTGAAAAGTTAAGAAGTTGCCAATTTGCATGGAAAAATATTTTTTTTTTAGTTTCCATCATATTGCCAATTTAAGTATCTTAGTGCTTACATGCATTTTCCTTAAAAGAAAATGTCGGCATCAAATGGAAAATACTGATGCGACCAAAATGAGGACAGTGTATGTAAAATTTTGTGTTTTTTCTGCTCATGCATTGGTATGTTTCTAGGGTTTTATATCAAAAAGTTTTTCAGCCAAACCACAAAATGTGGACCCTCTGTCTTGAATGGGTCAAGGAATTTAGTAAGTGTAAAAGATTGACTGCTGATTGTTTCTACGGAGTACATGAGTCTAAGAACAACATAAACATGACCGTTATATGCGTGTTGTGTCACTTTACTATTGAAAAACATGTACATTTCGCCTTCCTGGTGTTTGGGGGGATTTTTTCCAAGTTCAATTGATAGATACG
>CM057169.1:19699020-19711656 GCA_029962745.1 Echinometra lucunter
CTCTCCCTTCCTTGCTCTCTTGATCTTCCTCTCCCTAATTTCTTTAATTTCACTCTTTCATTCTCTCTCTTTCCTTATGTCCACTCCTTATATCTCTTCCTTTCTTTCTCTGTCTTTCTCTCTCTCTCTCTCTCTCTTCCCCTCTGTCAATCATTTCGTAATCCCACCATCTCACCTTCTCCACGCATAACTCTCATTCGATCTATATACCAGCTTACCCTACCTTCACTTATAATCATTCCTACAAAGCTTTAAAGTACATTCGTTCACTGATAGTGTTGTCTAGCCAACTAGAACGAAGGAAGGGGGGGGGGGGGGGGGTCAAACAGGTGAGTAAAAATAAACCCCACTGCACTATTTCAGAAACTGCGCCTATATCAGAACAAGGGTTCTCGGGATCTCTCCTCTATGCACTATATGTTATCGGTTCATTAATCAATCAATTATTCATTTATTTATTTATTTATTTATTTATTTATTTATTTATTTATCTATTCATTCATTCATTCATTCGTATATTCATTCATTCATTCATTCGTTCAGTGGTTTGTTATTTTTTTCTGTTTTCTTATTCTTTTTTTTCAATCAATTCTTAATTGGTTTTATCTATTTATTCATTAAAACTTTTTATCAATATGACTTTTATTTCATGTAAATCTATTTTTCTAAACTTGTTTTTCTTCATTTTAATTTTCTGACATTTTACAGTAAGAAAGAAGTAACCAACAACACCGCCGTGGAAAAATCACCTCCCTCCCTCTCCGCCCCCCCCCCCCCCCCCTCGTTAAAAAAAAAAATTGTATGATTTTATGAGTGTATGAATTATGTCATGCTACCGGCGACACTCGTTATTTTTCCACGCCTTCTTTGTCTGGTATCAAGTACCCGTTTAATTGCCATTCTGTCTTATCAAATATAATCATCGTAGTTTACAACCCATAACTTTTCCCTCGGGTTCTTATCCGTCATGTACGAACCACCAGCTTATTGGCTTAAAATTACCCAGTTATTTATTTCTGTCTGTCTTTACCCCACATATTTTATTTAGCAGCGAGCATTGACCACACGAGCGCAAGCTACATTGAGCACCTGGAGTCCGTGGGCCAATGAACGGATTAATGTTAGCTGTCAAACGTGCAAAGGAAAAAAAATCAGCTAGATTAGTAACGTATCATTAGCCTGACCACAATCTGTAGGCCTACCAACAAGTCGACCCAATTATTTTCGAACGTCGCCTTCACTCACTGGTCACAATCGTCCGCTAGATATTGCGTGGAAGCTCCCCGCCAGCGCCACAATTGCCATGCTCTTCACGGACTGCGTGCGGAGACGGATCTTCGGCGTCATCACGGCCACAATCCTCGCGACGACGGTCATCGAAGACGCGAGCAAGATGGTGACAACGGGTGCGACGATCACCGCTCCGGTGAGATACAGCGATAACGGAACCGACCCCGACCTGCGGGAAATATTCATCGGAAGGTGCGCCGACTTCAAGGCTGGAAAAGTCAACCCTACAGCTGATGCAGATGAACTAAGGTTGGCAAAATATCTTTAAAACAAAAATCTCTTTCAAAATGTTGTGGGTTTTTTTTTTTCAAATCAGTTCAATTAATTTCTCTATTCATATATAAGCAGAGTCATAAAAACTATTATAAGGCATTTTAAATCGAACCAAATATACTGACAAAGAACTTAGAGTAAAAATACGAAACATCAACAAGCTTGGAGAGCTTAATGCAGTGGCGTAATAAGCAAAAACTTTATGGGGGGCAGAAAAGTATAAGTTACAAATATGTGAGGAAAAACCCCAGATGATGTCATTTTAGCAACATTTGTATTATAAATTCACTGGTATTGAATTGCACGTGTGAATATTACTGGGGGGGGGGGCAACTACCACCCCCCATCAGTACGCCACTGAGTCGCTTAATACTATCAGTATGATCAGTGATTAATATTTAAACATTTTTTTTAAGATTGAGAACTACACAGGTACATGACAAAAAAGCGCATTGTTGCAGAAACTGTATGCTTACAATGTCTTTGAAAATCAGCAGTGGAATATACATTTCTTGAAGATTCACAGAGGAAATTCGATATATTACTTTTTTTCATAAAGAAAATGATATGACCTAGTGTGAAAGGTTTTGACAAGGAAACAAATGGTATTGTATGCAACGATCGGTTGTTATGTACTTGCTGTTGCTGATATATTTCACAAAATAATGATAATAATAATAGTGAACAGTTTTTGTATAGCGCATAACACATTACGTCTGTATTTCCCTATGCGCTCTAAGAGAGAGAAAAAGAAAAGGAAAGACATGACTGAAAGATAGGTAACTGAATTTACTTTGTTAGGCTACTTAGATATGTTCTGAATAAGTGTGTTTTAAGTGCAGATTTAAACTTCTCTATCGTGTCGATGTTTCTAAGAGAGTTTGGGAGGTTATTCCATAAAACTGATGCAGCATGAGCAAATGAACGTTCGCCATATGTTTTTGTTTGAATTGGAGGTATGATAAACAGATTCTGTGTGCATGATCGGAGCTGTCTTGTTGGTTTGTATGCAGTGAGTAGATCATTCAAATACGAAGGAGCTAGTCCATGAAAACATTCGAAAGCTAGTAACAAAATCTTGAACTGGATTCGAAACTGGACTGGTAACCAATGTAAATTGCGTAAGACAGGAGATATTGAATCATGTTTTCTAGTGCGAGTGACTAGTCGAGCTGCTGAGTTTTGGATGATCTGTAGTCTTTGAATGAGGCGCTGTGGTAGGTGAATAAGGAGGCTGTTACAAAAATCAAAATGGCACATGACAAAGGCATGAACCAGACGCTCAGTTGTTCTTCTGTCAATGAATTCCCGAATTTTACCAATGATAAATAGCCGGGGAACAGCAGGTTTGACAAGGATACTGAAAAAATTGGCTTGGTTAAGGAAACAAACGGTATAATTGTAAGCAGCGATGGTCGTTATATGTTACTTGTTATTGCTGAGATATTTGACAAGTGATAAATAGCCGGGGAACGGCAGGTCTGAATCATTTCTATGCATTTTATTCATTTACTGAGATTACAGCGGTAAAAGGCTGTTTTCCAGATTTACGTCTAAAAGTAAAAAAAAAAAAAACCCCGCGGTGTTTTACAAAGCTGTCATGTGCGTCACGCATGACTTTACGAGTGACTTTAATATGAAGAGCAAAATATGATGCCCAAAGTTTTTGCTGACATCGTGCGTCTGTATTTCCCATAATCTCAATTGAATTTTGGCCAAAAAAGGTGCTTTGCATTAAAAATGTAAAAATCATAGTAATGTTAATCTAAAACATATTTAAACTGCAGTTTATGTGATTAAAAAAAGATCAAGGATTCCATTTAGCTCTTCATATTCAAGTCCTTCGTAAAGACATGCGGAACTTTACGAGCCGCTTTGTGAAACACCCCCAGGTGTATTCACTGCTCATCAACATCCTCTTTTCATCAACAAAAACGCTCTTTAAAAATGATGGTTATAGGTGTTCAGCAGGGGCGGCGACAGGGTATTTTGATAGGGGGTGTATACCCCATAGGTGAGTTTAATATTTACGTTTTAAATGGACAAATAGGGGTATTATGTAGTTGCATGGTCCAGCCCTCTCCCCATAAACTCTTCTTTCTTCTTTTTCTCTTTTTTTTTTTTGGGATCACTTGAGAAATCATGGGGGGGGGGGGGGAGCGATCGCCCCATGCCCCCCTGTAGCGCCGCCCCTGGTGCCCAGAAATATTGCACTGTCTGCTTGTTCTGATATGAGGTAATTATCATCTGCACCAATAACGATATGATGCTGGTTGATGAACTTAAGTTACAAAGATAGAATTCACTGAAAAATTCATAATTATGATACGAAAAAAGAATTACTCAGAGAATTTAGGCCAAGGCTTAACGAAATCATTATCCGATGCACTTTATGGTAATCCTTTGTAATGATCAGCTTTCATGAAGCTTCCATCCCACTTTAGACATTTATATTGATGTTGTTTTGACATTTTACCGGGAGTGTACCTCTAAATCGGAGGCGACTCCAGGTTTTTGTAAAAGAGGGGCGCAGAACTGTTCTGAAGGGAAAAATACACCCTGCAAAATGATAATAATGATAATAAGTAGCACAACTTTTATATTATGTCCCTTTGTCTTTTCATATTCTTTGACAAGAAAAGGGGATCACCAGGTCTAAAAAAGGCTTGGGCCTGCAGTGCCCCCTAAAGCAGCCATTGTCATGATTGTTATGAATCAATCATTATTGTTATGCATATTAGCATATCCTCGTGATCATGAGGAGGAGGAGCAGGAGGAGGATGATGACCATGATGATGATGATGATGACTATAATGATGATGGCGCTGCTACTGATGATGTTGATGGTGATGATGACGATGATAATGACGATGATGATGATGATGATTATAATCTGAGGTTGATGGTTTAATTCAACGGACAGCTAAGCAGTGGGAAACAAACGCTGTAAAACCGAGTACATGTACAAGCATGCAAGTACTTCGAAAACGGCTTATAACACAGACAAAGCCCTTGATTACAGACACAGAGTGAATGTAGAGCCCTCATCGTTGGTTTTGAGGTAGTGCGTATTATTCAATGGCAGATCGTGTGAAGTTATCTTAATTGTTGTATACTATGAACTTTCAAAGATAATTCCTTGAATACATTATCTTATTGCAAATATTTGCCATTTGAAAGTTATTTCATAAGACGGATGAATTCAAAGATGTTGAAGATAACTGAGCCAAAGCGTTTGTATATGACTACTCAGAAAATACGTACACTGTAAAAACTAAAATGTTGAATCACCATTTAAAAGGGTGGAGAAGTGACTACATTTTAACAATATTAGATTAACACTTGGACATGCTGGATTCAGCACTACAAAGGTTGGAATCAAGCATATATAGTGTTTAATCCAGTATGTTCAAAGTGTTAATCTAACAATTGGAAATGTAGTCACTCTTCCACACTTTTTATGGTGATCTTAAATAATAACAATGAACAGTTTTCATATAGCGCATAACACATTACGTCTGTATGTCCCTATGCGCTCTAAGAGAGAGAAAAAGAAAAGGAAATACATGACTGAAAGATAGGTAACTGATACTGCTTTCACACCTAGGTACGGTCGCTGCGAGCGGTCGCTGCGACCGATGAAATCATAGTGTGAAAGCATTTCATCGGTCGCTGCGACCGATCGTTTTGGTCAAAAACGATCGGTCGCTGAGTACGGTCGGTGAGGTACTTCAGCGATCGATCGCGACCGATGCAAGCTAGATGTGAAAGCACATCGTACTCAGCGACCGATCGAAATGCAATGACCCCCCATACATGCCTACGCATTATCTCTACTTCCGCTTCCGGCTAGGTCAGCTATACAGCGACCGATCGCTCTGGGCCTGACCAAATTTTGACGGAGGTGTGGAAGCACGTCCGATTGGTCGCAGCGACCGCTCGCAGCGACCGTACCTTGGTGTGAAAGCAGTATGAGTTTACTTTGTTATACTGCTTTCACACCAAGGTACGGTCGCTGCGAGCGGTCGCTGCGAGCGGTCGCAGCGACCGATCGGACGTGCTTTCACACCTCCGTCAAAATTTGGTCAGGCCCAGAGCGATCGGTCGCTGTATAGCTGACCTAGCCGGAAGCGGAAGTAGAGATAGTGGGTAGGCATGTATGGGGGGTCATTGCATTTCGATCGGTCGCTGAGTACGATGTGCTTTCACATCTAGCTTGCATCGGTCGCGATCGATCGCTGAAGTACCTCACCGACCGTACTCAGCGACCGATCGTTTTTGACCAAAACGATCGGTCGCAGCGACCGATGAAATGCTTTCACACTATGATTTCATCGGTCGCAGCGACCGCTCGCAGCGACCGTACCTAGGTGTGAAAGCAGTATTAGACTACTTAGATATGTTTTGAATAAGTGTATTTTAAGTGCAGATTTAAACTTCTCTGTCGTGTCGATGTTATTCCATAAAACTGATGCAGCATGAGCAAATGAACGTTCGCCATATGTTTTTGTTTGAATTGGAGGTATGATAAACAGATTCTGTGTACATTCTTGTAGGTATAAGCAGCCAGATGACATCACAGTCTCTATCTCCGAGGCTGGGCTAGATAATATAGAGGGAGGATCATTGCCTTATAATAAGGGCACCAGCGCATATAATAAGGCACCAGCGTATCGTGCACAATATACCTGGGTAAAATGTCAAATCCTATTTCCTTTATTGTATAGAAAATTACATCGATTTATAATGTATCCTTGAAAAAAGACCGGAGGTGGAATCTTTGTGTGCACCTAATGATGATTATTTTGATAGAAACCATTCAGTGTAGTTTTTTTTTCAAGCTCATTGATTTCGGGGGGGGGGGGGGGGGGGTTAAGAGTAGAACCATTTCATTTTCAAATAGAAGAATATGTGCATATACTTTAATGAAGAGTAGGGGAGGGGGGGGGGGGGGGTGTTCACGTGATGTAGACCCATCACAGTTGTATCCCCAACCCTCGACCACCCCGTGCCTTCAAACAAGAGGGGGGGGGGGGGGGTGTTCACGTGATGTAGACCCATCACAGTTGTATCCCCCAACCCTCGAGTACCCCGTTTCTTCAAACGAAGGGGGAGGGGTAGGGGTGTTCACGTGATGTAGACCCATCACAGTTGTATCCCCCAACCCTCGAGTACCCCGTTTCTTCAAACGAAGGGGGAGGGGTAGGGGTGTTCACGTGATGTAGACCCATCACAGTTGTATCCCCCAACCCTCGAGTACCCCGTGCCCTCAAACGAAACGGGGGGGGGGGGTGTGTTCGCGTGATGTAGACCCATCACAGTTGTATCCCCAACCCTCGACCACCCCGTGCCTTCAAACAAAGGGGGGGGGGGGGATGTTCACGTGATGTAGACCCATCACAGTTGTATCCCCAACCCTCGAGTACCACGAGCCCTCAAACGAAGCGGGGGGGGGGGGGGGGTGTTCGCGTGATGTAGACCCATCACAGTTGTATCCCCCAACCCCCGAGTACCCCGTTTCTTCAAACGAAGGGGGGGGGGGGGGAGGGGGGTGTTCGCGTGATTAGACCCATCACAGTTGTATCCCCCCAACTCTCGTTACCTCGTGCCCTCAAACAAAGGGGGGAGGGTGTTCGCGTGATGTAGGCCCATCACAGTTGTATCCCCCCAACCCTCGAGTACCCCATGTCCTCAAACGAAGGGGGGAGGGTGTTCGCGTGATGTAGGCCCATCACAGTTGTATCCCCAACCCTCGACCACCCCGTGCCTTCAAACGAAGGGGGAGGGTGTTTGCGTGATGTAGGCCCATCACAGTTGTATCCCCCAACCCTCGAGTACCCCATGTCCTCAAACGAAGGGGTGGGGGTGTTCACGTGTTCACGTGATGTAGGACCATCACAGTTGTATCCCCCACACCCTCGAGTACCCCGTGCCCTCAAACGAAGGGGGAGGGTGTTCGCGTGATGTAGGCCCATCACAGTTGTACCCCAAACCCTCGAGTACCTCGTGCCTTCAAACGAGGGGGGGGGGGGGGGGTCACACTATGCTAGCTAGAGTACTCTTGAGTCATTTTTATGTCCACTTAAGCATGTTTAGTGTAAATATAGGTCTTTATTAATGTGCGTTCTGTGAAAAGTATATTGATCATTATTGTGAACTCACCGCAATGAAGATATTTCTTGGAATCCATTTCATTTATTCTGTCCTGAAACAGGGCATAGCCACATTCATTGGGGCTGTTTTTAAACATAAAGGATACAAAATAAACGCATATATTTGTTACATGATGAAATAAAAGGAATGATTTTTGGATTATAATGAATATTATAATTATAGTCAAATGAGAAAATAGTGGGATACTGGTGAAGGCTTTTGATACAGAGGTCCTGGGTTCGATCCTCCGTGGGTGCTTTGGGTGCACACATTGTTTTGTTCCACTCGACCCAGGTGTGAATGGGGATCTTGAAACTGTTGGTGTAATGATGATTTGCAGGGCCCTCGATCAGGAACCACTATAAAGCTGATGAGGCTTCCCTGGGTAATGATTGCTATTTTTATTATTATTATTATTATTATTATTATCGTCATCATCATTATTATTATCAAGTAAGCAATTTCGTTGGCCAATTCAACCCTGCTTAACCAAACAACACCTCATTTGATGATTATTGTTGCCTCTCCAAAATGATCTCCAAGAAATAAGAAAATAGGCAGTTTTTACTTTCATGTTATTTTTTATTATGGAGCTGGCTTTACCTTGTCTCCAGAACACGACACAAAATTGATTTTTGATTACTTTTTGCAGTGATTATCCCTTGATGTGCTGCCAATATATTTGTTAGACGATCGTGATGGCACCAAGCTAAGATTGACTACAAATTGCAATGAAGAAGTCGTATAGTTACTATACCCTGCGCCATCTCGTGATTGATCCAAATGCATAATGATGACTATTCTTTTAAGACCCAGAAAATGTTTCACCATTTTCAAAGCAACTTCTAAGCAAATCTGTTAATAATGATATTCATTTCGCTTTACGAGGGTAAAAATCATACGACAAAGGGCGCAGGGCAAATGCTGTCATATTGGATCTGCTCAGTCTCTATAGCCCGTTCAATATTAAACTGATGTTTCTTATCCGCATTGGCCTAATTTATAGAGGGAACTACCTGGTTCCAGCAGCATACAGCAGAAAGCAATGATGATGATGATGATGGTGGTGGTGATGATGATGATGATGAATCAGTACACTGCTGGAATTAGCCAAGCATCAAAAATTCTTTTGATTTATGTATAGCGCACAGCTTCAATAAATCTTACTGTTGCATAAATATCTATGAAAATTTATGGTGTCTCTCAAAGCAGAAAAAATACAAAAAATGAAAATTAAACAAAAATAAGCAAGGAAGTGGCGCCCCCGGTACAAGTACGTGATTATTCCGATAACCAGGTCATACATAATGGCATAATTAATGTGTTCAGCCTAGTTGTTTTGGACAGTCTGACTCTTACCAGGTCTTTTTCGTAAATTACCCCTTGATTCTGGAGGAAAAAAAAGCACTGGCAAAGACCAAAATCAAACTTGCTGGTATGCTAAATAACGCAATGGATGTGGACGAATCATTGTTTTCTACACCACGATCATGACGATACACATGGTAAACAAACATTTTAATGAAATTTTCTGTCTTATTAATGATTATCGTTCCCATTATTGCGGGTACTTACAGATTAATGATCAATACGCCTTACTGCTGTACGATTTAGGTTGCAGTAAAAATAGAATTAATCCGTCATGTAAAAACAAAAGACTGGTTTGGATTGAGGAAGAAAAGTAGGAGTAATAAGTGTTGTGTGTGTGTGTGTGGTTTTTTTTGTTGTTGTTGTTGTTTTTGTTGATGTTGTTGATGATGGTATTTTCTTCTTGTTTTGCTATGTATTATTTGTTGATGTGCAGGGCCTTCATGAAAAACAGTGCTTTGACCACTCTGATGAAGTCACCCTGCTTGATAAAGACTAAATTATTTAACGGCTAGATAGATAGATAAATAAATAAATGAATAAATAAATAAATAAATAAATAAATAAATAAATAAATAAATGAATAAATAAGTAGATAAATAAGTAAAGGATGTTATCTTTAGAAATATCGCATCGCAGCCCGATCAAGGGCTGAATCAAAAGATACTTTTTACAAAGCTCTGAAAAAGTACATGTAATGTACAACGAGCAGAAAAATTTACTTAATGAGAGAAAAATGAGAGAAAAATGCAAAACAAAATCAGAAACAACATGTACGATAAGGACACGACATACATTAAATTAAGTACCTGAAGTATGCGGTTGCATACAGGCTATATTTGGGCTATTTCTTACATGGATATGTAATTGAATATATTCTAGATTATTTATGTGTTATGTAATTCGATAGCATAATGTTTTTGCAACATGTTTGTCTGGTACTCGGATTACAAATCAGAAATAAGGATCGTTTTGATATAGGATAAAACGAGGACCTATGTGAAAAAAAAAGCGAATTGCTTTTTCAAAATCATATTATTTCAGTGAAATCAAACCAAGAATAATGTTTCTCTTTGCGATCAAGAAAGAAAAAGACCAAAGAAAATTTGAGGAATAAAAGAGTTATCCTTCCACATCTAACTGCCCTTGTCCTTGAAGTTCAAGTGACAGCAATTCTGTGCTAAGAATGTCAATAACCATGTTTAAGGTCATCCGTCTCCATCCAAAAGCTCAAACCTGCAAAATATCCTTGTCATGCTTATGATAAACGTGTCTAGGATATATATATATATATATTTATATCCCCTCAAGAAATTTTAAGCTGAGGAATTTTTTTTAGTGCCTTCCGCCTCAAAGAAGAGAAAAAATAAATAAATAAATAAAAATGAATAAATGGGATTGCCGTCAATAGAGACAGGTAATAACTTCGTAGAATGAGAAAATGAAAACAGAAGCTGCTGGTAATATTGACATCTCTAAGGTAATAATATCTTGCCGGATATCGAGTCGATTAAAAAAAAATCAGTTATGAAAGAGAAAGTGGATTGCTTTGAACGCGTAAATGTGGTGACGAGCTTTATGTAATAACGAGTTTGGGTTGCAAGAAATTCCCAGCAATGGGAGCCCTCCAAAGAAAATGGATCTTGCATATAGAGCAAATATTTGGACTAAAATTCGAATTCGAGTGATATTTCAAAGCTTTTCATCCTTAACAGAAACTTTTATGGTCATTCGTGTAATCGCAAAGGCATTCAACATTCCATTAAGTTCTTACCCCCACCCCCTTTCCCCCACATATGGAATAGTGTTATAGTCAAGGCCCAAACCCAAGAGGCCAAGTCCAATGCTTTGACCCCGGCCCTTCAACCCAAGGCTGATATGAGGTCAAGGCAATGATGAAAGGTAATAAAAAGACGGAGGTTCACTTACAAAATCATACGAGCAGAAGAAGAACCCTAGCTGAAAAGGGGGCTTTAGCTGACAGGCCCGTTGTCTCAAGAAGCAATTCATATTGTTTTTGTTTTTTTCTTTGAAGACCGTTATTTAGCTACTTAAATTCCAAATGAATTTTGAAATATTTTTTTTGTTTTGCACTGTATTTTATTTTTAAAAAATATATGGGGGTTTCGTAATGCAGATATATATCCTCTAGTGATACCATACAACTTTTATTTTGCTCATTTTACTAGAATAATAAAAAGGTGAGGGCCATCAGCAATGCCATGCACCCCAAATAACAACTGACTTTAAAATGAATGAAGTATTCTAGCGTTGAAACATAACCACAGTTTTAACAAGAAAACGGCGAGAACCTTTGAAGACGGAAGCTTGTGTGTTATTTCTTACACGCTTTTTAAAGGTGTACTGAGTAATTAGAGTTGACTATTTATGTGGTAGAAATATTATGAGTCAGGAGAATAAAATAATAGGAATGGGAAGAAGGGGAGTAGGAGCAGGGAGGGAGGGAGAGGAAGAGGACGAGGACAATTAAGGAGGAAGAGTAGGAGGAGGATAGGTGGTATATGGTATAGCAGTTTTATACTGTAACTGACTGTTTTAAACAAGATTTTACTTTGAAAGAAAAATTCATTTATTTTTTCAGAATGATTTTTCTTTTAAATTGAAATAATACCCAGTAAGTTTTTATGCACCCTCATTTCTGAAAGTAATTCCTTAATTCCTCAATATCATTTTTTTTTCTTTTGAAAAAAAAAATACGGGTTGTAGTCATTTGTTTGCTTTGTTTGTTTGTTTGCTTGGAATTTATTTCTGCGTTCAACATGTTCAACACAATACAACATAATCAATTATTACATAGAATTACATAGAATTTCTTATATATTTCTTACATAGAATTTCTTATTTCTTATATATACATTTTATACACGTATCATTTACAATTTCTTTCTGAATATAAAAAAGTATATGAAAAATATTATTCAACTGAATTTCAGAACGCAGGAGACCGTCGTCATGAGCGACCTGCTTGATGTTGACGACGGCCTCAAGGTAAAAAAAAACATTCAACATCTTTAGAGACTGGTGCAGTTAAACCTAGGGGTTTTTGCAGTAAATCATGCCGGGCAACTAAGGATCAGTTTTCGTCATTTGGAAGATTTAAATGTTTGTTGGGTGTGGTTGTTTCTGTTGAAAAATACGGCTGGTAGTCATGCAACATCTGAGGAGACTCCAGTGGTGGATTTAAATCAAGGGTTTTTTTTACAGTAAATCATGCCAGGCTACAGCTGAGGATCGGTTTTCTAGAATTTAAAAGGTCTTTTGGGGTGTTTCATGACAACAGCTAAACTCATCAATCTTTCTTTGTTGCGACTGCTTACATTAATGAAGCAAGGGAAATTCGTTATTGTTTGGTTGGGTTTGATTGTGCTTTAAAGTAAAAAGCTTACATTGTGAGAATTTAAAAAATCTCATTTTGCTACTTGACAATGGTATGAACGCAAGAGTTATAGTTTAAAAATACCAGTCTGAAAGTTTCAAAGTATAATGTCGACGGAAAGTATCTTTAAACATTAAAAATGTAAACCAATGTTT
>CM057169.1:19712156-19789642 GCA_029962745.1 Echinometra lucunter
TTATTATTATCATCGTCATCATCATTATTATTATCAAGTAAGCAATTTCGCTTAACCAAACAACACCTCATTTGATGATTATTGTTGCCTCTCCAAAATGATCTCCAAGACTTGAATAAGAAAATAGGCAGTTCTTTCTTTCATGTTATTTTTGCATATGCAGCTGGCTTTACGTTATCTCCAGAACATGACACAAAATTGATTTTTGATTACTCTTTGCAGTGATTATCCCTTGATGTGCTGCCAATGTATTTGTTAGGCGATCGTGATGGCACTAAGCTAAAATTGACTTCAAATTGCAATGAAGAAGTCGTATAGCTACTATACCCTGCGCCATCTCGTGATTGATCCAAATGCATAATGATGACTATTCTTTTACTACCAAGAAAATGTTTGATCCATTTTCAAAGCAACTTCTAAGCAAATCTGTTATTAATGATATTCATTGCGCTTTACGAGGGTAAAGATCATACGACAAAGGTCGCAGGACAAATGCTGTCATATTGGATCTGCTCAGTCTTTATAACCCGTTCAATGTTAACCCATTCGTGACAGGAATTATTTAAAGCCTAATTTGATCAGCTTTTATTCTTCACATTGGCAACACCAACATTTTTATTTCATTGCTATATTTTTCTTATAAAACGTCATGTATCTGAAATGAATATAAATTGACAGAAATTATGATGAGAAGTCAAAAAGTCGCCAATTTGTTGGGAAAAATGGTGATTTTTAAACCTTCTATCACATTGCCTATTTAAGGATTTTAATGCTTATTTTCCTTTAAAAAAATTCAGCATCAAACAACGAATATTGACGCAACCAAAATGGGCACAGTTTGTGTAGAATTTTTTGCTCTTTCTGCTCATGTATTTGGTATGATTTTTAGGGCCTTGCATCAAAAGATATTAGGCCATACCACAAAATGTGGACCTCTGGGTTAAACTGATGTTTCTTATTCGCATTGGCCTAATTTATAAAGGGAACTACCTGGTTCCAGCAGTATACAGCAGAAAGCAATGATAGTGACGATGACAATAACAACAACAACAACAATAATAATGATAATAATAATAATAATAATGATGATGATGATGATGATGATGATGATGATGATGATGATGGTGATGATGATGATGATGATGATGATGATGATGATGATGGTGATGATGATGATGATGATGATGATGATGATGGTGATGATGATGATGATGATGATGATGATGATGGTGATGATGATGATGATGATGATGATGATGATGGTGATGATGATGATGATGATGATGATGATGATGATGGTGATGATGATGATGATGATGATGATGATGATGATGGTGATGATGATGATGATGATGATGATGATGACGATGATGTTGGTGATGACGATGATGATGAATCAGTAGATTGCTGGAATTAGCCAAGCATCAAAAATTCTTTTGATTTATGTATAGCGCACAGCTTCAATAAATCTTACTGTTGCATAAATATATATGAAAATTTATGGTGTCTCTCAAAGCAGAAAAAATACAAAAAATGAAAATTTTAAAAATAAGCAAGGAAGTGGCGCCCCCGGTACAAGTACGTGATTATTCCGATAACCAGGTCATACATAATGGCATAATTAATGTGTTCAGCCTAGTTGTTTTGGAGGGTCTGACTCTTACCAGGTCATTTTCGTAAATTACCCCTTGATTCTGGAGGAAAAAAAAGCACAGGCAAAGACTTAAATCAAACTTGCTGGTATGCTAAATAACGCAATGGATGTGGACGAATCATTGTTTTCTACACCACGATCATGACGATACGCATGGTAAACAAACAATTTATTGAAATTTTCTGTCGTATTAATAATTATCGTTCCCATTATTGCGGGTAATTATAGATTAATGATCAATACGCCTTACTGCTGTACGATTTAGGTTGCAGTAAAAATAGAATTAATCCGTCATGTAAAACAAAAGACTGGTTTGGATTGAGGAAGAAAAGTAGGAGTAATAAGTTTTGTGGTGTTTTTTTTTTTTTGTTGTTGTTTTTGTTGTTGTTGTTGATGATGGTATTTTGTTCTTGTTTTGCTATGTATTATTTGTTGATGTGCAGGGCTTTCATGAAAAACAGTGCTTTGACCACTCTGATGAAGTCACCCTGGTTAATAAAGACTAAATTATTTAACGGCTAGATAGATAGATAGATAAATAAATATATGAATGAATGAATAAACAAATAAATGAATAAATAAGTAAATAAATAAATAAATAAATAAATAAATAAATAAATAAATAAATAAATAAATAGATGAATAAGTAAAGGATGTTATCTTTAGAAATATCGCATCGCAGCCCGATCAAGGGCTGAATCAAAAGATACTTTTTACAAAGCTCTGAAAAAGTACATGTAATGTACAACGAGCAGAAAAATTTACTTAATGAGAGAAAAATGAGAGAAAAATGCAAAACAAAATCAGAAACAACATGTACGATAAGGACACGACATACATTAAATTAAGTACCTGAAGTATGTGGTTGCATACAGGTTATATTTGGGCTATTGTTTACATGGATATGTAATTGAATATATTCTAGATTATTTATGTGTTATGTAATTCGATAGCATAATGTTTTTGCAACATGTTTGTCTGGTACTCGGATTACAAATCAGAAATAAGGATCGTTTTGATATAGGATAAAACGAGGACCTATGTGAAAAAAAAGCGAATTGCTTTTTCAAAATCATATTATTTCCGTGAAATCAAACCAAGAATAATGTTTCTCTTTGCGATCAAGAAAGAAAAAGACCAAAGAAAATTTGAGGAATAAAAGAGTTATCCTTTCACATCTAACTGCCCTTGTCCTTGAAGTTCAAGTGACAGCAATTCTGTGCTAAGAATGTCAATAACCATGTTTAAGGTCATCCGTCTCCATCCAAAAGCTCAAACCTGCAAAATATCCTTGTCATGCTTATGATAAACGTGTCTAGGATATATATATATATATATATTTATATCCCCTCAAGAAATTTTAAGCTGAGGAATTTTTTTAGTGCCTTCCGCCTCAAAGAAGAGAAAAAAATAAATAAATACATAAAAATGAATAAATGGGATTGCCGTCAATATCATGCATAGAGACAGGTAATAACTTCGTAGAATGAGAAAATGAAAACAGAAGCTGCTGGTAATATTGACATCTCTAAGGTAATAGTATCTTGCCGGATATCGAGTCGATTAAAAAAAAAATCAGTTATGAAAGAGAAAGTGGATTGCTTTGAACGCGTAAATGTGGTGACGAGCTTTATGTAATAACGAGTTTGGGTTGCAAGAAATTCCCAGCAATGGGAGCCCTCCAAAGAAAATGGATCTTGCATATAGAGCAAATATTTGGACTAAAATTCGAATTCGAGTGATATTTCAAAGCTTTTCATCCTTACCAGAAACTTTTATGGTCATTCGTGTAATCGCAAAGGCATTCAACATTCCATTAAGTTCTTACCCCCACCCCCTTTCCCCCACATATGGAATAGTGTTATAGTCAAGGCCCAAACCCAAGAGGCCAAGTCCAATGCTTTGACCCCGGCCCTTCAACCCAAGGCTGATATGAGGTCAAGGCAATGATGAAAGGTAATAAAAATGGATTCTATTAAGACGGAGGTTCACTTACAAAATCAGACGAGTAGAAGAAGAACCCTAGCTGAAAAGGGGGCTTTAGCTGACAGGCCCGTTGTCTCAAGTAGCAATTCATATTGTTTTTGTTTTTTTCTTTGAAGACCGTTATTTGGCTACTTAAATTCCAAATGAATTTTCAAATATTTTTTTTTGTTTTGCACTGTATTTTATTTTTTTAAAAATATATGGGGGTTTCGTAATGCAGGTATATATCCTCTAGTGATACCATACAACTTTTATTTTGCTCATTTTACGAGAACAATAAAAAGGTGGGGGCCATCAGCAATGTCATGCACCCCAAATAACAACTAACTTTAAAATGAATGAAGTATTCTAGCGTTGAAACACAACCACAGTTTTAACCAAAACAAAAACAAAAACAAAAACGGAGACAACCTTTGAAGACGGAAGCTTGTTGCGTTATTTCGTACACCGCTTTTTAAAGGTGTATTGAGTAATTAGAGTTGACTATTTAATTGGTAGCATATTATGAGTTAGATGATGTTTGAAGGTTTGCATGGTGGTACGGATGTTCGTAGAAAGGGTTTACGGTTCACCATGTGGTAAGTCCTAAAGGACTATAGATAAAGTGGATAGAGATGGGGGTGAAATAGAGAGGTGAGAAAGCCGGAAAATTGGAGGGTAGAGTATCTTTCTGAAAACTGGGTGAAGTCCTAAAAAGGACTGTAAACCAGAAGAGGTGGGAGGATTGAGTTGGTGAAGAGATGAGGAGGCTTGAGTCGGCGAGAGGTAAGAAGACTTGAGGCGGGCGGAGAAGGAGAGAAGACTCGACGTTCCGGGCAGCTTGACTGTCCGTCTTCATGGATTATGAGTTAGGAGAATAAAATAATAGGAATGGGAAGAAGGGGAGTAAGAGCAGGGAGGGAGGGAGAGGAAGAGGACGAGGACAGAGGAGGAGGAGGAGGATGGGTGGTATATGGTAGTAGTTTTATACTGTAACTGACTGTTTTAAACAAGATTTTACTTTGAAAGAGAAATCCATTTATTTTTTCAGAATGATTTTTCTTTTAAATTGAAATAATACCCAGTAAGTTTTTATGCACCCTCATTTCTGAAAGTAATTCCTTAATTCCTCAATATCATTTTTTTTTCTTTTGAAAAAAAATACTGGTTGTAGTCAATCAACATCTTTAGAGACTGGTGCAGTTAAACCTAGGGGTTTTTGCAGTAAATCAGGCCATGCAACTAAGGATCAGTTTTTCGTCATTTGGAAGATTTAAATGTTTGTTAGGTGTGGTTGTTTCTGTTGAAAAATACGGCTGGTAGTCATACAACATCTGTGGAGACTCCAGTGGTGGATTTAAATCAAGGTTTTTTTTAAGTTTCTTTTTTACAGTAAATCATGCCAGGCTACAGCTGAGGATCGGTTTTCTAGGATTTGAAAGGTCTTTCGGGGTGTTTCATGACAACAACTACACTCATCAATCTTTCGTTGTTGCGAGTGCTTACATTAATGAAGCAAGGGAAATTCGTTATTGCTTGGTTGGGTTTGATTGTGCTTTAAAGTAAAAGGCTAACATTGTGAGAATTAAAAAAAATCTCATTTTGCTACTTGACAATGGTATAAACACAAGAGTTATAGTTTAGAAATACCAGTCTGAAAGTTTCAAAGTATGATGTCGACGGAAAGTATCTTTAAACATTAAAAATGTAAACCAATGTTTGAAGAAAATATAGTGGTCGGTTGCACAGACTGGATACAAAGAGCGTGCATGTGCACAGAGTTGACCTGAACAGTGTATGTGTATGCATATCATTTATGGTACAGGGAGAGAGGTGAAGCCAACGTTTTTTTTTTTGTTTTTTTTTTGTTTTTGTTTTTTTTTGGTTTTTGTTTTGTTTTGGTTTTTTTGTAATTGGCCTAAAATGCTCCTCTAGCTATTTGTCTCATGGGACCAACACTAATAAAATCGGCGTTTGCGTCTTATTAACAGTTTTTCATTTAAAATTATCGTGGATTTCAGGGTTTCTGAGTACATATACAAGTACTTATACACATGTATCATCTTAGTTTGAGAATTTTTTAAATCAGCTGCTCACAAAGTTAGCCAATGCTTTTAATCGAATAGGTCGTAAAATATGATGGGAAATTGGGAATATGAGTGTAGCCCTCATTTCCCAATACCAATTCTGTTTTATATTCCATGTCCAAATTAAATTTTACTACAAACAAAAAACAGGAAAACCAAGAGAGAGAGGGACAACAAGAGAGGAAATGATTAAAGGTATATAAATTACGTAAATCAACATTAGACATATAAGAAATGAGAACGGATGAAATCCTGCATTAGTCATTTTTCTAGAATTTTTTTCCATGCATAACCTCCACTGTTGCTGACATGTTATTTCCAAAAGCCGCTGAATCCTTAGAAATGAAAAAGAAAAAAAAAAAGAAATCTAGAAAAATTACTACTCAAAAGTACTCAAGCATGACTTCTTTCATTCTGTTAGATGTCCGAGCGATGTTAGTAATTAAAACCGTTAAAAGGAGAGTGTTTTTCTTATGTTCAGAGAAAGAAAATGGTTTTACTGGAAATCAATCAAAGTGGATTTAGTGCGTTTTGGAAATAACAAATTTTGTTTTAGCGCCTTTTGAAAAGAGACATCTTTTTGGACCCAGTTTTCCTACTTTCCTAAAACATTTTTGACATTCAAATTAGTCATTATGAAACAACATCTAGTCGTGCTAAAACCTTGGTTTCGGTGAAAAATTGGATTTAGCGCCTTTTGGAAATAAGCTCTTTGAATACCAGAATTTCCATTGCTGAATCGAAACAATATTGATGTGGTTTCCATTTCAATTTCACGACGGTCAGGTCGACCAATGTCATGTATATTTTGCTTTTGAGGTCCCCATGAAAAGATGCAGCTTTATAATGGGAAGATTATGGAAACGTGATATTAAAACAATTCGGTAAATTGTCACTAGGTCTACTCCCACTTTGTCTAATGCCCGTTTGGTCTCTAATGACAGTTAGCCCAAGTGGGTATTAGACCAAGTGATGACTGGACCAAACGGCAATCAGACCAAAATGATATAGATCAAATGGGTTTAGTCATGGTGGTGTTAGACGATCTGGCAAATTAGACCAGCTGGTAGTAGACCAAGTGGATATAAACCGTCTAGGCCTACGGTGTACTGGCCCTTATAATGATCCGATCACACTGCCCTTTTCGCTCTTGGGTTCAAGATCAGACTCCAGAAACCTCAGCTCAAGATCAAGATAATCGGATCAACGGTTTCGCATGACTATGCCCTTCTTATTATTGACTATATTTTCGCTCACAAATTTTCCTTCTCATTTTTTGCAAATTGGTGATTAGTGGCGGATCCAGCTGCTGGCGCGGGCCGGGGTGTAGGCCTACGCCCCTTCTCATTTTTTTATTTTTTATTTATTTTTTTTAATTAGCGCAGACTGAAGGTGTCATCTCGCATGAAACGGTGGGATCACATGCACAAGAAATCAACACAGTGCCTGGCGACAGGCGTGGTTCTAGAACAAACGATTTGGGGGGCTACTCGGGGCTTGGAGGGTATGAGGATATGTGCCAGAGCTAGAGCAAAGCGACTGAGAGGTGGGAGGGGGATAACCAAAGACGTTTTAAATATATACCCCCCCCCCCACCCACCCACAAGTACACACTCGTGCGTGATGGGAACTTTCAAAAATACACATCTTCTACGTTTTCAATTTGCGAGCGAGCGAAGCGAGCGAGCCAAAAATAACCTCTTTTTGCTGTAATTGTGATCAAAATACACCCTACAGACTGACCATGCTGACATAATCTAAATGGTCAATTTGGCCACCTCGCTAGATATATCTCGCTTGCAATTTTTTTTTTGCTGTCATAAACCACAGTGTTCCTAAAGAGCGAGCGAAGCGAGCAAGGAAATATAGACTCCACAGACCTATAAGATATAAAAAATACATTCGATCACCTCCTTTGCATGCCCAATTCATTTGCTTTCCCAAATAATTCTTTATCTAGCTATTATTATGAGTGAGCGCAAAGAGCGAGAAAAGAAATGTATAAAATATATTAATACACACCGGCGTAAATCCGTTTCGAGGAGTGTGTGTGTGTGTGGGGGGGGGGGGTTGATCGAAATATTTTGCCGAAATTTCTTGCTCACACTCCACCCTCTTGCCAGCGCCGTCCGCACACCGTCCCCCATACATACTATTTGTTTATTTTGCGAGCGAGCGAGCCAAAAATAACAACATGATGCCGTAAAAGACGTCTTAGTTTGTCATCAAAATACACTCTAGGCCAATAAGATATTTAACTGGTATATTTGGTCACCTCACTAACAAATTTTGATAAACCTCGCTGGTCCAGTAAATTGTTTCCTGTCCAAAACCATACTTAGAAACATTTCTAAATATTATGAGCGAGCGAAGCAAGCAACGAAAAAAAAAAAACAATGATAAAGTATAATCCGACATCAAAATACATTATATGCCTACATTCGGTCACCTCCCTTATTGCATGCCCAATTCGTTTGCCTTCCCAAATAATTCTTTATTATGAGCGAGCGTAGCGAGCGAAGAAAAAATATATTCAAAATTCACCAATTGATCTTATCATGTACACTCCCTGCAGAATTATTTCGAGGATAGTCGGACTTGTCGCTGCAAAAATGTTATGATATCCAGGAATAGACTTGCTGGAATAAGAGTGATTTCGGATCGAAAAAATTTTGTTTCGTTTCTATAATTTATGTGGGAGCAAAAACGTGTTGTTGTTTTTTTCCTAATACTGAGACCGGGTTTTCATGATTATACTACTTCCTTCTCGTGATTTAGTAACGGCTAATGATATTTATCGGCATCTTCTGTTCTCACAGAGGGTATTGCGAATAGCAGGTTTAAGGTCACATGCCTTTATCTTCTGAAAATTCATCTATTTTAGGTCAACTTAATTGCAGCTCCGGAATCTTTGCAGTTATATAGGCCTAACAAACAATTAATGAGTAGAAGAATAGCATAAATTTTTGATAGCGAGACAAGATGCAAACTTATTTCCTTTCTTAAGAATAGTAATATAACCGTTATTGATTAAGAGCATTAAAATGCGAGCGAGCCCTCCCAGGTTTTTCCTTTATCTTTTTTCCTCTTTCTTCTTTCTTTTTTCCTCTCTTTTTTGATATGCAGGTTTAATACAAGGACATTATATTAGAATCTATATGAGATTAAAATTGCACTTATGTCGTCAAAAATTTTGTTGGGGCTTGAGCGATTGGGGGGGGGGGGCTTCAGCCCCCAAAGGCCCCCCCCCCCCCCGTAGAACCGCGACAGTGCCTGGCGCCCCTGCCGTATACTTGCTCCTCGCTCCACACTGGATTTGCCATGATGCATGTTGATGATGTTATATTGGTAATTTTACTTTACATGACACGGCAAGGAGTAGCTCCTTTGAAATAGTTATCAATAGATTGGTGAAGATGGGTTTTTTGATGTTTGAAGATAACCTTGAAATACCAACGCAGTTTATAGCATTATAGTTTGAATAAGATTATGTAACAATTAGAGTTTCTTGAAATTCCAAGGCCAGTTTTTATTCGCGTTAAATTCGCATAATTTAGCACTTAAAAATAGCGAACTCCTTTAAACATGTTAAATAATTATGCGGGTATAAGCATGGATTGGATCTATAGTAGGTCCATGGTATAAATCGTTGTGAATGGACACTATTAAAGCGGGAATAAAAATGGTATGGGTTACTATTGACCATGTGCAATTAACGTACATTTTGTCTGAGTTCTAACAATGCAGAGAGTCATTGATGGACACGCCTACCATGCTTACAGATGATATGCCTATATAGGCCTCCATTTGGAATTATTTATTTCCTCATTGAAATAAAACAACGACCAAAAAAAAAACGAATAAAGAAATGACAGTTATGTTTAAAAATTATATATATATATATATATATCATTATTATAATTATCATCATTATCATCGTTATTATTATTATTATTATAATGATTGTTATCATTATTATCATTTTTATTATTATTATTATTATTATCATCATCATCATCATATATATATATATAGATATATATCAATTTATAGGGTGCAGAACCTATGTACATTCTTCTGCGCTGTAAGAACTCCTGATGAGCTTGAAAAAGAGTAAGAATTAAGTGAAAAGATATGTTTTGAGCCTTATTTTGAATGTTTCTACAGTTGGGGATGTCCTAATTTCCAATGTCAAGTTATCCCACAGTTTGGGGGCTGCACAGGCAAATGCTCGATCTCTATAATGTTATTTTTGATTTTGTACAAAAAAAAAAAAAAAAAAACCAAAAACTCACCGCTAAGCCCATTGCCATGATGATTGCACGTGGAAAGCACATTGAGCTGAGTGCCCCGACAGGTTCTTTATATCCGGACAATAATCTTTAAAAAGGCAATGTTTTATAAATTGTTAAAACTTATATTGGGCACTGTTAGAGACGACAAATATTCATATTTCTATTTGAGCATTATTTTTTCGTGAAATTCAGCAGCAAAAATGATGGCTTTATCAATTTCGTTAAGTTTCCGGATTCACAACCCCTGCAACATGATCGCCACTACTTTCGAAAAATTATATTTCAGTATCCCATTGCAGCTTTTATCCCGTGGAAATCATGTTATGTGGATTTTTAAAAATAATTATTGTTATTACCATTATTTTCTTTTTCTTTACAGGACCAAGAACTGCACTCACTTATGGGACCTTTTTTATTCAACATTCAGTTATCGCGAGGCATGCGATGTTAAACAAACCATGTATGAGGAGTTTGTTGCTGCGGCAGCCATCACTATACCCCCTCATAAGGTATGACACGTCATTGATAATGCCCCAGGCACATCGACCTGGGGGTGTTTCACAAAGAGTTAAAATTGATTTTAAAATCGATTCGATCAGTTTTAATTAACTTAAAACTGATACGATGAAACAGGATATCAGAAATCTTTGTAAGCTGTATAAAGGCTTATTAAATCAATCCCTGCTTAATCCTAAATGTGAATGGATTTTATCTTTGTGAAACACCCCCAGTGTACACAAGTCCGATAACAGGCAGAGCAGTATTGTTCCCCTGTTTTTTTCTCTTTCCTTTTTAATTTTTTTTCTCTCTAAAGGAAATAAAAGGAATATTCTATGAAAACTGTGAAAATTTATTAGCACGTTATTTGATAAGGAAAGTTTTAAAGACTGTTGAAGCTATATTTTCTCGATTTGTTGTACGTGTACATTTCGAAAAGGGAGCAAGTGCCCGCGCTGTATCAATGCAATTAAATAAGAATAAAGGGCAAGAATAAATAAGGATAAAGGGCAAGAATAAATAAGGATAAAGGGCACAGGACAGTTTCAGAACGCCTCATGTGTATCCCGTAGAAATCCTGTTCGTGAAGTATGAAGTCATTGTATGTGCACACATTTCAATATGGAAACAGGCTAAAATGGCTGGTGAAATTGCCTCAACCATTTTTTTCCCCCTTTAAGCCTTTGCAATTCAATGCAATCAATAAGTTGTCCTTAAAGGTTTTCAATATAATACTCATGCAAACTATATACCATGTATACTGCCGTACTTCACTCCATACAGTCGACGTTTTGGGATGGTTGGGATATATATGACACGGTTCACTCCTATGCCAACGAGGGCAAGCGATCCTGGTCGTTAGAGTATTCACTCATGGGCTACCTCATCAACAATCTCAAGTTCTGTGGGCAAGTGGAAGAGCCCGGTGTGAGGTACGACTCTTGCCCCGCCCCCGACGAATGCGGGTTCGGCAAAGGGTCCGCCGATGCTTTTTGGGCGGAGGCTTCAACTAATGTGAGTGTCATTGATGTTTGGAATTCATATCCTCCTCCCCTCCTCCTCCTCCTCCGCGACCAGAAAAACGCGTGTAAAAGGTAATTTTTTTGTTGTTGCCGCTTTAAGGGCTTCACGCGTTCAGAGTGCCAAAAAGGCCAAAATCAAGAAAAAGGGATTTTTCTTTTAAAAGTTTGTTAACACGTGCTAAGTGTATTATTTTCCCCATTGCCTAGTCTTGACTTTGTTCAGCCCCGTATTTGTTTAGGGTATGTTCAAGGAGGTAAAACTCGTGGGGGGGGGGGGGTACATTTTTCGAGAAGAGACTCGGAAAAAAAACCTCGAAAAGGGTTCACCTGTCCAACCCACCTCTTCCTCTTCTTCTTCCCTTTTTTTCTTCTTTTTGACTTTTTCTCAATCTTTCTCCAATCCTGCCACCTTCTCCACTCTTATCCTGATTCTCATCTACATCATTCCCCTCCTCCCCCTTTCCCCCTTATCCATATTTTCTCCTGCCACCTCCCCCATTCCCCCTCCCCTTCGTCCTCTTCCCCTCTTTTCCTCCTCACCCTTTGTGATATCATCATAAATTCACAGTAAAAAATAACATAAGAGAGTTTGGCCCCAGAGAAGGAATCACGTATATACCATTAATCGGGGCCTTATGATGGGAGCGCCTGAATAATGTAAACAGTATAACAAAATCTTTGAAAGAAGGGAAAGGGGGACAGACGAAGAAAAGAAGGGGAGGGGAGATGGGGCTGATAGAATCAGAAAAGAAAAGATAGAACACTGGCTATATGCCATGCTATCCCTTTACCTGTTTATCAAGTGCTTACAATCCCATTCTTTTATTCTTGTCTGTGATTATCATGATTATCTCACCAATGTACATTTACATTGTTTTTCATTGTCTAGTTTGGAAAGCAAGCAAAGGGACAAGTCCGTGTTTTTCTCAACAGCAACCGGGAAGGCGGTGCCTTTCAAAATAACAACAGGTAAACAGCCGCTACCTTCAAAAAATATCGCTCTTATGATTATGGGTTATTACGATTCATCAAGGAAGTACTGCGGGCATGTGCCCCGCCCCTCATGATTTCCAAAGGAGAGAGAGGAAGAAAGAGAGAGAGAGAGAGAGAGAGAGAAAGAAAGAAAGAAAGAAAGGAAGGAAGAGAGAGAGAGTGAAAATTAAAATGACATGCTAATGATTCAACCCCGTATCAAAGATTAGTAACCTTAGAGAGAAGGGGGGAGAAAGTAAGAAAGAAAGAAAGAAAGAAAAAAAAATGAAATGCATATGATTCGACCCCCGTTCAAAGAATAGTAGCCCCATCCTCTTACAATGATATTTAGAAAGGCAGCTAGCACCCTCACCTCCTCCCCCAACACCAGCCTAATCGCATCAGTGCCCCCTCTGGGGGAGCCCACTTAATAATTTTAAATCACCCCGTTAGAATAAAGTTTAACGTTTTCTAAGACTTTTAGAAGATTTGAGTATTGTACTTAAAGTTATTGACATGTGACTTATCTAGCAATCTCTCCATAAACATTTTAAATGTCATTACTCAACAACAAGAGTATTTAAAGCAGTTTTTATCCATTATCCATTAGTCAAAGAATGTAATCTTTTCGATCGATATTTCGTTTGTCTTGCTCCTTGCCTCGAGCTTTTCAGTGATACTGTCAAGGAATATGGATTGTGATTTATCCTTATTCAGTGTATACAAAATAATACGCTCTTTGATTAAAGTGGTGTCGAAAGCCAATCTCGTGGAAGGAACTGATCTGCGAATATTCGTTATTTATCAGGGATTGTTTTCATTTTAAGCCTTACATTGATGAATTTCTCTTTCTGCATGTCTTATTTTATCTCTGACAGCTACTTTGCTCAATATGAATTAATTAACATGCCACCAGAGACGGTAGAAAACGTGAACATTTATTTAGTTACGGAATTGGAGACAAATTCAGGGTAAGTATATCCCCCCTCAAAAAAAACCCCACAACAACAACAAACAAACAAACAAACAAACACTTTATGTTTTGAGAGGTTTTGTTAAAAGTTAAATAAAATTCGCCCTATGCCGTCCATGAATATTTAATGAATATCATTTCTATGTGAGAAAAAAGAGGGTTTCCTGGTAGACTCCCCCCCCCCCCAAAAAAAAAAAAATAATAATGATGATGATAAAAAGGAACTGTAGATTTAAGTAATATCCCAACTTAAAAAATAAGGAAATTCATGAAGATTTTATTGATAGTGAGACAGATAGTGAATGTCATACAACGTATGAAATAATGAAAGAAAACGGCTCAGTTTCCTGTAGTCGTGGATCCAATAGTAAACGTGTTTTTTTTAAACATCGATATGACCAATGCCATTATAAAAAGCAAAAAAGAGCAAGTACTGAGATTAAGTCCATCCATTTTGTACCTATTCCAGTCCCTTTCCCTATATATGTCATAGTAACGTTTGGATGCTCTTTATATCCACATTTCCTTGCGTGGCCATCACGCCTTGGCGCCATAATAGCACCCTTGGGGAGTATAATCTAATGACATGCTCGATGTATTCAAGGTTCATGATGATATCGGCGTCATTTAGATCAATGACGAAACTAAGGGCACCCTCCCTTTTTTTTCCTAGCTCTAACCCAAGTGATACATTTAATTACACAGTCCCCATGATATGCTCCCCTCTCCACCTTCAAATTTCGTCTGAAAGGGCACCTTTAATGTGTTACTCCTTATTTCATCACGATCATTTCCTTAACAAAATCCTGTGTCTGCTCTTATTGATGCGCGTTATTATAGTAACGCTCTTGACGTTCACATTGGGTTTTGATGATCGTAGGTATTTGTTGAAAGTTAATAATTCTGTCATAAATGCTCCCCTCATTACCTTCTTAGTTACGATGGATATTTTCCTTGTTGGCAATTTTCTTGATACCCCCCCCCACCCCGTCACGAAACCCGGAATCTGCCCCTAAGTACGATGAGGGTGTAGAATAACGCCCTTGACGTTCACTTTGAGTTATGATGATGGCTAATCATTTTCTGAGATTTAATCATTCTCTCAGAGTTGTTTCTTTTTTATTACCTTTTTGAGTTTCAGTTTATTACTTTTTGTTACTTAGGATGGATATTCCCTTTCCACGATCATCTCATTTATTAACCCATATATCAAGTGGTAGCAAAATTTATGATATAAGTTAGACATGTTTATCAAAAAACATATTTGGTTTAACATGTTTAATCGTCAGTTTAAATTATGATCGTGCATGATGACATTATGATAGATTTCGTCCAAATTCATTTTGTAAGTGCTTTTATATAAACCAAGTTGTCTGGGTTAAATAAATATGTCTGAATACAAGCCCTAGTGTTTTTCTACTTCATATAATATATATTAAGATGCATAAAACATATTATGTTTTATGCATCATCCTTATATACGGGCTTAACAGTGGGTTTAAGCATGAAAGCAAACTGACAATGTAATCCTTCGATTTTTAAAATATTCCTTTTAAATAGATTAAGCTAAAACCCTGAGTCTGTTTAGTATACATGTATTAGGCCTATCCTGATACGTCCCATCCCGCATCCCTCCTCTACCCCCCCCCCACTTTATTATTTCTCCTACCTCACTCCTTTATTCCCCGATTTTTTTCTTCACCTTTCTCTCCCCTTGAATGGCTCTCTCTCTCCCGCTCTCTCCTTCTCCATCTCTCTCTCTTTCTCTCTTCCTTACCCCCAAAATATTTACCTGTCTCTCCCCTTTTACAACTTTCTGCCTCTCTCCCCCTCTCTCCTCTCTCCTTGCCCTACCCTCTCATGCTCTCTCTCTCTCTCCCTCTGTCTGTCTGTCTGTCTGTCTCCACCCATTGCTATGTATCCTTCTCATTCTCCTCTGTTTTTGTTTCTCAAAATCTGTCATCTCCTGTATCTCTTTCCCCAGGTTTCCTTTCTCCCTTCAACCCGTGGTATATTTCGGCAATACCAATTTCTACTACTCCTCTGGGAGAGCCGTGAAATTACTAAAAATTCACACAAGTTGATAGAATGTGCTGATGAGGTAGCATACCAAGGTAACTCCTTGAGCATACGAATTTTGAGAGGGGGGGGGGAATCTAGTAAAGGTAAGCGTGAAGAGTATGCAATAGTAAGGGTTCCCAATGGATTAATAAAAAACGAAACTTGCAATGTCGTCTCGAAAAACGAATTTGCTGCATGAAGACACATGCCAAATGTAAATGATAAGAATGGTCACGCACGGTTACGCGGGACGATCGAGGACGCACGGTAGCAAACAAGCAATTAATGCATTAAACACGATTCTTAGAAATTCCCAAAAAATATATCAAAGAAAATAATTTTTGTTACCAGTTTCCTGATATAAGAAGAAAGTATTAAGTAGATGTGCATCAGTGCATGCTGGGCAAATATCTTCGCATCACAGATATTTTGCCGAGGTGTTTTATAAAATTATGTGCCTCTAAATACAGCTTGATTCTGATAAGGTCTGTTATTCAGGTCCAAATCAAGTTTCTAATCGCATTCCACATCGAGTTTCTTTATGGTTACGTCGGGCTTCCAGTCAGATTTTAAACCAGGGTTCGTATCTGGGGCCCCGCCTAATGGAGTTGCGGTTGATTCAAATCAAAATGGCACCTTGATATCAATGGCAACTTCAGTTTCTTTAGCGTTGCGATTATGATGAAGTTAAATCAATGGCGACCTTTATAAGTCATGGCTCAGGTTTCTAATTAGGTTTTCTATAATCTTATCATGTCAATGCCATCTTTGATCTTTCATCAAGCCAGAGGTTTGGTCGACTTTGCAAGAAATAGCAACGAATAGCATGCAAGGTCGATGGCAATCCATGTATGTACGCCTTGTATGAACATGATGAAAGGCGAATTAAAGCGTAAAACGTTTTTTTTTATATTATTATTCACAGGAACAATGTTACTAATAACAACATGATAATATAATGATAATAAACCCAGCAACTTTCTTGCGGCATCTATTTAAAGATGTGTGCAACTATATCATTTTCCTCATTGATAATTTGTTGGCATTGTTCTGTTTGAATGAATACAGGGATAACTGCACATCTCCGTCTATCCAAGAATTCACCGGCATCTTAACGCAGAGAAATATTAATTATACGTGCCACGATCAACCGAGGTGAGTTGCAATCAGGAAATATTTGATGAAATATGATCAAGAGAAAATCAAGACAATACGCTTTAATTTGAAGAGTTTGAATGCAAAAACAGATATATCCATTTTCGTCAAGGAAAATAAATCAAATGATTAGAAAATATATGCTACTTTTGACCATAACGTCAACAATATCCCTTTATATGTCATGGCCAATATATTTTGAAAGGTAATATTTTTTTTCTATAATATGATGGTGACTTAACTTTAAATTTTCAAAAATGGTGTTTATCTGCTTTCTGCATATTAACTCTTCATTTGTAGACGCATGGTTTATTCTTTTGTATACTGAAATAGCAATTCACCTTGAAACCCCTTGGGATATAATACTGCCATATCAGAAATAAAGAGAAAATCATGTAGATCTAATGTCTCATTCTGTTGCATACATGTTCTACATCTGAGTAACAATTCACCTAAAATAATTTTTAAAAAGAAGAAACTTGGGAGATATACTACTATTGCAATGCGCTAATACTATATCGCATAGATGATGAAGCGAGAATAAAATATGTATTCATTTAAGAGAAAAAACTAACATAAGGGATCTTATGGAGATAAACAATTGATATTTTTAGTGGTTTTGTTTCCAATGAGGGGCGGGGTGTATCCGAGAGAGGCAGTCCAAATATGGGTCGTCAATAATACATGTTAGCGGCCTCTTGTTTTTAGACGGTAGTGTTCACATTACCAGGGTCAAGCAAGCTATAAAGTATAATTGCACTTTCTGAAAGGTCATCTGCTATTGGCTTAATTGAGCAGTCCTGCTGCATCTCATCTGTACATTATTTTTGCATAATGGAGTAAAAAGCAACAACACCGAATTTTTACTTTGCAGGGCTGTAATATTTTCGAAGTGTTGTTACATGCTGAGTGACAATTATTGTTACCCCAAATTGTATAAAATATGCCAGAGCCGGAGCTAAAAATAAAAAATATAAAAAGGGGGGCGCCGGTCGGCTTTTTCAGGTGCCTGTTTTACCCGAAAAAGAGGGTCCTTGGCATTTTCACGTGCATTTTACCCTAAAATATTGTTTTTTTCTGCTTTTCAAAAGGGGGCCGCGGCCGATTTGGCCCTCTTGGGTTCGAAGGAGGGGGGGGGGGCCGATTCGGCCACCCCCTGGATCTGCCCCTGTATACCCTCCGAAGGTCTAATATCCACGCATGATGATGTTTGCCGTCAAAATAATGGAATTCTTTTGTACAATGGGATGGGTAATGATGGGGCGATAAATACTGTAAATTCCAATTAATTGATGTTTTAGTCTTCAAAGATCATAATAAGTCAAAAGTAAAAAGGTATTAAGTCGGATACAGACGCCTCCTCAAATTAGAAGGACTTTCTTAGGCAGGCCTTTTCGTTTTGTTTGTGGATATAAAAGAGGCATATAATCTAGTTTCAAGGTTGTTGATGTTTTGATGCATAACTTTCCGATGTCAAGATTCAAATCAGAGCAGTGGCGTAGTTAGAAAAATTCTATGGAAAGGAAGGAAATTTGCGTGTGTGTCTACCCCTCCCCCTTCCAAAACAAAAGGCTAACACGCATTTGATGAAAATTCACCACTTATTTTCCATAGCATACTTTACCTTTATAAATGAAAGTGATTCTTCAAAATATGGCGAGGGGCGTTTACGAGACGGTCACAGTGAATTAATTTAGGCACATACCCCTCTCCCCCACCCCCACCCAGATTCGCCACTGTAGAACCCGGAATGACATTAACTGGGAGATGTTCCAACACTTGCTTGAAAATTACTTCAGTTTATTTTGGCATTCTTAAGGGCGAATCTATTAGCAGCATACAGACGGTATATGAAATGTGTTGTTGTGTTTAGATGTAAAATGTCGACACTCATGGCCAACCATACAACTATCATGACTTTACAAATGGTTAATAGTTGAACATTATTTATTGTTTCGGATTTCGGATTCAGAAACAACGATGACACGTTCACAAAAACTTTTTTTTTATTAATGGTTTACAGATGTCCTTTCCACTTTCTCTCTCGAGACAATAAATTTATGGTGTTGTTTGCGAGCCAGTGGGGACACTGAGTTTCAGCATTTTCAAGGATGTGATGGCGTGTGGGGAGTGATTTAACCTCGTTTCAGAATTTAATTACCACGAATTGGGTCAGGTCATTATTTCAATTTTGACCATTTATCCGCCTGTCCATGGTGCCACTCGCCTAAACATGTGATTAAGGAATTTCTCAAATCATTATTAAGTTAACAACGCCAGCTAGAAGGCCTTTTACAAGCCATAAGCGTGATAGGCGCACACACACCCACACACACACACACATATATATATATATTTTTTGGGGGGAGGGGTGCAAAATTTGTGTCAGTTCACTGTATTGATAATGTTGTATTTTTCATCGAAATATGCTCTGCAAAAGATAAAACTTAGAAGTGTGAACCAAGGCTGTATTTTAAAATTTCGTATGTATCCTATGTCATCGAGGTATCCTCCAATCCCCCCCCCCCCTCTCCTCCCCCGCTTGTTAAAAAAAATGGATTTATTGAAGGCAAATTTAAGGTTATTTTCATTCAATTATTATCATTATTTTATATATATATATATATATATATTTTTTTTTTTTTTGGTCTTTTCTTAAACAGGGACGTTTTACATTTGCTTTGTATTGATGGGAACGGATCAGAGGAGTGCACTTTGCAAAAGGATGCCATGGCTTCGCCAACAGAGGGCACTCTACCGCTAACAACGAATTCATCATCAAGAAATTGCAACGCCAGTGGCATCTTTTTTCTTGCATTCATTGCTATTTTTGTGAACATTACAAAATATTTTCTCCACCACACGTAACATTAAGATGGTATTTTTATATTTTTTGTTACATTTATCCCATAATGTGCCAGTCTGAAAAATATGCTTAAAACCCGTTGACAACTAAATTATTAAAGTCCCATAGGTTTAACACTGTTCCCATCCGGTTCCAGTAGCCACTAGCCAGTGGGTTGATTTTCACAAAATCAGAACATGAAAAGGTTGAAAAAAAAATCCATAATATGCCATTCACATTCCAAAGCAATCTTTTAGAAAAATGAACATAGTGATTTTTTTAACGATAACACACATAAATACTTTTGTTAAGCAATCTTCCAGTTTACTTCATAGTACTGAATATTCTAATGCAGTATGTAAAAATATCTAGTAATGTATGAATTTTACGTGTCGGCGATTGAAAGCACACCGACGAGAATGACTCAAAAGGACCTTTTATTTTGCGTTCACGAAAACGGCACTTCTTGAAAATAAAAACGGATTGAGAATTTATACCAAAATCTATGAAACGCCAGAAATTAAAACATTCTCTTACAACATTTTCATAATTATTTTCCGGCGTTCTGAAATATATCTTCAGTGTAAGTGATGTTGTATTTACATCATTACAAGGTTGTAATTCAATTCAGTGAATGTGCTGCATTAAAGTCTAGGGTCTGTTTTATAGTTGGGGCAGATTTTTGACGTTCGAAATCATTATGGCGTGTTTTATGTAAAATGATACTGTATGAGATTTTTAATCTTTGTAAATTTTTCTATGAGGCTTTTGTTTTACTGCAAAAATATGAATTTCGAAATATGATTGTTTCTTTTGCATTAATTTTAGTAGACAATATTATCGACTTTGTAAAAATTGTAATGATTATGTACGATATATCAAACATAATTGTTAACCCTTTTTAGTGATGTTCATTACCTGGGGGAACACCACCTCCCCCCCCCCCCCCCCGATCAGCCAACTAGTTGTAATCTTTTAATTGTCAGAGAGAATATGAGCGTAGTAAAGTAAAGTAAAAAGTAAATATGATCTCTTTATTTTTTTGTCAGGTATGTTTTTATGCTTCCCTTTCTCTTTTCAAAACAAATATGCGCCTATGTCTATTCACATCATTCACCCCCCCCCCCCCCCAACAAAAAAGAGGGCATGATCTATCATTTTTACCACAGGCTAGCGGAAAGCAATTCCCTTTGGTAAATCAACAAACTTACCAAACTTCGAATTTCAGAGAAAATCGAATAGTTGCTTTACAACGGTGGTTTTTTTTTTCTTCTTCTTCTTTTTCTTATGTGGTTATTTTTCTATTCATCATGCAGATAGCTTATGAGTTATGGTGTAAGATCCGATCATTTTGTCGTAATATAAACTTGAGCGATGATTCCATATACGGTCAGTAAAATACAGTAAAATATATCTTTAGGCTATCAACCATGACTAGATAACTTTTAAATGGACACATTATAGCTATAGCCGTATTGCAGAGCAGCTGGATCCCACGTAATCATTATAATGTAAATATGAAATTATTTGTATATAAATGATATTTAATTATTGCAATATGCGCGACGTGGTGAATTAGGGTTTTCATTTATATCTTCCATTTCACTTGTAGAAAGTTTGCTTTGTTTCGCAACAGCTTTTCTGTCGATGTACCATGGACACAAATTGTATTTGTATTTTTGCATATCTTATGTCTCATTTTATGAAATTATTAAAGATATTCCAAGCAGTACTTTAGTGTATTGTCTCTATGTAGTATATTAGCAGGGTGTTCGTGAAAATGTGGCACTTTTTTAAAAAATCCAGTCGGTAGTTTGAAAATTAGTGGTATATCAAAATGTATATATATATATATATATATATATATATATATATATAAACTTTCTTAAGAAGCTGGGGAGGGGTAAAATGCTCCTTGGATGACGGGATGATGGCGGAACATTCAAGTGTTGTTTGAACCATAAATGAATTCCATAATTTTAAAACTGGTACTCGACCAAAAAAGTCTCTTAACTGCAATGCAATATCCAGAGCAAGGGCTCTGGCAATATCTAGAGTACCTACATATGTAGGTACTCTAGCAATATCATGAATATAGCGCCAGCTACGGGTTTCAACCTAAGTTGAGTTCAGTGCTGAATGTGGATATAATTTCAACTGTATCAAACAAACGGACATATAAAATTAACTTTTTTTTTTGGGGGGGGGGGGGTAGAGATAAAAGACATACAGAGTGAAGGAGTGAGGGATCATCAAGACCAGGGGCCTGTAACATAAAAATCTTACGATTGAGAAAGAGAGACAGATAGAGAGAGGGAAAGAGAGACAGAGACAGAGAATGAGAGAGAGACAGAGAGGGAGAGGCACGGGTGGGGGAGGGGGTTGACAAATTCAGCCTATATTTTTCATCCTGATTGTCTTCCCTTTGCTTTGCTTCTCATTTTTCTTAAATTCTCTTCTGATGATTCTAATACGATTAGAGCGGATCCTCAAAATGCGTCAGGCGCGGATCCGGGGAGGGGGCACAAAGGGCACGTGCCCCCTTTGAGCCAAAAGTATGTCTGATGCCCTCTCTTTAAAAAAAAAAGTGCCCCCCCCCCCTTTCGAAGTGAGAAGCGCTTTTTTTTTCTTTTTTTTTTTTTTTTTTGCTTGTCAAAGAATTTTGTAAGGAAAAGTGTAGCTGAAAATATGACTTTTTTTTTTTTTTTTTTTTGCTTGTCAGAATTTAGTGTGCTCTCTCTTTCACTAAATCCTGGATCAGCCCCTGAAATGCATCAAAGTGTTGTTAAACATTCTTCAACTCTTGTTCCTTGTTTACTGTGGAGGGTTTGAGAGGCCATACATTGTCATACCCACACTTAAGCAGTCATGGGGTGCCTTGTTGGTCAATATAGTCTAAAGGAACATTTTTTTTTCTACTTCAAAGAGTGTAGACAAATGTTGCTGATGTAATCATTTTTTCTCGTTTGTCATGTTCTGTCATGTTTGTCAGAAAAAAAAAAACGAACCCTGAACCAATGGTGGAAGGGCTCATTCAAAATGGAACTGAAAAGAGTGTCAAATACTGTGTATCTGACAGAATCTGTTTAGAAATACCTCCGACCCCCTCCCCCCTCCCCCCTCCGCCCTAACTAAGCTTCCAAATATCCATATATAGCTAAAAGGCCTTGAAAAATATAAAGTCGAATATCAACAATGTAGTAAGTTAAACACAAACCACTTAGAAAAGTTTAGTAAGTTCACATATTGTATTTACACCCGCAGTGATTATATAAACTCGTCAAGATTAGACGGATAAAAATGGACGAAAATCGTACTCTACGAAGTATCTTCAATATCCCAAAACTGTTGTAAGTAAAATATGAATAATGATGTTCCTTTTCATGTGTTTCCCTTACGTCACCCCTTTTGAACACACCCACAAAATGCAAATAAAAAGAACAAAAGGAAAAGCTTCTTTTGAAGTATAGTGATTACGCTTCTTTAAACACATTCTACGTTTGAAGAGTTAATTTGCCCAAAGGCGCTAAATCCATTTAGAGTGATTTCAAGTAAATCAAGGATTTCTATTTAATCCATTTCTCTCCTTCGAAAGATATTTTTTTTCACAGTTGGAAGTACTACGTAACCATTAGACCTCCAAAATATAGAATGAAAAGATATCCTGCATGATAATTTTTTTGGGGTATAATTTTTTGTATTTCATACAAAATTTCCGATGGTGCGAAAAATTTCTTTTCCGAAAGGCGCTAAATCCGTAAAAATAAAAAAATACATTTATTCTAGAAAAAAATACTACTCATAAAGGATTTCTTTTATTTTCATTTGTTAGATGACAAATGTTGGCACTTTCAACTGTCAAAAGTTTTGATGTTTCGAAGAAAGAAAAGGGTGTGAATAAAAATAAAAAATCCTTGATTTTTGCAAATGCAGGATTTAGCGCCTCTTGGGGAAAAAAAAATTGGATTTAGCGCCCTTTGGAAATACACGTATTTTTAAACTCATTTTTCTACTTTCCTAATATTTGTACGAATATTAAAATGAGTCACACTGAAGTGCATATGGAACAAACATCCAGTCCTACCAGTGCCTTGGTTTCGGTGAAAAATGGATTTAGCGCCTTTTGAAAATAAGCTCTTCATGTACATTCCATGTAAACATTCCGAAGTCGATGCAAATATCATCATTCTTAGTTCTGCGGACCTCGTGAACGAAATTGAAAAACTAGGCCATTTTGGGGGTGTCCTCCCATCGTGACGGCCTAACTGTTATGGCGCAAACATTCTGAAGTCGACTGCAAGATGCAAATATCAATTACGGAATTAGGATTCTCGGGAGGGGGGGGGGGGGGGATCTGAAAATTGTCAAACAAGCAACAAAATTCAATTAAAGATTATCTATAAAAATGTTATGACACTATTCAAGTGTGTTAAGTTTTGGGTGTAAATTTTCTGACGGCAAGGGGCACTTTCTTGCGTTCAAGTGTTTTTTTTTTTTAAATCTTAGTTGTGGTTGCCATCCATCCCCCCCCCCCCCATCGGCCTATGTATTTTAGTGATATACACAGTTCAGTGAAGCTTAGCCGATGATGGAATTAATGCTCTTGCCCTACATGAATACTGACAACTCAATTCAAAATACGTGTTGTTACATATTGCTGGATAGGGAGGGAAAAAATATCACGTGGTTTAGTCTTGTTTACGTCACTACTCGCTTTGAGGGTGACGTGATAGTGGAGTAAATCTTGATATAAGGGATTTTCGACGTTTTAATTGCTTATCAAAACACATTTGGTCTACTTTATCTCCTTTTCCCACAGTACTTCCACCATAAGGTCAATTTACATAAGGATTAATTTAACCTAATTCGAGATTGAAAGGCCAATGCACTATTTACACAATCTTATGCAATTCCGAATTTGGTGGAACGTTGCGTTATGTTACCTTTTTCCCCCCCCTTTTTTTTTTTTTTTTTTTTTTTTTTGCTCATGAAGGCTGCCAAAAGAGTACTTTTTAATGGTGACCTTTCCCCTGGACCTTTGCACGGGACGTGTCAATTCGATTACGCTATTACCTACCATATGTCCAAGGGCGGCGCCAGGGTGTTTTGACAGAGGGGCAAGATGACCCATAGGTGAGTTTACTTACATTTTAAATGAAAAAATAGGGGTATTATATAGTTACATGGACCAACCCTCTCTTTTCCCAAACTGTTCTTTGTTCTTTCTCTTCTTATTTCTTCTTTATCTCCTTTTTCTTTCTTTCTTTTTTTTTTTTTTTTTTTTTTTTTTGTCACTTGAAAAATCACAAGGGGGTGGTCGCCCTCTGCTCCCCTGTAGCGCCGCCCCTGCGTATGTCGGTCAGTTAAGTCAATGAAGGCAATTAGTCCGCGCCATTAATAATTTAACGCAATTTTGGCCAATGCCACAGTTTTCCAAGGGCAAACTCACATGGTGTTCATACGACACATGCATGCTCTGGTGACCATTGCTCCGCGTCATTTCTTACAGCAACCGGAGAATGAACTGAAAGGAGAATGAAACCATAAGGAAAATCAATTTTATTGAAAAGAGGGGGAGAGAGAAGTAATTTTAAAAAGTTCCATCAAAATCGTTTACGAAATGAGAAACTTATGGAAGTTTGGAAAGTCGCGATTTACTTTCTTTGGCGATCCTCCTTCTTAGCTCAAGATCATGGGAAAATGTACATGTATTTGATACAACATAATGTTGAGTTCACCAGTGGCGTAGCTAGATTTCGTTTTAGGGGGGGGGGGGAAGGTGCAGGGAGGGGGGGAGTTGAAGCGCGGAAGCTCCGACGTTTCTTTTTCACTGTTCCTATTTATTCCCTATCTTCTTACCTTTTTCTTTTCTCCCTCACGCTTTTTCTCTTCCTTTTTTCTTCCTTTTTTTTTCTTCCTTTTTCTTTTTTTTTTTGGTGGCGTTTTTTGGGGGGCGACCGCCCCCATCACCCCCCTTGCTACGCGCCTGGAGTTAACAAAGAAACAAGCAGCATCTTTAGAGATAATGGATAAAATATGAAATTTGTGAACAAAACATATTGAGAGTTGTCCTAAACCTGCCATTTGAAGCAACATTGCCAATTTGAGGATCGCCATAGAAAGTAAATTGAGACTTTCAAACTTTTACAACTTACGAATTTCGTAACAGATTTTGATGGAGCTTTTTTTTTTAATTGCTTCTCTCTATCCTCTCTTTTTCAATGAAATAGATTCCCTCAGGGTTTCATTCTCCTTTAAACTCTGGACCAAACTTTTGTCCAAGATACACGGCTAGGGTCAGGGTTGCAGTAAGGTTCAGGATAGGCCAAGGGGTTACTGTAGTTGCCCTGAAGTATGCTCGACAACAGGTCATGTGCGACGTGAATTTCGCATCCCAGGTCATGAATTTCGCATCGCGGGTCGTGAATTTCACGCCTGGGTTGCAAAGTTCGCGCCGCGGGTCATGAATTTCGCATCGCGGGTCGTGAATTTCACGACTGGGTTGCAAAGTTCGCGCCACGTGTCATGAATTTCATGACCTGGGATGCGAAATTCATGACCTGGGATGCGAAATTCACGTCGCACAGGACCTGTTGTCGAGCGTACTTCAGGGCCACCATAGTATGGTTACGGTTTGGTATTGGAAACATCGTCGCAGCATTTTGTGTGGTCACACTCGCGGCACGTCAAATACCACACATGGCTATCGTCGCTGAAGCAGTAATGCGTCAGGTAAATGACGAGTGCATCATGTTAATGAGTCCAATAAACACGAGGCCTTATTTCACGATGTCGATTATGCTGACTTAAAAAAAAAAATGATAGTCAACTTATCAGTAGGTGTAATTAGCGTAGTGAAATAAAACCTCGTGTATGAGGGCAGGCCCTTGACTCTCCTTTCGAGATGTCTTGAGTTCTATCCTTCACTTTTAAACATGCGGTGTCAGATTGACCCGGAAAGAGTCCGTTGGGGCCACGCTCCGTTCCGGGTCATAAAAATGACCTGGGATAGGGTCGTGAAGACTTGCTTCTCGGCCACATCTGATCTCATTCCAGGACATTTTTGACACGGGACGGAGTGTGGCCCCATCTGACTCTTTCCGGGTCAATCTGACCCCGCATTTCGAAGCATAATGGCTATTCTTTCCGAGGCCCTGCAATTATCATTATCCCAGTAATTGCAAGGTACCCAGTTACACCTGGGTCGAGAGTGGCAAATGTGGATTAATGTCTTGCCAAAAGATGTTAGTGACGATCTGGCATTCGAACCCTCAATCTTTGGATTAAGAGTTCAAGTGAATGAACCACTATACCACGGCACCTCCTTCTTGTTGTTGCTGCTGCTCCAATTCTCGGTGTTCCTTTTTTTTTGGGGGGGGGGAGTGTGGGGGTTTCGCTTTGCTTTTTTGTTTTTTAATACTTTATATGGGAAATTTTCAGCCGACTTTTTCACAAATATGGCTCATCCCCGCCCTTACCAACTGTGGATGGTCTATTGACGCCCCAGGTCGGAATACAATCACTTTGTTTGTATTTATCCTATTAAAGCTGTCAGATAAACAACATTACCATAAAAGCGATTTACTTTTATGCTATACTTTATCTTTATCTGTATGTGATATTTAGATATTGTTATGATGGAGGCATTAAAATTGCCTTCTGGAATAAGGGAAAATGTACTTTGAATCTAATAAAATGATTATTAAATCATAATTGTAGTTAGGCGCTATTGTTAGCATTATAACCACGGGAGGAGGGTTGAGGGCGGGTCGTCGTAGCTAAACGTAAGTTATAGACCAATACCACAACGCAAGAGGGCAGCAGACTGTTCGACACAGTTCAACATACTGCGGTGGGCGCTCCAACTTTTATAGTACACAAGTCAATAGCGCGTTATAAACATTCGTTCGATTTTGATCTATTTTGACCAATTTATGCAGATTTCTTTTAATATTTGCAATGAGAAATTATCAGGGAAGTTCAGGTCGCAGCTGTGGGGTGCTCAAAATGCCACAAGAATTGGAGAAAGTTTAAAAATTGGAAGCTAACGAGTGCGAAATTCACTCGCTTTTGACTCATGAAGCCTGTTTGTGTGAGAAGCCTTACTCCCTACACAGGTTTCCGTAAGCATTGTGAAGGAATTCGTCGCCAGTGGGTAAAAACATTAACAGAAAGGACTTTGAAGTCAAAAAACATTATCATTATGTAATTTGGCGTAAAATTTAATGAGTGAAAACATGACTCTGTGAACAGGGTAAGAATGAGGGCTCCCGTTTTCTACGGCTTCTATGCTGCAATCGAACTTTTACTGACAAAACTAAGTTGAAAAACCATCGAAGGTACAAAAATACATCATACCTTAATCTGTCAGATATGGCCATTGTCTTACCTCATCTACCCATGTATCCATGCTTTATTTCATTGATCTAGAATAAAGTAAATGGAACAATATCAGGGCATATCGCATGTCTTACATTCATTTTGTACACAGAGCCAACCGCGGTCAGCGCGCTTGCCCATCACAGCAATGGCGTCGCCGATAGAGGGCCAAATAAATAAACCGGAGGTGAAATTGGTCTATAGAGCCCTTTTAGTTGTATCGTTCCATATTTTACTGCACAAATTACATCAAAGATCATTTACTGAAAAGGTATTGTCCGGAATTCCAAAAAGGATTTTGATTTTCAGTTCAAACAATTCAGTTGACGTCTCTGACTGTAAGTAATTTTCTAGATTTATGTTCAAGCCGAGATTTTCTTGTCCCCTAACCACTTCCACCCCTTTACTTCGACTTTGACCTGCATTAAACCTCAATTTGACCTTGACATCCCTAGTTAGTCCTATTTGCCTCCACTTAAATCGGACCTCATTAATCCAGTTCAATGAGAGATTTATTTGTTCTTTTTTTTTTCTTCTTTGAAATAAGGAAGCGGTATCATATACGACCCAGCAGTGGTGTCATAGCTAATGCTAATGTTCTGACATTGATGAAGCATACAATGCTTCGGTATCATAAAGCGCTTTCTATTTTAGATTGGCAAACGATATTGGTAGGCCTATAGCTTTCGTAGGTCACAACAATTCAAACAACAGTCAGTCGGACATCCTTAGCTTATTGTCAAAGAAGGCCGGTAACGACTGATTATATATACCATGCGCTTTTCCCGTCGAGTTCCAAATGACTATCAACTAATGAACTATCAGCAGTCAGGTCCTGCTCTTTGTCAGACTGAAACAATGGATCAAAGAGCTTGCGTGAACTGTGTTTTCAAAGCTTAAGTGCAAAGGGATCATCGATTCCTAAAAACGGGGGTAAATCAAAGTCATTGCTGTCAAAGGTCTACACACGGAAACGGCTGCAGGCGGATAATTTGCTGAATATTGAAAAGATACCTTCACGGCCTTGTTGCTTTTAAACTTTAGTTTGAAGGAGTATTGCAGGGAATAGATTTTTCATCGAAAATGGAATATTACATAAGTCGGGCTGTTTTCACATTTCTTCTCGGTGCGTTTTTGTTAGCTGCCGTCATTGAAAAATCACATTTTGCAGCAGGTGAGTACGTTTTGGTTTGGTTGGGGGGTTTTGAGGCGCTTATCATTACTAAATTAGAATATTTTCGCCTCAGTGAAATTGTACGATTCAGTGAAAATGTCTGAATATTTTCCCCCAAAATATCTGTTAATCTGTCGATAAAGCAAGAGTAATATTTCGCTCCAGAAAAATCAGTGAGAATAATGTTTTTATTATTATTATCATTTGGGGGGGGGGATAGTGTGGGCATGACACAGTATACCTTTTTTTTCCCCTTCTTTTTTAACAGAATTTGAAAGGGGAAACTTTTATCACAACCAACTATATGAAAACTGCATAACGCATTTATCTATTATACTTATAGAATCGATTTGTAAACAAGTATTTTTTTTTGGAGGGAAGGGGAAGAAAACAGGATAATGAGTGGACATTGGACCGTGAACTGTGTATGCATTTTTTTTTATTGCATGTTATCCCAGGTTTATAACATCTCTCTGAAAGTTTCAAAGTTTAAATTTGTTTATAAAGTGCCCATGATGTCTTAGAGTAATATCATTTTACGTGTGTAAGTGTGAGTTTGAAACGGGTAGGGGAAAGACTCTACATGTACAGTATTTTTTCGAACACCGTGACTGCTAATTCGGAGTTCCCAACTTAAAATGACCGTAGTTTTTCCGGTGCACCAGTTTGGCCAGGGAGGGAAGGGCGAATATCGACTTCATAGATTTCTAAAATTTGATTGATCATTAAAGTGTCGTCGACTTTTATTGCTCTTTTATCCATTAAAATCTCGCGATCCTATTTTCAAACTTATCCGCTGCTCGAGTATTATAGGTTTTGTTGTGCATATTGCTGGTTTCAACTTTGTTTGGGGCTGGCAGCCCGGTAGAGCACCTTATTTCCTAAAGTATCATTTTTTATATAGAAAAAAAAATTGATTGGATAATATTGATATTTCATTTTTAGAGTCAGGATGTGACAGGCCTTTTTTCATAATTATACACGAAGGCGTCATTTTCTCAATATCCTTTTTTCCTTTTCCCCCTCTTTAAAGATGAAGGCTACAGGAACGGGACATTAAAGCGAGTTGACAATGCCTTTTAAAACGTATGTTTTATATATTCCATTCGTGACATCACTGTCTAGATAGGATATATAAGGGGCGTAGATAGTGGGGGGTATGGGGGTATGCATCTTCCCACTTTTTGAAGAGGATGTACATATGTGTGTATATAAATATATATCCACGGGGAAATCATTCCCCCCCCACCCCACCCCAAGTAATTCCTGTCTGCGCCAATGTACATAACCAACATGTCAATACCAAGGAGTTATCTATACCTTGGTCAATACAACACCGATTCTGTTAATTAGTTTACGACCATTGCAATAACTGAATGTCCTTGTTCCCATTTCCATCTGGCAACACGAACGTTATACCTATATCTTTTATATTATCAGAGTATTTTACGCATGGGCGGCTGGAGCTGGAGCTGGGGACTGCAGCCCCCCCCCCCCGAAAAAATCGGATAAATGGGCCTAATGTATATAATTTTTTAAAGGAATAAATCAAGAAAATCAAATTTTGGGGAAACAATAAGAAAAAATGAATAAAATTGTTCAAATGAATAAAACAAATCCCTTATGAATTGTAAAGACCATGAAAACTTAATCTCTCTTAAGCTTGCGAAATCATAAAACCGCAAGGGCTTCAGTGTCAGCCCCCCCCCCCCCGCCCCCCCAACTCCAAAAATGTTCCGCAGCCCCTGATACGAACCGGTAAAAGTAATTAATTCACATTATGCACAAATTCACAATGCCATAATGCCCTTGGTCATATTTTTTTCAATGAGGTAACACTAACAAATACATTACCTAAATACATTAAATTATAATCGCAAAGACTACCAACCGTGGCAATGTTTTAAAAATACATATGTTTTGGTTGGTGTTACTTATCATATTATCAAGGAACGTATTGAGGGGGGGGTGGTAGGGACGAGGCCCGGAAGGATGTATTGGTAATTAATTCATAAACTTGCAATGGCAAGTTGGATGCCCTTGCCCTTGTTTCTAAAATATAACAGCTATACATGTACACTAAATTGTGTTTCAAATGTTATTGAGTGTCATTTTTGAAAACAATTTATATTACACTTTCATTAATGTTCCATCATCATGAAAAAAAAAAAAACATGATTGCAGGGTTTCTTAATGATGAGGCTGGGAAAGTTGGTGGAATTAAGGATGTGTAATTAAATGCGTTATAATACGTACAATATATGCCCTTGCTCTAATATTGCAACAATGAAAACTGCACCATTGTATTAACTGGCATTGTTTGAAAGAAAAAATGTACGCTTTGTTTTTTAGTGCAATTAATTTTATCATCATGGAACTTAATAATGATCTAGGAGAGTTTGGTAAGGATGAGGCTTGGAAAATTGGAAAGGTCAATAGATAGTTACTTTTTATTGCATGAATGTCTTTCATTTCCATATCGTAACAATGACAACTACAAGTTTTCAAAGCTAATTGTCATTGTTTATTAAAAAAAAAAAAAAAAAAATATATATATATATATATATATATATATATATATATATATATTGTATTTTATGAAATATTATTAATTCAGTCATCATGGAATACAATAAGAGAGGAAACATTTTTTTTTCTTCAGGAATGGGGCTTAGAAGGGAGTCTTAGTAATTACTTTAAAATGACAAGTTGCCCGTGCTCTCATTTCTATCATGTCTATATTGTAATATTATGTACACTGTAAAAAAAAATATTGGGTAAAACTTCAACCAGCACGAGGGTAATTATAATTATGTCCAACCAACTTTGGGCAAGCTTTTTAGCAATGCGGTAAAAATAAGCAGTAATTACTTAGAATGGGCAAAATTTCCATCAATTGGATAAAATGAAATGGCCCAAAGAAATGCCCAAAGTAGGTTGGACATATAATTACCCTCATGGCATATTTTTACCCAATATTTTTTAGAGGGTACATGAAATTATGTTCAGACAAGGTAGGGGGTATTTGAACCTTCCACCAGCGTCACATTAATGTTATCATCCCGGAGCATGGTAGGCATGCTGGGGGCAAGGCTCACATGAGGGTGTAACACTGTAACTAAAAATGCAAATATTTGTACATGGGAACGAAGCAAATATTCACACAAACACGTCAAGTTTCAACATGTAATTACATAAAGATAGATCTGCAAACACATTATATGCAGTAAAATAATGTTGTTTGCCTTTCCATTCTTCGGCCACTAACTGCCTTAGATCTCATGACCAAGCCGAAGAGTCTTGGCGGCATTAATGCACACCAAATAACAGTTTCATCAAGTGCATGTCACCGAGGAAGGGGAAACGTATTGGGGGGAGCAGGGGCGGCCGCCCTATCATTTTTCAAGTGATTAAAAAAGAAGATGAGAAGAAGAAAGACGAAGAGAAGAAAGAGAAGAGAAGAAGAAATAAAGAAGAAAGAAGAGAGACGAAAGACAAGAAGGAAGGACAGAAAGAGAAAGAACGAAGGAAGAAAAGAACAGAAGGATAGAAGGAAAGAAAGAAGACAGAGAGAAGGGAGATAAAGAAGGAAGAGAAAAGAAGGAAAAGAAAGAAAGGAAGAAAGAAAGAAAGAAAGAAAGAAAGAAAGAAAGAAAGAAAGAAGAGTATGGGGAAGAGAGGACAGGGTCATGCAACTATATCATAGCCCTTGTCCATTCAAAGGAAAGGGAACACTGCACAGAGACAAGTCAATTTTATTGCAAAGAGAGGACAGAGAGACATGAGAGAAGCAAAGTTAGATCAAAATTGGTTACAGAATGAGAAAGTTATGAAAGTTTGAAATGTCTCTATGTACTTTCTGTGGCGATCCTCAACTTGGGATTATCGCTTTAGACTGGCAGGTTTTTGTGGACAAATCTACATACGATTTGTACCAAATTTTCTGTTTTTCCCGTGAGAGTTCAGTTTTCCTTTGAAACATTTTACTCACCTGTGGGCCAAGGTTAAAAATCAGAAAAACCCTCAAAACTATCTACCCCCACCCTTTATCAAAGTACTCTGGCGCCGCCCCTGCATTTCAGATTTCACAGGTATATTAGTATTCTAATGAATATTACCCCACCAGGGCCCATTGCATAAAACTAGCGTTTGAACGCAACTCGGGAAGGGAAAATCAAACGAAACTTTATTTTCAGCCAATCAGAAGTAAGGACTTGCGTTTGATTTTTAGTTACGATCAAACGCAAGTTTTATGCAACGGGCCCCAGAGCTCTCTGTGTGAGTCTGCTGTTCGGGAAATTCAACAATTCCAAAAATGTCTGGTGAGGGCATAGGTTTTATTAACATTTTACAATGTTATACAAAAAAGACGGACTTAAATCCGAAGATTAAGAATCTGGATTATAAAAATCTTTATTTCAAATAAAGTGATATCAGAGTCCATTTCTCCAATTTTTCTGCTGAAATAAACACAAAAATAGCTCTTTCATATACTATTTTCATGGGTGTTTTTTTTTTTTTCAAACTGAAATTTAGATGTTCTAGATGATTTTTTTATAATCAGGGAGCGAACGCCGCCAGTAGCAGTGGAGCTGGGAAATAAATTTCCTATTACATTAATGGGAACATGTTATGTCACGTGAAAAAAAAAGAAGTGCTGGACCTTCAACGCTGTTTCCGCTGGTGTTATCCTCCATTCTTATCAAGAAGCACAAATAACAGTACTTACGGATGTCAACGTATGACACCGCTGGGTCTGTCTCGTCCATTGTGGGCAGTATTTGGTGACCCAATTCATGCTGACCTTGCAGGGGCGGCGCCAGGGTATTTTGATGGGGGGGGGGGCAAGTTAACCCATAGATGAGTTTATTACGTTTTAATGAAAAAATAGGGATATTAGTTGCATGATCCAGTCCTCTCTTTGCCCATACTCTTCTTTCTGCCTCCTCCTTTCCTTTCATTTTTTCCTCCTTTTTTTTTAATACTTGAAAAATCGTAGGGGACGGTCACCCCCTGCCCCCTGTAGCGCCGCCCCTGTGATCTTGGCATTTGTTTGTAGATCATTCACGGAAGCGACTAAAGGACGTAAAACAAGTGTGCTTTGAGTCACGTTGCATTAGGCCTGAAACCTTTAAGATATTGAGGCAAATTGGTAGCCTATTGACATGACAATAAATGATTCAAATGGTTATACAAAACATCCACCGGTGAAAACTGCGTGGAATTAATTTCATACACTATCCGAATTCTCAGTACTGTCGAGCCCCAGACTACATGCTATTTCGAACATTAACCAAAACCCTATACCTAATCATACTCAAATCCTAACTCGTAATCCTGGACAAAATGAACCGGCGTATATGATGTTGAAACGCCCACTATGTCCACTGAAATGTGTTTTGTTGATGTCGTCCTGTAAAACTTTAAATCTTGTGAACTTCTTTAATTTTTTAAGTGAAATAAACAGAAAATATATTTTCATTTTTGTGGTGTTTTTAAACCTGTTTTCATGAAATATATTCCACATTCATTAAATCAGCTTTCTGCCACTTTCCAGACACCACTGCATTATGTTTGCCTAATTTCAGCTTTAAATACCATGGATTTTTGGACGGTATTTGCGTATGTCATTTTACTTTCATCAAAGCTTCCATGTATTTTGTATACCATTGAAGCAACCCCTTTGTCAATTTTTATCGTTTTATTATTCATGACTTATGAAACGGTTGTGAATCAGCTAAACCGGAACAGAATATAACATATGGGGCGCAGGCATTCCTCTCTTTATGAATTTATGTGGCTAATCTACGGCAATGCCTGGGTCCAGCGATATAAAAGGTCACTAGCATTATGGATCGGGGGGGGGGGGGCGGGGGTACTAGTTTTACTCGATGAATGTGATATGAATTAACCATGCCCTCGATTTAATTGACGTCGTGTGAGGGGTCCTATTTCTTTTCTCATCCCTTCCTCCTCTTGTCCCCCTTCTCTCCCTCCCTCCCCCTCCCCACCCTCTCTCTCTCTCTCTCTGTTTTTTTTTCCGGGGGGGGGGGGCACATAATCTCTGATACCCATGTAGTTGCATCGCTGTGCTTAATTTCCTTTTGTGCCCCCCAGACCCAAAATATCAATGGAAAGAAAAGGATAATAGGGGGGGGGGGAGAGAAATCGTGAGAGATTTCTCGTTTTCAAGGCAAGGAAATCGAAGGCATATTCAAACAATTGTCACCTGCGTCCATTGTCAAATTCGCTCAAATTTGTAACTAGTGCACTGAACAGAGTTCAAATTAATGCTCTCCGAAATGAGTAATGAGTTTATTTTCTTTCGATACAAAGTTAAACAGATTATGAGAATGGGCACATCATACTTTTCATACATTTGGAAATTTCGTCACGTACTCTGTGTAATCATAATTATCTCATTCTTCGAGCAAAGAGACAAGCATATAACTAAAAACGTGACAACGAGATTTGAAGAAAATACAAAAGTCTAAAACAAAGGGACTCATAATGGTTCTTAAAATGGAATAACAGCGAAGTAAACAATAGCTATTTACCCATGTTTTCGAAATTAGATATCAATTTTTCATCAATGTTCTTGAGACATGTGAGATGTATAATGATATCACTGACTGGTGTAGAATAGTTAACTAGGACAAAAGTTATCTTCTCTTAAGGTATTAAAAAACAAGAGTTGGAATTCGAAATTTTAACAGATAAAATAACAGCGAACAACGTCAGAATGATATCAGCATCTACTTGAACAATGAGTCGCTTTGGATAGTCTCCAGCGGGTCTGTATTATGATAAGGAAATGAATGATTCCCTACACCCTATTTCATCCCCCCCCCCCTCTCTCTCTCTCTCTCTCTCTCTCTCTCTCTCTCTCTCTCTCTCTCTCTCTCTCTCTCTCTCTCTCTCTCGTTATACTAGTAATTTCGTGGTGTTTTTATGAACCGACCAATACTTCAAGATCAAATTCGACGAGTCGGAGTATCGCTCGATACTCTGATGATGAATCGGAATCCACTTGAATCATGTTAATGCACTTTCCATTTAAACAGGACCTCAAAATTCTGTCAGTATACAGATCCTGTCTCAAAGTATGTAACGAGAAGAAGAATGAATTTGAAATTTTGACCCCAAATTGACTGAATCGTCGGTTGACAAAAACGCCAACGATTACTATCTCCTTCTCCCCTCTCGAATTTTTTCCTACGTCCGTCACATTGCCACACCGACGCCAAACCAACCAATAACATATACCGTTTAACATTTAGTTTTCTTTTAAGAAGTGTTTTATTTTTCATTCAGTGATCAAAATTATACATGATAGTGACAACAAAAAGAAAAGTAGTATGATATTTTAATTTAACAAACAAACAGAGGTACAACGTATGCTATTACTTTTTTTTAAACACAATTTTTTTTTTTCATTCAGTGATCAAAATTATACATGATAGTGACAACAAAAAGAAAAGTAGTATGATATTTAATTTAACAAACAAACAGAAGTACAACATATGCTATTACTTTTTTTGAACACGCATGCAGACATTGGTGTCAATATGCCTATAGCACTTCATTTATTTGATGTACGATAAAAGAGCAATGTAGATAAAATAAGTGCCGCGCCGGGGATCGAACCCCCGACTTTCGCGTCTCCCGTCAAGCGCCTTAAACCACTTGACCACGGCACCTCCATTACAACCCAATATCGATTACATAAAAACGGACTCACTACAGAAAACTCAAAGTAACCTTATATTTTCATTGATTGAAAGTAAACGAAAATAATATTTCATTCCTTCTCCCTCCCCTTCCTTAGAGGACCTCGCATCTCCCCTCCCCCGTAATGTCCCCATTTTCACCTAAATCGCCCTCCCATCCTCAAAGATGACTGCTCGTGCGTAGTTTTCTGTTCGGTCTAATATCGGTTTAGTATGGGTTCCATCGGTGTGACAGGGGTATCACACTCGATTCCATTTTACCGATTCCTCGTATACACTCTAAACTATCAGCTGCAGGATTTGAGAACTACAAAGACCATGAGTGCAAACGCGTCTGCGAGTATCCACAAAGCCCAAAGACATGCCGCTACAACTTCACTGTGGAATGGTACTACGCTATGTCCAAAGCCTGCTACGGGTGTCCCTTCAACCTGACCGACTGTGAGCGACCCCACTGTATCCCGCTGAACGGCGTGCCGCGGTCGATCTCTGTCGTCAACCGCATGTTTCCAGGTCCAAGTGTTGAGGTAAGTATCCGTGTGTGAACTTATGAATGTATCTACCGTCTACCGTCATGTAGATGCCATTATCCCAAACGTCAAGTAATAGCTTCGGCTAAGCTCTATTTTGAGTGACCACTCGTACAGCGTGATTATTTCTCGTGAGGGCGTGCTGGAGTACCTACATAAAGAGAGTATTGACATAGTGACATATTTCTATTTTGAGGTGCTTATCGGTATTGAATAGAAATGTTGCGTAACAGGGGAAACAAAATGGCGTTCAAATTTTGGTTTGTAGCTACTCTCATTATGTAGATACTCTAAAGTCCCAGAGTGGCCTCACATAAACATGATTTTTTTTTTCAGCGTGATATACCAGTATAAATCGATCTAAATAGAGGTTAGTGCGAGTTGACATAGAGGAAAACCCCCGAAAATCCACGGGTTTGATATCTAAAGATTAATGTGATTTTGCGGATGCCTAGAGCCTCTGAGTATTGCGACAGTATTAAATGAACAAGAGGTTCAAGGTTCTTGCTGGGTGCAGGAAATTTTCCGGACAAAGCCCTGCTTGTTCTATATACAATTAGATGAGGATCACTCAAGTACATCAAAATTGGCTAAACACATTCAAAGTAAATGACAATAAAAAATGACAATGTGAACGTGAACAAAGGGTATTCGAACCGCCAAAATAGTAAACACACTTCTTGTCGGAAGAATTAACCAATGATATAGGTCCCCGTCGTCAGTCAGTTCTGAGGTCTATCCTAATTGCATTGCTTGTTATTATTCTGAACTCGTTTAACTGTAACTGTTTTCTTACCCTTAGCGGTGAAGTTTAACCTCCTAGGAATCATTTAATTGAAAACAGGTATGCAAGGGAGACACCATTTCTGTGGACGTTCTGAACTACATGAAGAACGGCGAAGGAACATCCATTCATTGGCACGGTTTTCCTCAGCGAAACTCGCCCTACATGGACGGGGTCTCGATGGTGACGCAGTGCCCTATCACCGAGTTCACGAACTTCAGATACGATTTCGTCGCGGAGCACACAGGGACACACTGGTGGCACGGGCATTCTGGAATGCATCGCGCGGATGGTGTGTTTGGCGCCCTCATCGTTAGAGAGCCTCGAGAGGTTAGTTGGTTTGACCCGGATCGACGGTTTGTCTTCCCGATGCATATAAACTTGATATTGAACCAATGGCGTAACTACACAGGCCCTAAATATACCAACTAATTTCTTGCTGATAAGAACGACTGTTTCTACTTACCATTCATCATCAACTAATAACATTAGTTGAAACGATTGGTTGAAAATGTCTTTGCACTGCAGGGGATATGGAAATCCCAAATTGGGAAGAATGATCTTGTCAACTACTTATGATATACGTAAGGATAGTTTTGTTTCTTCTTCTTCAAATACCTCTGTTTTCATCATGAATTCATATTTACTGATGAACTGCAGGCTCTTATTATAACCGCATTGTCATTGTCATGATTGATGTCGTTGCTTTTCTTCTTTGTCTGTTGACAGACTGACCCACAAAGCGCCCTCTTTGACTATGACCTATCGGAGCACGTAATTCTTACTCATGATTGGCTTGATGTAACCACACTTGATAAGTTTGCGGCACATCACTTTGATAACGGAAGCAACAAACCAGAGTCGGTCCTCATCAACGGTAAAGGAAAGCGAGCGCCATTTTATAACGACACATTGAATGAGACACTGTATACAGCTAGGGAAGTCTTCCATGTCCAACAGGTAAGAAAATTTAAAGACATGTGGGATTGTTCATATCTTCAGCCGATATTCCTCAACAGCGAAGGCAGGAACGAACCAGTCCTGCGATATGGATTTTCTACTGACGGCCTTGCCCATAACGAAAAAAAATCATATATCATAAAGAAGAGCTGCCACCGAAAAGACGATAAAATACTCTGCATTAAAAGCGACAAAGATAGTGATAAATTTTGACTATCCATAATCAATTGATTATGTAGAATACTGCATGTGAAAAATACAACACTTTGTTCATTTTTTTCCTTATACCAAGGGTTTTCGCTACAGGTTTAGGATCATCAGTAATGCGATCACAAACGCCCCGTTGAAAGTCAGTGTAGATGGTCACACCCTTGCTATCATTGCGAGCGATGGAGGGGACGTCGAACCCGTGGACGTTGATGCTTTCGTTGTCTATGGAGGTGAAAGGTAAAAGATAACAAAGATCTAACTCGCATGATCTCGAAAGATTTCCAACTTTAAACTTAAGAATACAACATTACTTTATGCACTTTACTTTATGCACTTTCCCCTGTACTTTGACGAAGCTGTGTTTGGTCTCAGCAAACAGTAAATAATCCTCAAACGAAGAGCTCCTGAGATCGAAAATCCACACATAGAAAAAAACCCTCAGAAAATCCTCGAAACTTTAAAACGGCTCAGTAGACCAACAGCCCACAAGATTGCATTGCTGGTCTCGTGTATAAATGTATTTACATGTGTTAAAACCAAGACTTGTACATGCATCATACGCTTATTATCATGACTGGTGATAGGTTAGGAGACCTACAATGTCGGTTTCGAGGGCATTTGATCTCGCGAGCTGTCGATCGAATGGGATGTTCTCTAACAAAATAAGTCACTTCTATCGACAGGTTCGACTTCGTTCTCAACGCCAACCAAACCCCCGATAGTTACTGGTTACGCGTGAAAGGCCTCGCGGATGCCCAACTGGTTCAAGAATTGGCCATCGTACAGTACGAAGGAGCCCTCAGCGACGAGCCGATGGAGAGTGAAGAATACGACAGGGACGGTATTATTCTGCAACCTCTTAACGAGGCAGCCTCGGATACGGCCTATACTTACGATCAGATGATATCCGTAGGTTAGTTCCTATTACGTCAAAGTAGGCTACAACTAAACTAAACTGTCGTCAACACCAGAACGTTTGTGTCAAAGGTGCTAGCTCTGATTTAAAACATAATTTATTTTTGTGGACCATGCTACAACAAGCGCTTTTAGAACAGCAACTATATGGAAAGTCATTTTTTTTAAAGGGGGGGGGGGTGGAAGTTACATACGATGTAGGCTAATAGGACATGAAACGAACCAGAGGGTACCGATCACATCCACGATATCATGGGAAGGTGTTATACTTTACATCAGAAGCCCAAATATGGTGGAGATTTTTATTATTTCGATCCCTCGGTCATAATCTATAGGTTATCATTTCTGCATGTTCTGTATATATTTCTCCACAGATTCTTCTGACATACCTCAAGAAAATAAGAAAACGTATTACATCGCCTTTGATTTTTACAAGGTGAGCACCTAAAAGCGCATTCCTATCCAACCCTAGACACGATATCTCAGTACGTGACTTTTCTGAATAAGCTTAAGGTTGATATTTTATGCAATGTTTGTTAAAGTTGTTTATACTTGCATTCTTTACCCTTAATATTAATTCAGGGTAAGAAAAAGTAGATGACGGACAATGAGTCTAGTCCTCCCTGATCAAATTGACCAAGCCGATCATCATTGTTGCGTTTTGTGATTTTATGCCAGTAAAAAAGAAAGAAAAAGATGTTTTAGACTAAACTCCAGAGGAAAACAACTAAACGCAAAAGCTCCTTTTCCACCTAATACTTTAATCCTAAACTGTAGCAGTGGGCACATCAGTACTCATGGTAGTAGACGAAAGAAAATTTTCCACATGTAGCAAAGTCATAGTAGTACCAAAGGGCTGTAATCCATTCCTTATTTACATGACTGAAGTTTTGTATTCGTAAAATCATCATTTTCATGTTATGCTTTTGATATGTAAAAAATATATGTCAAAATGTCTTCATTTTGAAATATGTCCTCTATGACAGGGTCTTAACTGCAAAATCCATTCACCACATTTAGAAGGATATCATACCTAACCTCTCTCCCTCCCACCCCCCCCCCTTCTCTCTCTCTCTCTCTCTCTCTCTCTCTCTCTCTCTCTCTCTCTCTCTCTCTCCCTCATAATATATAGGTCAACAACTACAATTTTCACGATCCCGAATATTACCCTATAGAAGAGATTGCTCGGACGCATCATCTCTATTCGCCCCAACTCAATCACGTGTCATTTTCATTTGTTTCGGCCCCACCCCTTAGCCAAGGGAGTGACGTAGATGAGAGTGAACTCTGTGACGCGAATGACGTACTAAACATGACGCACTGCGCGACGGAGTACTGCGAATGCACGCAGGTTATCACAGTGGGACTTGGAGAAGTACGTCTCTCTCTCTCTCTCTCTCTCTCTGTTTTGTTTTGCTTTGTTTTGCTTTGTTTTTTTTTAATGTATTTGTGGTGCACATTTTGCATATTTCTTGTTTTTGATTACTTTGGTTTCAGTTATGTTTGTCTAGTTATTCGTTATTACTCCGCTCGTTGTGGTTGTGTCTCACTATTGTTAACAGTTGCTGGTGTTAATCCAGGGTCTCAGTTTCGAACCTGTCAGATATACCAAATGGAAAATGAAGATTTTTAAAAATTTTGTTTAAAAAGTATCAAACAAAGCGATATACTCTGTCATCTCTAGACAAGCAAAACTTTCTGACCCATGTAAGAAATTGGGGGAAAATGTAATCAGGATGTTAACCAAATTAAGTCTTTTTTTTTTTTCATTTCATATCATTCAAAAGCTTTTAGCAGAGAAAGAAACAAAATATTACCAGAAACGTAAAAAAAAAATCAAAACAAACACGAAAGATAATCTGATGCTTTATCTTGTACTGTTATCACTCTTTTTTTTTCATCAGACTGTAGAAATCGTTCTCATCGATGAGGGCGTCCCATTTGATGCAAGTCATCCGTTCCATCTTCACGGCTATTCCTTTTACGTGATAGGACAGGATAGACTGAACAGTTCCATCAGTCTGGAAGAAGTTATTGATCTTGATCAAACTGGTATAGCACTTTGAATTCCATGATTCTCCTTCCACACCCTTTCCCAGTTCCACCTCTCTCTCTCCCTTTCTTCTTCTCTAACAAAAACTTTATATTCCAAACTCTCCTTTTCTCTCACTTGTCCTGAAAACCCCTCTTTCTCTCCTCTTTCTCGCTATTTAGTACATAACGTTATATATTCCAAACTCTCTTTATCCTTGCCCCTTCCTGTACCCCCTTAATTCTCTCTATTTAAATAAAGTAATAGATTCCAAACTCCCTTTTTTCTCTCTCTCACTCCTCCCCCACCGTCTCTATCTCTCGTTGGCTCTTACATAAAGTTTTATATTTCAAATTCTTTTCTTTTACCTGTCCTGTACCCATCCTCCCCTTTCTCTTTCTCTCTCTCTCTCTCTATCTCTCCCTCTCTCCCTCTCTCTCTCTCTCTCTCTCTCTCTCTCTCTCTCTGTATCTCTCCTCTTACTAATGTCTTTGTGATCCCTGCCTGTGTTTGATTGTACACATAGAACTGTACTGGTGTATCCACAGTGTTTTAATGCAGAATGGGGCCTGGGTATACGTAAAAGATGTTAACTAGTACTGCATTCTTGTACACATAATCACCACCTGATAAGCAATTTCCCCTTGAGTTGATTTCCTCGAAAGACTTTGGGATAGTGTTCTTGTGAAATATAAGCATACTAGAGCAAAAGTACACTAGTAGTTTAAACTTCTACCAGAACCTTAAATTTTGTAGGCAAGCTTTCGTCCACTCCTGTAGACTTTCTCAAGCCAAGTGACCAGTCTGTTTCTAGTTGCTGGCTGTTGTCTTGCGATCACTGGACCGAAGATAGGTGCAATACTTCATGCCAACTGGAGTACAATTTACACCGACTACCTCGTTCTCCCACCTTCTTAACTCAAACCAGTTTGCATGTTTTGTCTTCTTGTGTGTTCTGCAGAAGGGCTTCCACGAAACCTAGACCATGCTCCACTAAAAGATACAGTGATCGTACCAGATGGCGGGTATACTATCATCCAGTTCGTCGCAGATAACCCTGGGTGGTGGTTCCTACATTGCCATCTGGAGTTTCATGTTGCAGTAAGTATGATGTTGATGGACGATTACTCAAAGCATATGGCTCTGCGTGGTTAATAGATTTTGAATACAGAAGGTGGCCATCCACTTCGGATAGGTCAAAGACGTACGTTTCAGAGGATCATTGTATAGCAATCTGTACAAACCTATAAATGAGGACAGAACGATTGTGTTCTGTATGTAAGCGTATCCAAACGGTGCCATCACTATCTATGGGCATGATATGGGTAACTTGTTTACTGCTTTCTACGACATAAATTATATTGAATTTAGAAATATAGTTAGAGTCGCACAATAGTGAAAGAACGTCTTCTGTTAGCCCACTGCAGCCTAAATCAACGCGTTCGTCTGCGCCTTCATGGACAGCGCCACTGTATTGCCCACGCTTGCAGTGTCCGAGGCAGGCTTATAACGGCAGAGACGAAAATCTTCAGTATACTGGTTTGGCAAATAGCTGTTCCAGCAGTACCATGGAAAGTACAGCTTAATCAAAACAAAACAAAGATATGAAACTAGTAGTGCAACCAATCAGGCAACACGGAATGGAAAAGGAGAGCATTTTGATGAAAGTTCTCTTCTTGATATTAAATCAAACAGATTGGCATGGGGCTGCTCATCCACGTTGGCACCGATGACGACCTACCGCCTATCCCGGAGAACTTCCCGCGATGCGGCAGCTGGCCCTCAGGATACACTCAGCCTGCACCACCAACTGCCGTAGAACCTCCAAGCTGTGGGGATGCTGCGTCACTTACCATCAACTCCTTGATGGTGTCCTGCCTCGCTGTGGCTACCCTTATGCTGCTTTGGAATCATAAATAATTTGGAACAATCGCATTTAGGATTGGGAGGGCCGCTGTAAAGTGGTAAAGGCTTCCTCTCATACGAGAGGGTCTCTGTGTTTATATCCTTTCTCAGTGCCCTAGTTCCTTCTACAAGGTTTTTTACCCACATAATTATGCCACACAAATTCAATTAGCACTGCTGGGATAATGAATGGGTAAATTTGGAGCCCAATTATTACAATTTTGGCAAAATAACTCTAAATGTATTGTTAAATAGGATGTAAAGTGAAAAATCAGGAAATCTCAGGATTAATTGGCATGTCTGGACTGAAATAAAGCCAGGAACATAACTGGCATTTTAAAAAATAATTTATTTCATCAGTCGGGGCTCGGGAGTGATTTCGTTCATTTCTCAAAGTAAAACCATTCTCGGAAAGTCCCCCCCCCCCACAAAAAGCAAAAACATGCATTGTTTGGGCATGTTTGGTACGTTTAAGTCCACGAGGTTTTATTTGTATTCAATTCTCGATCAGATTCATTTTGTCTCCCTTTGTCATGTTTGTGATATATTTGTATGTCTCTTGACGAAGTGTTTGCATATATTGAATCCAAAATTGTAAATCTGCAAAATATTATTGTTTCAAAAATAATTGTGCCAAGATAGATTTGAAAAAATATATATATTCATTATTTCAGAAAAAGTTGCTTCTTTCAAACTGAACAATGTCCACTGTTGTCGAAAAGCTTTGTCAGATTTTAAAAATAAACAACATTTGGAAAAAAAGCGAAATATGAAAAATATGCATTTATTTTACTGAAAAATATGAAGCACTAAATCGAAATAATATGTATTTCATCTCGGGAACATTATGAGTACATAACTTTCTTTACATTTTACTTCTATGAAATGATGTTCTCATTGATGAATTTCTATCAGTGTATATATACAGATATATCGTGCAATTAGTTTAGGTACTGGTCCATATTTTCGAGTAAATAAATGCCGGAAATCTTCGAAAATCAAGGATGACATAAAACATGTAAAAGGCCTATGCATAAATCATGAGAAAAACATGAAGATGGAATTGAGTAATACAACTTGAATCATTACTAAGACAAATTGTTTTGTAGTGGTTTTTTTTAGAGGAATTGGCCAAAGAAAAGTACTTAGGGAATTAAAACTAAAGCATCTTTTATTTTCAGGTTCCTCGAAGAGTATGTATAAGGAGATAATATAGTCAATGAAATGAATCATACACTAGTACTGTACATAATATTGTGACTATATATAAGATTATGTTATTACCTCTGTCTATGTCGAAAATAACTGTTTTCTATAACATTCATTATAATTCTTACCTAAGTTCAGGGTGACTTGGTTCTCCGTTCATAATACATAAATATCGTATCATGGAAAAGGGGGTTAATTCATATATTACAGAGCTTTCTTAGGGTCTAAAATTGTACGGCTTTCACTCCTCAAGTTGGCAACATTTCCACTCATTTTCATGCATAGAAAAAATACAAATGGGTGTAACATGATCAATAAGCCATAGCTGCAAAATTAAATGAAAAAAGAAATGCCAATTTGCACATGTATTTTTACTGCATTGCCAATTTAGAGATTTTAGTGATTAGTTACAATTAACCTGCTCCTATTAAAGAACGACAACATACTGCACTAGGAGTGGATTCAAAATGGCAGTGATCTTTTTTTCTATTTCTGCTCTAGTATAAGGTGTAATTGCTAGAAATTGAGAAATAAATTTTTAAAAATACTGCAAAAGTTTTGCTAAAAGGAGACACTGTATACCTCTGTAGGTTAAGTGAAAGTGGTCATCTTGGAAATATCTAAGCCCATGTATTCGTTCTCTTGATAAGACACATTGATTACTTTACCGATCAGGTCAGTTCTTTAACTGTATATATGAAGAAAATGTGCGTAATAGTATGACGCATTAAGATATTTTCTTAGTTGTATAAAAGACAATCGTACTTTAAAAACACTTGGTGAATATTGTCGTAGAAGGTTTAAGGTTCACCATGTGGTAAGTCCTGAAAGGACTATAGGTAAAGTGGAAAGAAATTCCTTGGTTTTCTCACCTCTCCGCCGACCTCAAGCCAAATCTCATCTCTTCGCCGACCTCAAGCCTTCACACCTCCTCTGGTTGACAGTTCTTTTCAGGACTTCACCCAGTTTCAAGAAAGATACTGTACCCTCTGTCTCTCCCGTTTTCTCGCCTCTCATTTTCACCTCCATCTCTTTCCACTTTACCTATGGTCCTTTCAGGACTTACCACATGGTGAACCGTAAACCCTTCTACGATTATCCGTACCACCATGTAAACCTTCAAACGTCACTTGGTGAATATTATTATTAAAACACCTTTCATGTTATATGATTGCTGTCGATCTTTCCATTTTTATCATGTTTATCGCCTGTTATGCCTGTTTGTCTCATTTTGCCTCTACAACCTGTGATCTCCTCTGAATTATCATTATCCATAATAAGCTAAAACATATACCTATCTGCCTCTGTTTATATATGTAGACGATACTGCGTTGGTAATTAGTCACTTTGTAGGCCTCTATAGGGGTACAGCTCTTTCTCTAAACCTTACTGCAATAGCTACAGATAAATGGATATATAGGTATGTCGTCTGTCTACTTTTTTATCGTCATCTGTCAATAAGCCAGTTCACAGTTAGCTCATATCCCAAATGACCTCAGATATTCACAGATATATTAAACATGGAGAGGTACCTTTATTACACTTTGAATAGTCAGTGCTAAAGTGATAGTGGTGCCTCGTGAATAGCTTTTATTTCTGCTTTTGAAAAGAAAACTTCCCCTTTAATATCACCATGGGTACACAATTATTAGCACATGCCAAGTATCTGTGTCAGGGTTTTAGTTTTAGATTTTTGTACCAAATGACCGTTGTCTGCTCATGCTGAGATTGTATCCGTGAATTGGCTTATTAGCAAACTATCGGTGAAACAAAAGTGCTCGTTTTTCGTAAAGAACATTCACACATTCATTATTGAACATCTCGAGAGACACATACTATTCTTCCATTTTCACCCTTGATGCACGACGAATATCCCATTCACATGTCCTTTCCATCAGGTCTGACGCTATATTTTTCGATCATCGCAAGATCGTCGTCTTCTGTGCCCTTGCGTCTGAATTGTGAAACGATCTCGTCGAAGCTGCGATTCTTCGTCTCGGGCACGTAAACGAAGATGAACAGGGTTGTTAGGATGACGAAGACGATGTAGATGATGAAAGTGTATTCGTCAATGGCTTCCTACGAAAAGTGTTAAAAATCAATATAACTGTAGTTTTATGGAAATTGTTTAGTGGTCATTATTACTCGTTCAGTTAGTTAAGCTATTCTCCGAACTTTTCAGTTAACCGTTATTCCATCACCGCTGATGCACTTTTCATGTATTTACAATGGGTGCGGTATCAAAATGGTGCCACGCCCCATCCATCGCTATCTAGAAAAGGATCAAAATGATTTACCCTTCCAACTAGGAAAACTGGACACTTAACAATGAACATGACTCCTCCCAACCCATATCGTCCAAGAAAAAAAGGTATATTTTGCTGATTTAGGTCCTCTACCAGATATCCTGGCTGTACCATATATCCCGTGGTAAGTTCATAATAAAGAAACGGTGGAAAATGAAAAACAACCTTGACAAACACCCATGACATAACGCAGAAAAGGAACTTTCTATAGGACAACTTCGCTCTCCATTGTATGTCAATTCCTCGTCTGACGATTGCCACCTACTTTATATCCCCGAATCATGCCACAAGTACCAAGAGACAGGTGTTTTGTTTCGTTTGTAGTTCTCCGGATGTGTATTGTTATCACCTACCCCCTACTCGTACTATATTAGCGAAAAACTCTTATCTCTTTGGACCTGTGTATTGGAATTCCCTGCCCAACGACTTTAAAGAATCTACAAACCTTAATATTTTTAAACGCAAACTTAAAAAGATGCTCATTTGTCAATACTCCACACCAACAAGTCAAGCTAACACATAACCTAAAACTGCATAATAACTTAACCTTTAACCACCAATAAACTTGTCAAACTTTACTTATGAAAAAACAAAACAAAACACTACAACATGATACAATACATTACGACCTGTGCACCTGCCACGTTTCCTCTTTTCATTTGCACTTTTTATTTGCACCTCCCTTATCTCCCTCTTTCTTTCCTTTGCCACTTTACCCTCCCTATTATAATTTTGTAAGTACTTTTTTGTGTGTGTTACCACTGTAATTATTATTATTTGAACTACTTTCTCTTATTTTTTTGTCGCTTATTCGTTTTATTTTGATATTTGTGGATTACTTGTTTTAAGTTTGTCTTCTGCGTCCGTCTCGATTTTTGTATATAGTTGTATATATAGTTTGTTTATAATTAGTATTGAAACTAAGTTTAGGGGCTTGCCTTCTTTACAAGCTTTTGCTTTTCTTGGCAAGTCCCTCCGTTCATTTCTTGTTTCTTTTCATTGACAAAATTACTGCAACAAATTGTAGCTTTGTTTAATTTATATTCAACATTTGTTACGAAATGTCATTGATTTGTTTGTATTATCTATTATATTGAGTATGTATTGTTACTTTGATTGTATTTTGAAAAAAATTGTTGAACGGAAATAAATAAATCTAAATCTAAATCTAAAATCTATTTTCTCCTAGGGATAGTTGTCTAAAAATTTAATGTGGGATTGATATTCGAGGTGGAAAATGTAAACTTCTCACCTGTATGGACGGGAAAGAGAGCTGGACCACAAAATTCGCCCACCAGTTGACCTGTATCGAGATGCTTACCGCAGCAGGGCGTGGCCCTTGGGACCACACCTCAGTCGATACCACGTATGGGAGAGGAGCTGCAAGAGGGATAATGATTTTTCAGATAAACAATCTTAACAATGTTAATAGTTTATGCATAATTTCACACTAAAGGGATGATGAATAAAGTAAGTTCTGATTCCAGGTTTGCCTTTTCTACTTAAGTCAGATGTACTTTCCTGGAACTGGACCAGGCATGTCAAATCCTTCTAGTTCCATCCAAATTTCTTCCTTCTTTTTCTTCTTTAACATACCTCTCTTTCTCTCTCCATCAAGTTCTCTTTTTCCTGTCTTCTTTCCCCCTTTGTTTTCAATTTCATGCATGTCCTTACCAACCATGGTTAGGTTTTCATATAATTAGTATTTTTTAAAATCCTCCTGAAATGTATGTGCTTTGGGGGCATGGTGGCTATGATCAATACAGTCGTTTTGTGTCCGGAAAGATTGTGTCCGAACAGACGATTTCAACAATTCGAATTCACCGAAGAAGTTTGCATGGAATATTCAATAAATTTTTAAAAATCTAGTTTGGGCAATATTACGGAAGAGAAATATTCGTGGTGATGAGCTTTATTCGCTTCTCTATTCTCATGAAATTGTACGGAAAAGGTGAAAGTTTTGTTTCGTTAGGTGCCCTTCCCTCCCACCTTCCTGCCATACATTTTATGCACTTTTATCATAATTTTTACTTTTTTGATAGATCTACGATTCTCACCTGGTCCGATTGCAAAGAAAATTATGTAGAGATAAACAAATCCAAGCCCCATCCATTTCGTCCAGTCATTTTCTTCCTGTGATGGTGAATAACACAGGGAAATCAAAATTACACCTTCATGCTGAATAAATTCAGTGTTTTCATAGCCCCCTCCCCCTCCTCCACCTCCCAAAAGATGCAAAGATGCATCAAAGACAATCACACCCTAAGATCGACGATCAAAACAAGAGTTTTAAAAGGACGATACGAGTGGATGACACGGATCTAAGTATTTCGACAATGTTTGGTGTTGTTATCAAGGAAGAGAGAAAGCTGCTGATAAACGATATTGATTGAGTGTTTCAAACCTACCTGAAGGGCGAGTGAAATTGTAAGACCAGACAAACAAACAGCCAACATCCCAAAAGGATAGAGAAGGAGCGGACGGCGACCTAAGCGCTCTACAACCAGGACCTGTGGAAATTGATCAGAGGGAAAACTTTTCAAAAATATTTGTTTAATTTTTTATTTTTACTGGGGTTGGCAGCAAAAACAAAAACGACAAAACAATTAAAGTGTATCACTTGCAAAGAAAGTCAGCAATATTTTGCTTTGCATGTTAAAGTTAAATATGTTCAGTACTGACCGAGATAATAGTGATGGTAACGTTGAGGGCGCCAAATCCGACGGTAGCGTATGCTATTTGATCGTCTGTCATCCCAGCTGATTCGTAAAGTTCTGTCGAGTAAAATATGATCTGTAAAAGGAAAATAAAATTTCTTTACCACAAGAGTAAGATAAAGATTACCTTCAAGAAATTCCTCAAATAATACATACTTCACAGAGTGTTTAGAACGCGAGACTAAGGACTAGGGGAAAGGCGTGGGGCGGTCCTACAAAGAAAAATGATTGAAGTTCAAGGTTCATTTCTCCGCCAGTTGTTGGTATCTATTTTCAGGACTCTGTTGTGTGCTGTGTAAGCAATGGAAACAATGGTAATAGCAATTTATACATCGCATGTAATCAAAAGTTATCAACAAATACGATATTTGGAGTATGGGGTACATTCCTAACTTTGGAAGAAACATGTTATTGTGGACAGGATCACAAAAAGGGGAGACTTGTATTCCAGAACTCCTGTCTGAAATATTTACTCTCTGATTATTGATAATTTAATCATAAACAGACAATTGACGATTACTTGATACGCACATACACACACATCCAGCCCCTCCTCCCCCCCCCCCACGAAACTTATATGGGAAGGGGGAGGGTTCATGCCCCCACTTCTGACAATTCCCCGGAACCTTGATGGATCAGCCTCCAAAATGGATATTTATAAATGGTGTGAGAGCAATTATCTTACGTTCAAACGAGATGTACAAAAGAAAACACCTCAGAGAGACAGACAGATAGACACAAAATTCAGATTTGTACATACCGCATTAATTCCTGATAACTGCTGCCCACCGTGCAAAACAATGCAGATCAAGAGTGGCATCAACCAGTTCCTGTCCCTAAGACAGAGAAGATCCAGGACCCCAACCTTTTCGGTCTCGATTTCATGCCTGTGCTCCATCCTCATCTCCTCGACCTCGGCGTCCACGTCGTCCACGCCACGGAGCACACGAAGGGCTGTGAAAATATGAAATAACATAATACATCTTTAGAAGGGGCCGGGGCAATAAATGGCTAATTCGTCCCCATACTATCTTGTTGACGGCTGGGATGTCCAAACTCGATCATTCTACTGAGGGTTTCTTTTTTTCACCCAGGGTAGCCACATTAGCATTACTGACTACTGCTCTTCCTGCGGGCATGCCATTATTATTACCCCAGTGATATAATCAGGGTAATAATCAAATGGTCTATTTGATACACTTTGGTCTAGGGGGTCACATGTGAGCAAAACACCTTGTCCAACTGATGTCATATGCCTTACGGATTTTTTTTTTTTTATTTCGACTGGTCAAGAACACTTAGAATTCCTAAACAATGTTCCTATACCAGACCAACCCATTAACTATTTTACAAATCTGTGACGTCAGTATATGATTTTTTTTTTCTATTTTCCCTATACATTACCGGAGAAATCACTTTTGCAGAACCAGCAAAGTGACTGGTTTTCAGAAATCTGCTATTCTCGCAAACAGGATTAGTTACGTTAAGCACTCGGACTGCCCCCTCCATCCACCCCCCCCCCCCCACACACACACACACACACACCAGCTGGCTAAAAGATAATTTCATATTTTCACTTCACTGTTGTTTTTCGATTGTTTCACCGATTACTATGTCAACTTTCTTCGAATATGTTATTTAAACAATGCATTCAAAAGTTGATGAAATGTAAACAGAATACTAAACAAATAAACAATACAGCTGTTTGAGAGACCAAATCTTTGGGGACTGGGCCATTGCAAACAATGTAGGTATACCACTTTCCTTCGGGACTGCGCCCTAGGAAACAACAACACTATACGATCAGTCTGCGATCCGATTTTGGAAAACATTATCATAGCATTTGATATGAACATTCAAACATATAAAATCTTAATGATCAAATTTCCGAATAGTCGTATGATTAATAAAATCGAAATTCCGGGATATTGGGAGCCTCCTTGCAGGAATAAAAGCGAACTTAACTCCGAATCGTAGTGACGTCATAGCAATCTTGCGATCGGCTACGATTTGAAGCCAATTTCGCCTCTACTCCGACCACAAGGCCTTCAGTTAACCAAATTTTTTATTTTGGTATTCCTATCATTATTCCGAACTCCAAATAAGATCATTTTACTTGTTTAAACTTTCATATTTAATGCAAAATGCAATTTGTTCAAAAATCGGGTCGCAGTCGGATCGTATAGTGTCCGATGGACTATAGATTTGACTCTGCTAAGGCAGTGTAAATAATAACTCCTTGGTCATGTTGGTACAATAATAAGTACCTGCAATTGCCTTCTCCTCTTCATTCTGTTTTATGAGCAGCCATCTTGGACTCTCTGGACAGAAAGGTAGAACGATGAATTCAATCAGTCCAGTGACTGCGCTCAGTCCCAGTACGATCGGCCATGTATCCTTATCGTAGAAGGCAAAGAAACCCAAGGCCTGTTGGGTGTGAAAGATGAGACAATATGCAAATGCCATTTTTGATCATTTTTTTTTTTGGAGTGTTTTACTGAATATCTCTACCATCCAAATAATCCACTTATCTTATGGCTATATAACAAACCTTCCACGCAACGGACTCTTCAGGGCTTTAGTCGTGCTTTTTGTTTTGTCTTGTTTTGTTTTTAAGTATGCACGATATAGCCATTGCTGTAATAAAGATACTTCGAACTAAAAAAAAAAACATTTACATCACGAGCACAAGCTCTATTCTTTCATGATCTTATACATTTATCCATGGGATATTATTGCTTAAAGGGGGTACCCAATGCTGAAACAATGTTAGTTCATTTAAAAGAGCATGATTTTATTAGCAGAAAATCATCTGTCTAAAGTTTTTTTAAAAGTTCTGTTGCCAAGGAAACCCCCAAATGTGGTCAGATTTCAGGATATTTTTGACCCCTCAGCTGTGACCCCAGTTTCAACTGGGTACCCACTTTGACGTCAAAATGACGTCAAAGTGGGTACCTTGTCGCGCACTTCTAGCAAAATGCGCGCAAGGTATAATACATATTGTACAGTCTAGCGCGCAGCACAACTGCAATGCGCGAAGCTGGGTACCCACTTTTACGTCATACCTCATACTCAAATTTTTTTTGGTCAGCTCATAACTTTTCACGAGAAAATTAGCCAAAATGCATTGGTTTCGATTGAAAATCATCATATATTTAATGCCATTCTTCTTAGAATTCTATTCTCGATCATATATCAAAATTGTGTTTACCATTGTGTAATCACTTTAAGGTATTTGAAACCTTAATAAAACAAATGACTGGGACTTAATAAATATTAAAACCAATTTTCATGTTTGCACTTGGCATGTTTTACTTATGCGAATCATACAAATACATGTAAATATATCTCAAACACTGTTACTGAAACATTAGGAATTTAGGATGGTATATGGTCGAGAACCAATAAGAAGATAAAAGCAAAACCATCTCATGCTCATAGGCCTTACTTGGGCAATAAGTAGGCCTATCGTGATCAGTAACTGGTGGGTGGTGGTAATGGCTCCTCTCAGGTTGAAGGGTGCTATCTCGGCAAGGTACATGGGAACAATGGTCAGTGACATACCTAGACAAAAGAGAGGAACAAAGGTTTATCAAGTTGGATATAAAATCATTTAGATATGAGCAATTCTCTCAATAAACGTTACCGTGATCGGGACTCTAATTGATGTTGGGGTAATTCTACAGGTTGGTCCAAAATAATGTAGCGTGAGTAACCAACTTCCGAAGTTTTGATGCTGTATGTTCTACTCCAATATATACATGCATGTGCAGTGTCGTGAATAAACTCATTTACCTTTAAACAGCTGTAGGCAGAGAACATGAGATTAAGAGGTAACTGAATATCTCTCCAAATAATGTAACGTGAGTAACCATGGAATCGCCCATTGCCATCCCCTGAAAAATGCCAACACATTAAACAGTTCAGTAAGGTTCCATATCTCTAGATATCCAGAAGAAGAGTACACACTTCAGAGTTATGTCTTGGTAGTTATGTTTTCGCATCACAAATCATTTTCAAATTTGTATCCACATAAACATGAAAATTTGAATTCTTTTTTTTTTTTTGTAAAAAGTTGTTGCTACGTACGTTAACTTGATATGTTAAAAAGCTACAAAAAGTAAAAAGTTACAAAATTTCTATTTAAAAAATTCAACTTTCTCAAAGTTTGAATAATAGGGGCGACTTTGATACAGACAAATCCAGATCGCTCAAAATTATATGTTTTACCAAAATAATTGAAACAAAAGTTATAATGAATAAGGTCACGTAAATCATTAAAGGGCTCAACTAACCAACACTGAAGCCAATAACGAAGCGACCGATGATGATCATTTCAGGTGAGCCAGCTATCTGGCAACATCCCATCAACAATGAACCCACGATCGAGATGAGATTGTTGTAAAGCAGTCCACGATTTCTGTTGTATTATAGAACAGTAGAAAGAGATCAAAAGCCAAAGAAGGAACATATTGTATGTGAAGAGGGCAAAGAACAGAAAAAAAAAGAAAAGAGTGAAACAGAGAATAGGAATATCATACGGGAGAGCCCAGATAATATTTTAAAAAATTCAAACACGACATTAATCCGCCCTCCCCTTCCTTCCTGCTCCCTCACTAAAGAGAGGATTAACGGGAGAAAAGGAGGTTTGACAATAACGTAGGAAGAGCATTCGATAAGAAGAACTACTCTTTCATGTATGTATGGTAACTCTAAAACGTACAATTTATCTCGTTAGTGGAGTTAAGTGATCTTTTTTTATTAAAAGATAATTATAAAATGCTTATCTTAATCCTTATCATAGGTAGATGCTATATCGTCTTAAAACAGAACCAGTAACAGAACCAGTACGATATTTACCTGCCGAAATGATCTGCCCAGTATCCACCACTCAGTGCCCCCAGAGCTCCCCCGATGCAGTAGATGGATACTACGGTCGCCCATAGCCATGTAAGGCCGTCATCACTAAGCTGCTTCCCTCCCGAACGTTCAAAATATGTCTCATTGATGAAATCTTGGATGAACTGTTAATGTAATAACATAGCAGCGAAAAGGTTTGCCTCTCCCTTACTCTGCCTAAGCATAACACACCCACCTTTCGACGCCCACCTTTGCTACACGGGAACACAACCACCCTCTCACAAACAAACACACCCACACCATTCCACCCACATACCTACAAATTCACACACGTTACCCTTCAACGATTTACCGACGAATTTTCGTTGGTCATTCGTCTCCCCAATTATTTACTTCTTTCGTGATCTACATTACATTTTTGCATTGTATTTTTTTTGCTTTCTCAGCCTCACTCTCTTTTTCTTCCTTTCTCTCTCTCTCTCTCTCTCTCTCTCTCTCTCTCTCTCTATATATATATATATATATATATATATATATAAAACATTCCCTTAGCACATGTAGCAGTTACTTAGTTTCACCGTTTCCCCTAATTTAACAAACATCTTTTTCTTCAGTTCACTCTCCCTTCCACTATTACCAACCACAGAAGGTGCTGTGATAACTCCTTGGTTGTAGCCGAATTCTCCCGAGGATCCAATGCTTACAGTTGCGGTACAGAGCACCAACATGAAAGTTAGGTGACCCTGCAAAAATATATCAACATATGAAGATTTTAATTGGCAATACAACAACTAGTTCAAAATCATTTCTTTTCCCTACCAAAAATGATTTTTCGTCCTCTTATTCTTCCCACCCCTCCCCCGTTTTTTAAAAGCGTATGCAGTTAATATTTTTTTTTTTTAAAGTAATAACGGTGACGCCAACTCAGAAATGGGGAAAGCTGATAATTTCAAGTTTTTTTACGAATAATTTCAAAATAACTTTAAAGATGTGCTCCTCGCAGCTCTGAACCATGCAACGAGGTATCTACACTTTGATCCAATTCTTCTTCTTCTTCTTCTTCTTCTTCTTCTTCTTCTTCTTCTTCTTCTTCTCTTCTTCTTCATCATCATCTTCTTCTTCTACTTCTTCTTCTTCTTCTTCGTCTTCTTCGTCTTCTTCCCTTTTTCATCTTCTCATTTTGCTTTCCGCCACTGCACTACACTATCGTTTTTATATAAGTGTTTTGTTCTCTTTCTAGGTACGTCAGAAAAGAAAACCACATTCTTTTTTTGACAAGAATCAGCCGTGATAGCACACTGGCTTCTGTTCCTCCTCCACTTTTAAAAATAATTTTTTTCGCAAGTATGTTGTACCATTTGCAGCAAACTGTTACGTTTTCGATTTTATGATGGATAATTTGCTTGCATGATGACCTAGAATTTGTCATAAAAATGACAAGTGTGAAAAAATACATTTGAACTCACGTTTTATTATGAACTTTGTGATATATCAAATATAGACTCTATTGATTTTTTTTTTCTGGAATAGTGAACCTGACTATTTTGAAACTAACTACAAAGTCCAAAGTAAGCGGTCTTAGATAACCTACTCAAATATCAGCGTTTTAGGAACACGATGAATGAAAACAAAACAGGAAATAAACGGACGAATACCAGTCCGTGTTTTCATTTCATTTCATTTCCACAATACAGCAAATAAAATTTTACAAGATTTTTCATATTTCAAAATCATTCTGAAAACAACAGTGTAAAGTTGTACAAAATATTGATAGTAATACAGTTCAGTATATCAATTAATATATGGCAAGTATAAAATAAACAGAAGAATGCTCGCTGTAATGTGAAGGAAACCTTAAGAAGCTTTGCTTGTAAAACAGATCCCCATTTTTTCGTCATTTTCCTCCTATAAAATCATTTGCCGGCTAATGTTCTGTAAAGAATAATTTGTCCCTAACCTCTCCTTTCAAATAACAAGTGTTAATGCATATAATGATGTATACTTTAGATGTTATCTTCTTATGTTATCCAACCAGGGTTATAAATAATGACCTCCACAGGGCAGTACAAGTGTGCTAGTGGCATATAAATTTATAAAACAAGCCTTCTAAAACACAGTAGCCGTTGAGATCATGAAGGTTGATAAAATAAACCCAACTAAAGCAGAGTTACACTTCGGCACATTGATAGATTTTCTGATATTGAAGAAATCAAATAACCTTCGGTCAAAATTGAAATGATATTATTCTAAGGTGGGAGTAAGCAGTAAATAATAATGGATATTTTACGACCGAATTATCGTTACATTATTACATTGTCGGAAACGCCCACAACATTTCCCTTTAACCTTTTTGTGAAGTAGACGTGACATTGTGTACCATTCACCTAAATGATATGATGAAAACATAAATCTATTAGCCTAATGCGCAGCAGATTGAGATCCAAAGCTATAAATATGTGGTTATGTAAAACGCAATCATTATAATATCTACACGTCTTAACAACTTAATACATTGACACAATAAAAATACGCCTACTCGGATCGGCGGAGGGTCGTACGTGGACGACAGGCAAGCCTCCGCCCAATCCAGTTTTTGTTGCCGGTATTGTTTTCGTTGGGTTTAGTTGCTATTGTTTTTTTTTTCAACCTTGTTTTCAAAATCATGATATTATTGTTAGATAATCATGGAGAAATTAGTGTTGTTACAACATAAATAAGACACAGTATGAATACACAAACACATATTTAGATTCAATCTAACAGTTTAGAAGCTAGAAGAAAAAAAGACTGACCTACCTTTCCAACCCCACTAGTAGTTTTGACTTCGTCATTTCCATCTTTTTTGCCGTTAGAATCCATTTTTTCTTCCATTTCGCTTTAGGTGCTCTTTATTCTTTTCTTCAAAGATAAAATGAAGTTGATCCTTATTTATGATGATATGTTGACGCTCTTTATAAAGAATACGTACTGACTTTACTCAACACTGTTACACATCTAAAGTCATTTCGTCTGTAGTCCACTTCGATTTCTTGTAATACAGAGCCCAGATCATATAAAAAATGGCCCAAATCGAGGGAACGGATTTCACCGGTAGCGAATCAGAAATGGTTTAGCGTAATAAATGCCAAATTGGTATTTGTTGTTGAGTAAACACAGACGTTGAAGTGTAGACTGTATTGTTCGCGACAAATAAAAGCTGATAAGTAATGAGACAATGAACTTTCTGCCTATAAAGCCATTTGAATGAAGTAATGACTTCTCGTTTGTTTCCTTTTTTAAGCTCATCCCCTGTACTCCTCCCCCTGTCTAGCTCTCTCTCTCTCTTCCTCTCTCTCCTGGACCCTTTAGGTGTTCCTTCCCTACCCTTCATAACAAACTCTCTTTTAAACAGTGATTCGACTTCTTGTTCTAATCGGATATTTTGCAAAGGTATAAGCACACGTATGAAATGTCTTTATCACTGAATATTTAATTACGGGTACTTCCTCATACTAACAACGCTCTCATAATCTCATTTATTTTTAAGGAATTGAATTACCATCACTGAGGTACTTAAATCAGCTACCTAATGATTATCAGTTTTAAGATTTTTTTTTTTGAGGGGGGGGGGGGGGTACTGATATCATGATTTTTTGTTTTAAAGCAAAGTTAACGATATGATATTTACTTTAAGTAAAACTACTGCAGAGTCTGCGAATTGAGGATCTTAAAGACTCATTAGCGTAGACAGGTCCTCATGGGGGGGGGGGGGGGGGAGGATGATAAACCCATTCGTACATATTTTTGTACACACATATATGAGACCAACTCAAAATGTGTTTTGGGGGTGCACCCCCCCCCCCCCCCGTTATCTACGCCCCTGCAAAGACTCCATCATGAAATCGTAGCTTTACTACTAAAGAATTCGCGCTGTCAAAAGAAAAATTAATCTCAACCTCTGAATGGTCTCAGCAAATTTAGGAGCATAATATCTATCCGAGAGAGAGAGAGAGAGAGAGAGAGAGAGAGAGAGAGAGAGAAGAAAAAGGGAGACAGGGAGAAATAAAAGAGATAAGAGCAGAGGAAGATGATGATAGCATCCATTGTGGAGTCACAATGAATAGATGAAGAATGTGCAGCTATAAATGCTTTGAATCGAGGTCAGTCACAATTTCTTCCCAGAAGGCTTAAGATGAATAAGACCGCTTAAATCTTTTTAATTTCACCAGGATCCTCTCTTGAAATTAAATTTCAAGTTTTTTATTTGCTCGGGAAATGAGAGAAAGGAGATGCACTTAACATGCTTAAATAAGGAGGGCAAGGTACAAAGCGTTCCTTTACACAGCAGAATTAAAGGTACAATGAGAGGGTTTTCCAGGGAAACTTGTTGATTTGTTTCGAATTTCGGCTTTCTGTCATTCATGTGATTTTACTCTGATGAGTGCATGTCGAAAAGCATAAGCTTATCTGTGCTCATTGCTATTTTCCAATTTTGCAGTACCAAACACCTAATCAGAAACTTGTTGAGCTGTGCAGAAATGCCTTTTAAAGGAAAGGGCATCGTGCAACGACGTCTCAAATTATCAGAATAAAAGGACCTGGGATAATTTCCTCTTCTCTCTTTACATGCTTTAGGAAATAATCAAAATCGTGAAGCTCTTTACCAATGATAAAAGTTTTCCGAACAGGTTTACGTCTGAAGGAGTGCCTTTGGGGGAAATACTGTCCAGTTTTAAACCTCTAAGAACAACTGGTCTAGGTACAACTTGTACAAAAATGGAAATATGACGAAAAAAAATTCCAAAACACGCAAAGAGGATGATCTCTCCTTTAATTTTTCTCTTTCTTGTGAATCTGGTTCGATTTCTATAGAGCGCAGGATAAATGAATAACATGACTGAATAGCACAGATATTGCTTATACATCTGACATTTTAATGCAGGTATCTTGCATCACTCCTACCCCCCCCCCCCCCCCCACCGGAAAAGAAGGCTTGACGGTTGTGCCTAGGCTGCTTGATCTAGGTCAATGCCACATCGTCCTTCAAAGGTTTTCAGAGTTTTAAGACGAAATAGTCACTTATTGAAGGAGAAAATACTTTATCTTCTGTCTTTTACATTCATGCTAAACCTCTTCGTTAATTTGGATACCGAATTAGCTGACCCATTTTTTTTCAATGAAACAATTCGCGAGAGACTCATTTTTGTACTCCGCATTAAGATAGAAAAAGTACTCAAAACCCAAATTGTTTCCTAACAGAAACATTCTTTTATATAAGTATTGTTTGTTGAACCAGAAAATTCTAACTCTATTTGTCAACATGGATTCTACAGAGTTTAGCACCGACATCATGAGGAAAACATATCTAGATTTATCCAACCAAGTGTTCCAGACGACATCCGAAACAGTCTTCTAAATAATTCGTCATCAACATATTCCAAATCATCATCGGCATTACTGGCATACGTGGTAACACTCTTATTTTCGTCGTCCTTCTAATCCCCAACCAAAAGCCTCATCGATTTTTTTTCGGGTTTCTGTCCGTGATCAGCTTCGATGTCATTGCGGTGCAGCGGTGCCCTCCCTGGATACGACTAGTCCCGTGCTGGCAAGGTATCTGGCCTTTTATTCTGAGCTCCCAACTACGCATCGATCATCAGCTTGGTTTTTATTAGCTCTGAGTGTTTTACGCCATTAGGTATAGCCTATCCGATATCCAGGCAGCTTTACCTTACGGTGAAGCCAGAGCCAGCCTTGGCTACCTCTGTCCTGGCTTGGATCATCGGTTTAGGATTGGAGTTTCGATCTTGCCTGCAAGCTCCCGCCTCGAGAATGACTAATGTCGCAGATCGGCCTGGCCGACTGCGGAGATGGTCATAGTTGTAGCTGCACATTAAACTTTCTTTATCTTCCACCTTTTCCATTTAATTATCATGACTACAAGATACGGATACATAGGACGCATCCTGAAAAGAAGCAACGCTACGCAGGAGTTGCAGGACCAGAATGCAAGGCAAACTGCTACTGCTGCCTCCAGCTACAGCGAGATGGCCAGGAGCTAGGTCATGCGAACCATGATTATCGTAACAGATACTTCTATGCTTGTTGGATACCTGCAAATCTCGGGGGGGGGGGGGGGCGGCATACGCTGTCGATGCTGATCTGATATCAGTTTTACCAGCATTGAGACCGCAACTGCCCAGCCTTTCAGTTTGCTAAAAAATATATAATAATAATCAACCTTTTTATTGCAAGTTCAGGATGGTCTCCGTCATCTGCCAAGGCTGAGAGATTCCAAACCCACTTCGACGGGATAAGAAATGGATGTTGCCCAACAAGTACGACCACCAGTGGTGTAGACTAGGAAATGGAACAGCGCAAAGGCATGTAAGAGTGGGTATGCTTTCGCGCTCTTTACATTCCTGAGTAGCAATTACACTTCGGGATAGAGAACTTGACATTTGTAACCAGTGGGTGAGCCTGGTTTTGATAACTATATTGGAACCACAAGTGTTGTCGGCACTGCATGATCAGTTTCCTATTTCTCCTTTTTTCCTCCTCCTCCTCCTCTTCTCCTGCTCCTGCTCCCCCTGCTTCTCCTTTCTTCTCCTTCCTTTTTTTTCTCCTTCCTCCATTTCTTCTTCTTCCTCAATTTCTTCTTCTCCTTCGATTCTTCTTCTTCTTCTTCTTCTTCTTCGTCTTCTTCTTCATCTTCTTCTTCTTCTTCTTCATCTTCTTCTTCTTCTTCTTCATCATCTTCTTCTTCATTCGTGGTAATAGTATGGGATAAAAATTATGAAGGGCAGCTTTAATCATATGAGACACTACTGAGACTTGGAGCTAAAATTAAAAGATAATTTCTCAACATCCATATGGTTAATTCATATCTCTATGAAAATAGAGAGTGAACGAGTGAGAATTAAAACGGGAAAATAAATGACGGCTTGTATCGCAAGAATATTCTCAACTGAATAGATCAATATCAGCATACCCATTTTTGCTTAATATCAAGGTCAGTCCCTCTAAATGATTAAGATAAAAAGGGAACTCAAATCTTAACAATTTCATTTTCTGCTTCTGATGAAGGAAACGGAATTTCAAGCTCTTTGTGTAGCCTGTAACGAAAGAGAAAGCACATAAAGAGGGCAAGGTATATTAAAAGAGCAGAATTTCATTAAAGGTGAGAGCTTTGAGCTTGAGAAAAATTGTTATTTAATTGATAAAACTCAAATCTGTACACACACACACACACACACACGCACACACACCCATATATATATATATATATATATATATATATATATATATATATATATATATATATATATATGCCTTACATTCAAGTAAGGCAATATTGATTTTGTCATTGATGTTGTTTTTCTCATGGTTCGTTTGTTTTGTTTGTTCTTGTTTTATTCTTATTTTGCACAAGAAGCGGAATGAGATCTAAGACATTGGTTCTTAACTTCTTTTGCCCAACGACCCTCTGGAGGGCCTTTGTCAAGGTCGTTCCGAAATTCCGAAATAGAATTATCATGATTAAGGACCGCTGGTCTAATTCGAATGTATAACGTACCAAATGGAAACATAACAATGAAGTTTTCAAGACGCACTGATATGCCCAATAGGTGGATACTTCCTTTAAGCTTTCTCATTAATATAATTAAGATCGTATTCTATTTGAATACAAGCTGCTGGAAAAAATAATCATGATAATTGAATACGATGAATAGAAAAGATTGCACTAATGCCTTTGACCTTCCGTTAAGCGCTATCTTGCATCTCCTGCCCTCCCTCCACCCCACCCCGACGCTTTTGCCCGGGAAAGGGGTCTTTGACAGCTCTGACTGTGATTGGTTGATCTTGATCAATGCCACGTATAGCCCTTCAAAGGCAAAATTACTTCAAAAGAGAAAATTACCGAAAAGTACAATTATCGACTTCCATCGCATCTTTTTTTTTTCATTTAAATAATACTTGCTTTTGATGTCATTGTCCTTTTGTGCTTAATTTCTTCGTTGTTTTCATTAATTGAGTAGGCGTTTTCCAGGCTTCATGGATTCATTTCTGAAACAGATGTAATGGAAAGAAACTGAAAAACACAGATTTAAGCCCGTACATTTCCAGCTGATCATCACAGCCGAAACTGTTTCCACCCTTTTCATCGTAAACTTCTTTGATTTGTTTATCAAGGGGTTGTAGAAAATTCTGAACATTATGAATCTATCTGTCAACATGGAGATCATCGAGAATATCACAGAAATAATGACGACAACAAATTTAGATTTGATTTCCTCTATCCAGTATGTTCCGGATGATATCCGCAACAGTCTACCAAGATATTTGGCCATCTACATTTTCCACATAATCATCGGAGTAACTGGTGTACTCGGTAACGGTCTCGTTTTGATCGTTCTTATGAACACGAGAGACATGTGGGATGCGACGAATCTCTTGATCGCCAACCAAAGCCTCATCGATTTCTTCGGATCTCTTTCCGTGATCAGCTTCGACGTCATTCCTGTGCCTCCCTTCGAGACGGCTGGTCCTGTGCTGGCAAGATATCTCTGCTTCCTCTGGTACAACCATTACTTCGTCTGGGCTCTCAACTATGCCTCCATCATCAACTTGGTTCTCATCAGCTTCGAGCGGTTTTACGCTGTCAGGTACCCAATCCGATATCGAAGCAACTTCACCGTGAAGCCAGCGATGGCTGCCTCTGCCCTGACTTGGATAATCGGGGGAGGATGGGGGTGGTTCCTGCCGGCAACTTCGCGCCTACAGAATGGTATCTGTCGCAGGCCGGTCTGGCCATCTGAGAGCACCCCTATAGTTATGTCTGGACTAACCTTCATCGTTTTCTATCTCTTTCCATTAATCTTCATGACTACAATATACGGATACATCGGACGTACCCTTAAAAGAGGTAGCGCGACTCAGAAATTTCAGGATCGAGGCACAGCCCCTACGACAAATGCTGCCTCCAACTACCGTGAGATAGCCCGTAGAAAGGTCATGAAAACCATGGTCATTGTCACAGTCACTTCGCTGCTTTGCTGGACACCTTCAAACCTCCTGTATGCAGCATACGCTCTTGGTGCAAACATCCACTTCACTGGCATCGAGAATGCGACTGTCCAGGCCATTCAGTTTGCTAATAACTCCGTCAACCCTTTCATCTATACCTTCAAGTATCACAAGTTCCAGGAGGGCCTTCGTCAACTGCTAAGGCTGAAAACGGCCACAGGAACTGAGAAGGGAGATGCCAAAACGAGTTCGACCAACACTGCATAGAGGAAAATACTTATACAAAGTCAGGCAAGTGTGTATGAGGGTCCTTACATTTTTGAAAAGCAACTAGAAATTATCGGTTATCATAATTACATGTTCATGCATGTTGTTTGTCCGAAGATTCATATTTCAACAGATCTTATCATCTGAAGGCTCATTGATCCAAAGGTTTTCTCACTCTAGAATCAAGTCTTTCAGAAAATGGGGTGGAATTCCATATCTTTTTCCGATCTTGTCAATTTGGGCAACTGTTTTTACTTTTGAAATTATGAAACCTATTCAAAATTAATGATCATGATTATGATTCTTATCAAGGTTTCTTAACTATTACCCCGCGGAAGAAAAGCCAGAGACGGAAACCTTTCTGCACTGCAAAAAATGACCAATTTTTGACAACCGTTGATATTTTATTGAACATACGAAACAGTTGGTCAAAAATTTTGACCAGCACCAAGGGTTGGGCAAAAATTGTGACCAATTGTTAGGCGAAATTTTGACCAACTGTTGATCAAAACACCAACAGATGGTCAAAATTTCGACCATAGTCAAAATTGAGAGTTTGACCAATTATTGAGCTAAACTTGACCAACAAATTAATAAAACAGTTTGCCCAACAGATATACAAAAAGAAATGCCCAACTTTTTTTTTGCAGTGTGGAGACTGGGATATGAAAGGTTTAAAGCAAGTGTTTCCATCTTGAAAATAAAATGAAATGGAATAAATCGATCTTTTGGTACTATGGTCCTTTAAATTAATGAACTTTACATCGTTTTCGGAATTGGGAACCTGCGGCTAAATGAGAATTTGGAATAACGAATCCTCAGAACAGTAAATCTTCGGATGACCTGAGCTGAGGGTGAAGATTAATAGTTGCTCAATCATACAAATCATGAAAAAAAACTAGACAAAACTACCTGTGGTAACCATTTATCACCTTGGAGTTATTTCAGACTTTTGTTTGAACATTCAAAACTGTTTTCTCTCTCTCATAATGATTTCTTTTTCACTAGGGGAAACAGTGCTCTAAAGTAGTACAACTACTTCGCCCTTAGTTGCAAATGTAAAGAATAATAATTTATACAATTATAAACAGCGAATAATGACTACAGAATAATCCATTCTAGTAAGACATATAGACTCCAAATCGCTCTTGAATCCTAAATTTCAATGTTCAAATATGGAATATCTCCTCGCCTGGCCCCTACGCTCCCTCTCAAATCTATCAAACTTGTTAAATTTAACTATTGCACATCCGGAGGGGGGGGGGCAAACACGACAAAAATTTAGAAGAAGGCGCTTTTACATTTTCTTTAAAGTGAAAAATGAGGGATTTTGTGCAATTTTTTTGTGCATTTTTTGAAAATTCATATTTATGCCTAGGCATTGGTTAGGATACTTAAATGTGAGCGACCGAAGCGAGCGAGCGCTTCCCGGTATCCAATCTTCTTTCTTTTTCCTCGTTTTTCCATTTTCTTTCACTTTCCTACTTTTCTTTTCCTTTCTTTTATCGATCTTTTCCTTTTTTTCTTCTTCTTTTTTTTTCAGTTTGGAAGTATTTGGGGGGGGGGGGGCAAAATGATATCTTTGCTCCCCCTGCCCCCATGATCGACGCCTCTGCTATTGGAGTAAGGCAAAGACTCCAATGTGCGTGTATGCTATAGCTATGAAGTGCAAAGTTCGATAGCCTCTGATGTTGAGGATCCAAGTGTGACTGCGGGAAACTTTTTGCCTGTAAAATGTTTCTGTGTAAAATGATATCAACGTTAAACAAAAATCATGATCGCGGGGGAGGGGGTTAAAGGCGTGCCCCCGACCCCCCACAAATCATCCTCTATAGTGACGCCCCACTCCCATGAAAAGAAATTAAACGCACCAATTTTAAGGACTCGTGGTTCTTGTTATGAATTCAGTTCTATGTATCTATATCTCTCTGCTTAAACGTGCTTTTTCTGATCGAGCATGTTGAGGGTTTGGCAGAAAAAGATGCAAACCGGTAGAAAATTGTATGAACAATATATGCCTTACTTTCTAAAGAAATTTAGTCATTATTAGACAAAATCCACGGCGATTTTTATTCGTCTAACAAACTTCTGTGTTTTCAAAGGATGTTTTATGTCTTATGAAAAGATTCAATACAGCCGTTAAATCGATATCTTTTCGGTATTCTCAATCACAATGCCCTTGCAAGCATCGAATGAAAATGATATAAAAGCTCTCTTTAACAATGCATTTAATCTGACTTAACTCAGGCGGGGCCAAATTTACTCGGTGATGAGAACGTTTGTAGAACATCTGAAGGTTAGTCTTCTCGTTGAAACTGTGTGATTTTCGTTTCATTTCGTCCTTATATTTGTAATATATTCATGATATTAGACTGGCCGCCTTATCATCTCTTTGTCTTCGATTCTCTTTGCATTCGCTGAAACTAAAAAGGTATTTTCCCTCTTCTGTTTGTATGCCTTTATGCTACCACCGAAGAAGGGTGACGACTTTCGAAAAAGACGTCTTGTTCATTCTTATTAAAAAGCTCCTGAAAACAGGGTCTTTTATTATATCATATCATGAAGATGACATGGACTGAATCAAGAAACCGCGATCAATATCAAATTGCTGCCATCCGAACTCGATCGATATTGTGGAGAGAAGTACTGGAAAGCCAAAAGAACAATAAATATGAATTAACCCGGTTTCTGTTTCTAAGGAGAAAATTTCGTCTTTATTATCCACGTCCACATAGAATAGCATTCATATTTTTCTTATTCTTCAGAGCAAACACATATATAGGAAAAATGATCTAAGTTTAATCTTCAGTCAGGAAAGACGGCAACTCTCATGACATCGCCTTGCATCAAATGCCATTTATTATTTTCATTGCTTGTCTTGCAATATGAAACTTAAATATCACGGTCACAACAGAAAGTTCATATTAGATTTGTACAAAGCTCCTGAAAAAGATGGGAAAGTTTTGTCACTTTTCTTTCTTTTGCATATTTGCTTGATCATTGTAACGATTTACAGCCGTATATTCTTGACAATTAGAGATAAAAGATTTTTACATTTGTTTCTAAAGTTTAAAACAACATGGTGATGATGGTGATAGATTTTCAGGACTTTTATCCCAAGACGGATCTCTCTTTAGTCATTGTGCGGAGTTAATTTGTAATAATTTTGTTGATGGAAGATGTTCCAGGAAATCGTCCAAGGGAAAGTACCTGCAGGTAGTTTTCTTGTTTGGTCCTTTTAATAGAGTTGGTAGTTGTCCTTCGAGGTGGCATTTGTTCTAGAGGTGATAGTAATTTCCCCAGAGGTCTTAGTTGTCCTAGAGTATGTACTTCCCTAAAGGTCTGTTGTTTTTTTTCTCAGAGGTGAATTGTCCTATGGGGTGCTTTTTATGATGATATTTCAGGATAAGGCGTCCAGATTTACAGCACTTATATTGCACCACATTTACGTCGACTTATAAAAATGCACACACTTTCATTAAAGTTTTGTGGACAAGGTTTTAAGACATGAGTATCATGTGGCGTTTATTTCAAAATGAAAATGTTCTGTGTAGTCTGACATTGAACCGATCAGTCAGTAATATGGTTAATTATATATAATATAAGCTTTAGTTATACACCCCCCCCCCCTTCATTGAGTCTTTTATATCTTCAAATCACTTTCTAGAGCGACTACCCAATAAAACGACTATCACGATGGACCTAATTTCCTGCTCTGATAAAAACGATTTCAACAAATCATCCCTCGGATTAAACAAGCGATCGATATCTAGATGACAGTAAGATTGCAAAGAATCATTGATGAAAATCCTTAAATGTTCCACTTTGAATTTCAGTAACTGTCAGTCATTTTGTAATTTCAATGTACCTCATTAAATTTACGGAGAACGCTTGCAGCACAAAGTGAGGGCGCTTCTTGCGTCATTCTTCAAAAAGTTAAAATATTTATGCATTTGACAGTTCGCGTGCCCGTATATAATGGGTATCTTACTCTCTATATGTTGAGACTATTAAGTACCACATTCGTATAGTTTCATAGAGACGAGAATATTTACTCAACACCTGCTCAAACTTCCTCGATGTCGGATTCAATGACTAGTGTGGTGGGTACTGGCATAGGGGCTGAAAATCGCTTCAGAGTTTTAACTTGCGATATTAGCTATTCGGGTGAGGATGACATCGTTTTCAGCTACACTGTTTGCCAATCTTGACTCTGTCAACATTTTAGCAGTGTTTAGAGTAAATTTTCCTTGTACTCGACTCAGCCGAATCCTTTTAAGAAGCGAAGACGTGTTTGTAAGGAGTTACAGAGGATATTCGACTCTTGGACAGGACTGAAGGACTAGGTAAAGGAAGATCAATGCCTTGGTCCAATTAATGTACTATAACGAGTCACTTACGATATGCAACTGAGTTGGCGGATACCGGCGCTATAGAAGACTTCATTATTATTATTAAAGGTTGTTCATCAAGGAAGCCTATCTTCATTAACGAAGAAACTTTGAAAAGATGAATATCACTTCGACCTACACTTCTGAAGAAGATGAAGCAGGCAGTCCATTGTCACTACCGACCCTCATCATCTACATCTCATTCGGTGCCATAGGCGTGATCGATAACGGGCTCGTCCTCTATGTAATTGCACGAGTTAAGGAGCTTCAAGATACGACCCAACCTCTTCATCGCAAACCAGTCGCTCATAGACGGCTTCTCCTCGATACTCCTTCTTGCTATTTTCGTCGTTCCCAGACCGCCACTCCCAGAGAACAACCCCATCCCTGGCGAGGTTCCTCTGTGGGTTTTGGTACTCCCAGTTTCTTTACTGGGCCTCTTTGGTATCCTCCCTAGTCAACTTGCTCATCCTCACTCTGGAGAGGTACTTCGCCGTTCTCTATCCCATACGCTACAGGAGATATGTCAGCTACAAACTGGTGATCGGTTGTTCCCTTATTCCCTGGGCAAGCGGCTTCCTCCATATGTGCTACCTCATAACGATAACCAAAGTGAAAGATCAATCCTGCATGTTGTTTGTCTGGCCAAATGAGACACTTCAACCAGGCATGGGGATATACACGTTCGTCATCACTTTCGTTGTTCCATTCTCCGTCATGTTTTTCCTCTATACCCGCATGTGGCAGAAGCTTCGTGAGGGACTTGCCACCAAGGAAGACGCGACAGTCCACCAGGCCACCGACTACAGGAACATCGCTCGCAAGAATGTGCTCAAGACGATGCTGTCTTTGAGCTTGTGTTACGCCGTATGCTGGGCACCAAACCAGTTCACTTACCTCCTTTATTGCGTCGGTGTAGACATCAATCTGGCCGGAACATTCTATTACGTAACCGTCTGCATTTCTTTCATAAATATCTGGATCAATCCGTTTTTCTATGTGTTCCAGTATCATAAATTTCAACGTGGACTTAAGACTGTTTTCTGTTGTTCTGGACGCTCCCCAGAAGTGGAGGTGAAAACCATGAGTAGCGTTCCCGCATCAACATCAGGAGTGTGAGGGCTAAAGTTCAAGGTAATCTTCATTTCTAGTAACGATTGTCCAGTATATCTATCAACGCACGTGAAATTTACAGGACGATCCTGATACAAAAGTTGTGATATTTATTGATGAGTAGGGATGCGAATTCGTTCCGAAATGTCCGGTATCAGTGTGGCACAAGATAATCCCCCCTCCTTTTTCGTCGTCGTTGTTTTTTTTTTTTCTTTTCTTTATATTCTTTGTCTAACAAAATAATTTGTAGATTGTCACCCTTTGTTTTTCTTTTTCCATGTGTTTCTGTACTTGTCCTGTGATGTACAAATTGTCAATGTGCTGTACTCCTATTTTATCATTTCTCATATTTTCTCTTCTCGCCCGTCTTGTTATTTATAAATCTATAACCCCCACCTCCTCTTTGTATATAGCCTGTGTTTGTTTTTCTCTCCACCGCTTTCATATTGTATTCTTAGGTAGATACAGTAGTACATTTTCATTACATTAATAACGTCGCTATGTAATACTATGTACAAGCCAAGTTATAAGTTGGTTCAGAGGATACCTTACGCCTCACAAGCTTTACTTTTACCAAGGTCTCCTCCACCTTTCTTTTACTCCACTTCATTATACTGTTGTTGTGATTTTGTTTGCATTGTAATAACATTGATCGTATGAAAGTTGTATGTAACATGTGAAAAGAAGATGAATAAGATATCTATCTATCTATATCTATCTTTTCGAGGTGCCATGTATATGGCAAAGCGATTCGGTGAGAGCATTGTAAAACTTATAGTACTCCTTCTTGTATCCGTGGATATTTTCAAAACCACTCCCCGATGTATCGAAACGACCCAAATTTACCCCAAATAATGGGACTTATCCATTAAAAGTGCACTTTTAAATGAGTTTTCTCAATTGAGTTTCTCAATTCATTCTTAAATGCATTTCGGCACAAGAGAATCCCCCTCCTTTTTCGTTGTTGTTGTTGTTGTTTTCGAGGTGCCATGTATATAGCAAAGCGATCGGTTGAGAGCATTTTAAAACTTATTTTACTCCATCTTGTATCCGTGGAGAATTTCGGTACCACTCCCCATGAGTCGAAACGACCCCAAACTGAGCAAAAATGTATTTCTCCACTTTAGAAATGATAATTTTTTATAAATTTATTACCTTGACATATTAGATATAAGGCTTCTAGATTTAATCAGGGAAATAAATTTTCCGACCCAAATAATGGGACTTATCCATTAAAAGTGCTCTTTTTTTAAATGAGTCTTCTCAATTCATTCTTAAATGCTTTCATCCTTGATTAAAGGATCGTCATCAAAATTGAAATTCCTTTGATATGTAATCCAGGGAGGAACCAAGCAAGTGTAAAGGAAACATGACTCAGGACCTAAATACATATTTCAGAAGCACTATTCATAACAACTGCTAGAAATATTTAGAGTTTAATGTTGACCATTTTCTCATCATTTCTTTCCTTATACTGCAGGTAGCCCTACCAGGGACTCCACCAACTTGGACTCGGCTATCAGCAGGCGATCACTCTAAAGAATATATTAACATGAATATAGGACACAACAGCTCCTAAATATCGTATGTATGTTGCTATATGAAAGAATGGAAATATAACATTTGCACCTTGCGTTTTGTTTAGATCAACATTGAAAGGTTTACTTCTCCAAACTTGCAATTTGAGCAGCACTAATTGTGAGTTATTTTATGGTCACCACTTAACAGTCTGGTATTTTTGTGAATCATGTTTATGAATATAATGTTATAATAATGTTTTCACTCTGTAGGGTAACCTCTTTTTTAAAAGAAGATACGTGCACAAGTTGGTAAGATAATGTATTTTATGTAGATAACAGAGTAAAGTAATTTAGATAAAATGCCTTCTTCAAGGACATACGTACCGTGCCGGGGATCGAACCCACGACCCTCGCGTTCCCAGGCAAGTGTTTTAAACCACTTGACAACGACACCTCTTACCTTTGTGCGTTTCCTATCGATCTGAGGAGTAAGGGTTACAACCTAGGGCCAATTTGGCCGTATTGCCTATAGCCTATACAGAGCCAAATTAACCGACAATTCTATCTGTCCAGGGGGTGTTTCATAAGCTGTTCGTAAAGTTACGAGTAAAGTTACGAATCGTTTGAATATGGCAAGCCAAATGTGATTCTCATTCATTATTAAATCGCTTGAGCTAAAGGTTGAAATATGCAGATGTAGATTTACATTACTAGCCTATACAGAGCCAAATTAACCGACAATTCTATCTGTCCAGGGGGTGTTTCATAAAGCTGTTCGTAAAGTTACGAGTAAGTTACGAATCGTTTGAATATGGCAAGCCAAATGTGATTCTCATTCATTATAAATCGCTTGAGCTAAAGGTGAAATATGCAGATGTAGATTTACATTACTATTGTTACAAACATTTTTTTTTATTCCAAATTGTATTTTTGCCACAATTTCATTGAGATTATTAGGAAAAAGCAGTCACACTTGTTAAAACGTCAGGAAAAATTCTGGGCATCACCATTTTGCTCTTCAAATTCAAATCGTTCGTAAAGTCATGCGTATTTTACGAACAGCTTTATGAAACATCCCCAATATGTCTCCTTTTCGATAAGTTATTTACTTATTGATTCAAATAATTCACGGGTTAGTGACTGATATGCCGATGTTCAGAAATGATTAGCAGTAATGTAGATACTGTTTATTTTGAATAAACAGTCTATTGTTTATTACGAAGAATTGGTCAAGCACACGCAGGAATTTGAAGTTACTTTTGAATGCAGTATGTACAGTGTGAAAATAAGCACATAATTTGGATGAATATGAAAGTGATCAATTGTGATATTGCGTATGAATCAGTAGTGATATCTGTTCAAGGATTATATGTAAAAATAGACAGCTGTCTCTGAGAAGATTTATTATTAATTCTCTTATGCACTTAATTCATTTCTTAATGAAGGAAATCTCACTTTAGCAAGGTAGACATGGTATATGAAAGCCTGGATTAAACACTGATGTAGGTTTTTGTTGTCCCCCCTCCCCCTTTCTTTCTCTTTCTCACTTTCTATGTATGCGTGTGGTTGTGTGTGTGTGTGGGGGGGGGGGGAAATGTTGCTGTAACGCTATCCATTTCAGTATGGCTTACAAATACATGCATCCCCACCTAATTATCTCAAGTAGTCATTGTGAACTCAAGATCCAGAGATATTATCCAGAGATGTCACCATGTGTCCATTATATACATTTACCATCATTTATGTACCTCCCCTTTATACACATCCATATTGATTCTCTCTCTCTTCTCTCCTCTCCATCTCTCTCGCTCGCTCTAACTTATCCTTTCTCACTTTCCTCTTTCCGTCAAGTTGGCCATCATCCCCACCATTTACATCCTCTGGTTTTAAAAGGGTCCCATCTGATAGATATCACTTGACTACCTAAAAAATCATGACGCAGTTGTCTTTCAGACTGAACGATCTATAGTGAACCCAGCATAATGATACATACAATGCTGACTTCAAATGCTTGATTGAAATTCACAAATTATTAAAACTTCTAAGTATAGCAAATTTATTTCGCTGATAAAGATTACACGCAAACCACAATATTTTCTCAATATATTCTGTGAAATGCAGTACAACAGGCAGCACACACGAACGATTCACTGTACACTGACGACCGTTACCCTGTGAAACATTACCTGCGAAAAAATAGTTTCTTTGATCACATCATAACAACACAGACATGCAACCGAATATGCAATGTGTTACTCTATATTGGATATTGGATATTGGATATAGCTGCTTACTCAAATTTGGCAAAAAAGAAGAGTCCTTTACTCTAGGTGGTACGGATGTTTATACCAGTAAGGCTATGGCCACAAAGAGAGCGGCGACCAACCGATTGGCAGCCTGCTCGGGTGCCGCTGGAATTTAGGCATCGCACAACGATTTATGGAGAAGTCGAGCGGACTCTAAAACCCCAGCGATGCCTGGGCGATGTCCTGTCGATTTCCCCTGGTCACCAGTCGATTTAGGTCCAAACTTGGCGAAATCGGGGGATTTTCTCCGCGCGGCGTCTGGGGCAGTGACCAAATGATGACCCACCGATTCCCGCACGATCTCCCACCTGCCCGGCGGCCAGACGGTGATCGGCGGGGAATCTGCGGGGGCTCGGTTTAAACCGGCGGATGCCCGCTGGTCTTCCCGGGAATTTCTCTCGAACGACTGGGTATATATGCGATTGCCCCTGGCCATCAACAACAACGCTTTTGCTCTGATCTGACAGGTCAACTAGGTCTGCGATGCCGTTGATTCCACCTCACCACCATGACAGCGAGATCGACAAGCCATAGGCTGAGCAGTTCCTTACATAGGCCTATGGCTGGGCAGAGGATTGGGTGATCAAGCAGGCGCCGCCCGACGCCGGTCTATTTTGGACTAGCCAACCGGTGACCGACCGATTTCTTAGCGACGCACAGGCGGCAACCGCTGGGCAGGCTTTTCAGGTAGCGCCTTCGATTTTGACCTAAATCGCTCGACGGCGACCGCTCGATTAGGTCAGTCTCCGGGCGGTGACCACCCGGGCACCGAGCGTATTTTGGGCGGCGAGTGAAAAGTGAGCAGGCGGCCGCCGAAATTTTAACCCGCGCTAAAAACTTTAGCCCTAAATAACAGCAGTGCCGGGCGGGCCCGCCAGTCGGTACCCGGGCGAAATTGTCTAAAAACTCGCCGCCCGGCCGCCCCGAGCAGGCTGATTCTGGGCTTTGTGACCATAGCCTAAAGGACATGAATATAATACTGATCTATTTGCACTGGGTCAGGTCTGCCGTTCTCACAACATCTTCTCTCCAAATAATTTGGCCACCTCGGTTCAAATAATACACGATCATGACGATGGTCCGCCTACTACTCAATTTAAAACATTACAACACATAGTTTTGATATTACACGAAATGAAAAATGACGCATGAAAATGAAAGTTTGTAATATTATGAAGCTATCCATGATTTTTTTTTTTTTTTTTTTTTTTTTTTTTACTGAAGCATCCATTAACAGAACTGACATACAGACAGAAAAATAAAAGAGAGAGAGAAAAAAAAAACCCACAAAACACCACAAAGTCCCGATCATACTGACTTAAATATCATTGCATAAACACGGTTTAGTTGCAAGTTATGCTCCCCTACTTTCGCGAAAGGAAGCAGGGTAACGAAAAGTGACATTTCATGTAAAAGAGCAAAATGTATTTGTCATTTACACTGACACCAGTGCAATACCATGATGTCTTGCCTAACATGTCCCTTAGCAGGATGAGTGCTCATGCATAATATTTTAAGAAGAGCACACTAGGTAATATATGAAGAAAAATCAGTGACTCAAATTTGGTTGATATGTCACTTGATTCCTTTTGCAAAGTAGAGCAGCAGTGTTAATACCAAGCCCAATCCGCCCTGCGACCTCTGGGACAGTACCATATTCGTGCGCGAAGGGGGCGTTTTATACCGCCACATGCCAACTCCTTGCCGGCCCTCCGACCATAGATTGACCGACCTTTTAATGGGAATTTAAGTACCCGATTGGTGGAGCTTTCTATCACCAATTCGCCTCACAGATGGAGACTAGGTTGTTTTTCGACAAATCCACACGCACACCCACACTGTACACACATCATGCAACGTAACTCTACACATTAATTATTACAGCCTTATTGTACACATAATTGTAAATTTAAACAAAACAAAAACAAAAACAAAAACAAAAAACCCTTCTGAATACTGTACGGTCATACAAGGTATAAGGAACCACAATTGTTTCATTGAACAAAATCTATTTACAAAAACCGATGTACAATGCCTTGTTGCCAAGCGCGTAAGATTGAAGATTCAATAACGATTTACTGCATTTGCTTTAATTTTAAGGATACATCCATTACAAATATTTGATGCAACCCAGTGGCTGAACCCGTGTTTCAATGCAAAGAACCGGATGGATGATTGACGATTGACGATCCAAATCTGAAAATATTTCATCCCATTTCCTTAAACAATTTTTGAACCATTACCAGCCTCTGTTTAGTGTATGGTTGGCAGTGGCAGATGGGAGAGAAGACTACCGACCTACTGCATGCCCTCTTCAAACAAAAAGTATATTTTGTGCTTCCTCCCTCTTTTAATATGTTTAACGTCCATTACACATCAGGTGTCGTTAAGTTACTTTTTTTTTGCCACTCTCCATCCGGGCGCTAAGTTGGTACCCGGTAGGATGTGAAATTTATAGGAGCTTGTTCAGCATTGTGAGCGTCCGCTAAAAAAAGCTCAAGGCTGGAATGCTCCGTGGGGAGTGGAGAAGTTGCGTACATTGATCTGTTGATTGGGTAGGGGTAATTTCTTTAAAGCGCTTAGAGACATCAGAATTGTATTTGGCACTATAAGAATCCATAAAAATTATTACTGCTCGCATCGAACATTGGAGATGTGTTTGCCACTATAAGAATACATAAAACTATTACTATTATTATTATTATTCGCATGACGTAAGACTGTGTCACCGACTGCAGCAGTTTTTTTTTTTCACTTCAAAAAAGTGAACAAAGCACAGAGTAAGGTTGCCAATGTTCGTCGGGTAAGAAAAAAATCACCTTAATAGCTCTTTATTGCACCATTATTTCAATCAAGTCATTATTTTTAATCAAGTCATATAATTTCATATTCTTACTGTTTCAGCAAATGGAAAATCCAGTTAGAAAATAAAGAGTTGCTATGGCAATAATGGTTTTCATTTTCAATGTTTTGAACTAGTGTTTAACATAGCGGCTCCAGTCTTGTACGAAATGTACAAACTTAAGGAAGAGATTTGTTTCAACCATGTTGCCTTAACTTCGAGCTTAAGAATTCACGGGTTCAAATTTTAGTAGCGAGACCTCCAATTCCATCGCTGAAGTGTGGCATTGCAGATACTTTTTCAACCCTCCAGTTGTCATGGTTGTTTGTCTGGTTTTGTACCCTGTGTGTGTGATTTGCGGTATGCTGTCGTATCGTGTATTTTAAATTGATTTTTTACTGGGAAGGATTGACCTGACGAACACAGGCTCACGGCCGTACCAGAAATTTTCAATACTTACACTTTTTTTAAAATAAAAACTGTCCAAATGCCACCAAAAGTGTGCACCGGAACCTTCAATTTCAATTTCAAAAACGCAAAAGCATCCTCGTGACCAGCTCGGTCGCTTCACTTCCTCGCTTGCATGTTTCTTCGGACATTTTACGTATTCTTGCCCCTCACCCCCGGAAAAAATTCTGCGTACGGCCCTGCACAGCCTGTTAGTTGAAAATAGGCAACCTTATACTCTACTGGTGCATTCTGCATCCACTATCAGTTTCCTTTTAAACACTATGAATAGCTCAGTATAAATACCCCAGTCAACATCACCGTAAAGGGCCCAGATTGTCGTGTTGTTTTTTTTT
>CM057169.1:19790142-19865142 GCA_029962745.1 Echinometra lucunter
TGTTTTTTTTCTCAGAGGTGAATTGTCCTATGGGGTGCTTTTTATGATGATATTTCAGGATAAGGCGTCCAGATTTACAGCACTTATATTGCACCACATTTACGTCGACTTATAAAAATGCACACACTTTCATTAAAGTTTTGTGGACAAGGTTTTAAGACATGAGTATCATGTGGCGTTTATTTCAAAATGAAAATGTTTGTGTAGTCTGACATTGAACCGATCAGTCAGTAATATGGTTAATTATATATAATATAAGCTTTAGTTATACACCCCCCCCCCTTCATTGAGTCTTTTATATCTTCAAATCACTTTCTAGAGCGACTACCCAATAAAACGACTATCACGATGGACCTAATTTCCTGCTCTGATAAAAACGATTTCAACAAATCATCCCTCGGATTAAACAAGCGATCGATATCTAGATGACAGTAAGATTGCAAAGAATCATTGATGAAAATCCTTAAATGTTCCACTTTGAATTTCAGTAACTGTCAGTCATTTTGTAATTTCAATGTACCTCATTAAATTTACGGAGAACGCTTGCAGCACAAAGTGAGGGCGCTTCTTGCGTCATTCTTCAAAAAGTTAAAATATTTATGCATTTGACAGTTCGCGTGCCCGTATATAATGGGTATCTTACTCTCTATATGTTGAGACTATTAAGTACCACATTCGTATAGTTTCATAGAGACGAGAATATTTACTCAACACCTGCTCAAACTTCCTCGATGTCGGATTCAATGACTAGTGTGGTGGTACTGGCATAGGGGCTGAAAATCGCTTCAGAGTTTAACTTGCGATATTAGCTATTCGGGTGAGGATGACATCGTTTCAGCTACACTGTTTGCCAATCTTGACTCTGTCAACATTTAGCAGTGTTTAGAGTAAATTTTCCTTGTACTCGACTCAGCCGAATCCTTTTAAGAAGCGAAGACGTGTTTGTAAGGAGTTACAGAGGATATTCGACTCTTGGACAGGACTGAAGGACTAGGTAAAGGAAGATCAATGCCTTGGTCCAATTAATGTACTATAACGAGTCACTTACGATATGCAACTGAGTTGGCGGATACCGGCGCTATAGAAGACTTCATTATTATTATTAAAGGTTGTTCATCAAGGAAGCCTATCTTCATTAACGAAGAAACTTTGAAAAGATGAATATCACTTCGACCTACACTTCTGAAGAAGATGAAGCAGGCAGTCCATTGTCACTACCGACCCTCATCATCTACATCTCATTCGGTGCCATAGGCGTGATCGATAACGGGCTCGTCCTCTATGTAATTGCACGAGTTAAGGAGCTTCAAGATACGACCAACCTCTTCATCGCAAACCAGTCGCTCATAGACGGCTTCTCCTCGATACTCCTTCTTGCTATTTTCGTCGTTCCCAGACCGCCACTCCCAGAGAACAACCCCATCCTGGCGAGGTTCCTCTGTGGGTTTTGGTACTCCCAGTTTCTTTACTGGGCCTCTTTGGTATCCTCCCTAGTCAACTTGCTCATCCTCACTCTGGAGAGGTACTTCGCCGTTCTCTATCCCATACGCTACAGGAGATATGTCAGCTACAAACTGGTGATCGGTTGTTCCCTTATTCCCTGGGCAAGCGGCTTCCTCCATATGTGCTACCTCATAACGATAACCAAAGTGAAAGATCAATTCCTGCATGTGTTTGTCTGGCCAATGAGACACTTCAACCAGGCATTGGGGATTATACACGTTCGTCATCACTTTCGTTGTTCCATTCTCCGTCATGTTTTCCTTCTATACCCGCATGTGGGCAGGAAGCTTCGTGAGGGACTTCCACAAGGAAGACGCGACAGTCCACCAGGCCACCGACTACAGGAACATCGCTCGCAAGAATGTGCTCAAGACGATGCTGTCTTTGAGCTTGTGTTACCCGCCGTATTGCTGGGCACCAAAACCAGTTCACTTACCCTCCTTATTGCGTCGGTGTGACATCAATCTGGCCGGAACATTTCTATTACGTAACCGTCCTGCATTTCTTTCATAATATCTGGATCAACTCCGTGTTTCTATGTGTTCCAGTATCATAAATTTCAACGTGGACTTAAGACTGTTTTCTGTTGTTCTGGACGCTCCCCAGAAGTGGAGGTGAAAACCATGAGTAGCGTTCCCGCATCAACTCAGGAGTGTGAGGCTAAAGTTCAAGGTAATCTTTCATTTCTAGTAACGATTGTCCAGTATATCTATCAACGCACGTGAAATTTACAGGCGATCCTGATACAAAGTGTGATATTTATTGATGAGATAGGTGATGCGAATTCGTTCCGAAATGTCCGGTATCAGTGTGGCACAAGATCATCCCCCTCCTTTTTCGTCGTCGTTGTTTTTTTTTTTTTCTTTTCTTATATTCTTTGTCTAACAAAATATTTGTAGATTGTCACCCTTTGTTTTTCTTTTTCCATGTGTTTCTGTGACTTGTCCTGTGATGTACAAATTGCAATGTGCTGTACTCCTATTTTATCATTTCTCATATTTTCTCTTCTCGCCCGTCTTGTTATTTATAAATCTATAACCCCCACCTCCTCTTTTGTATATAGCCTGTGTTTTGTTTTTCTCTCCACCGCTTTCATATTGTATTCTTAGGTAGATACAGTAGTACATTTTCATTACATTAATAACGTCGCTATGTAATACTATGTACAAGCCAAGTTATAAGTTGGTTCAGAGGATACCTTACGCCTCACAAGCTTTACTTTTACCAAGGTCTCCTCCACCTTTCTTTTACTCCACTTCATTATACTGTTGTTGTGATTTTGTTTGCATTGTAATAACATTGATCGTATGAAAGTTGTATGTAACATGTGAAAAGAAAGATGAATAAGAATATCTATCTATCTATATCTATCTTTTCGAGGTGCCATGTATATGGCAAAGCGATTCGGTGAGAGCATTGTAAAACTTATAGTACTCCTTCTTGTATCCGTGGATAATTTTCAAAACCACTCCCGATGTATCGAAACGACCCCAAATTTACCCCAAATAATGGGACTTATCCATTAAAAGTGCACTTTTTAAATGAGTTTTCTCAATTGAGTTTTCTCAATTCATTCTTAAATGCATTTCGGCACAAGAGAATCCCCCTCCTTTTTCGTTGTTGTTGTTGTTGTTTTTCGAGGTGCCATGTATATAGCAAAGCGATCGTGAGAGCATTTTAAAACTTATTTTACTCCATCTTGTATCCGTGAGGAATTTTCGGGGTACCACTCCCCATGAGTCGAAACGACCCCAAACTGAGCAAAAATGTATTGTCTCCACTTTAGAAATGATAATTTTTTATAAATTTATTACCTTGGACATATTAGATATAAGGCTTCTAGATTAATCAGGAAAAATAAATTTTCCGACCAAATAATGGGACTTATCCATTTAAAAGTGCTCTTTTTTTTAAATGAGTCTTCTCAATTCATTCTTAAATGCATTCTCCTTGATTAAAGGATCGTCATCAAAATTTGAAATTCCTTGATATTAATCCAGGGAGGAACCAAGCAAGTGTAAGGAAACATGACTCAGGACCTAAATACATATTTCAGAAGCCACTATTCATAACAAATGCTAGAAATATTTTAGATGTTTAATGTTGACCATTTTCTCATCATTTTCTTTCCTTATACTGCAGGTAGCCCTACCAGGGACTCCACCAACTTGGACTCGGCTATCAGCAGGCGATCACTCTAAAGAAATATATTAACATGAATATAGGACACAACAGCTCCTAAATATCGTATGTATGTTGCTATATGAAAGAATGGAAATATAACATTGCACCTTGCGTTTTGTTTAGATCAACATTGAAAGGTTTACTTCTCCAAACTTGCAATTTGAGCAGCACTAATTGTGAGTTATTTTATGGTCACCACTTAACAGTCTGGTATTTTTGTGAATCATGTTTATGAATATAATGTTTATAATAATGTTTTCACTCTGTAGGGTAACCTCTTTTTTTAAAAGAAAGATACGTGCACAAGTTGGTAAGATAATGTATTTATGTAAGATAACAGAGTAATTTAGATAAATGCCTTCTTCAAGGACATAAGTACCGTGCCGGGGATCGAACCCCACGACCCTCGCGTTCCCAGGCAAGTGTTTTAAACCACTTGACAACGACACCTCTTACCTTTTGTGCGTTTCCTATCGATTCTGAGGAGTAAGGGTTACAAACCTAGGGCCAATTTGGCCGTATTGCCTATAGCCTATACAGAGCCAAATTAACCGACAATTCTATCTGTCCAGGGGGTTGTTTCATAAAGCTGTTCGTAAAGTTACGAGTAAAGTTACGAATCGTTTGAATATGGCAAGCCAAATGTGATTCTCATTCATTATAAATCGCTTGAGCTAAAGGTGAAATATGCAGATGTAGATTTACATTACTAGCCTATACAGAGCCAATTAACCGACAATTCTATCTGTCCAGGGGGTGTTTCATAAAGCTGTTCGTAAAGTTACGAGTAAAGTTACGAATCGTTTGAATATGGCAAGCCAAATGTGATTCTCATTCATTATAAATCGCTTGAGCTAAAGGTGAAATATGCAGATGTAGATTTACATTACTATTGTTTACAAACATTTTTTTTTTTTATTCCAAATTGTATTTTTGCCACAATTTCATTGAGATTATTAGGAAAAGCAGTCACACTGTGTTAAAACGTCAGGAAAATTCTGGGCATCCCATTTTGCTCTTCAAATTCAAATCGTTCGTAAAGTCATGCGTAATTTACGAACAGCTTTATGAAACATCCCAATATGTCTCCTTTTTCGATAAGTTATTTACTTATTGATTCAAATAATTCACGGGTAGTGACTGATATGCCGATGTTCAGAAATGATTAGCAGTAATGTTAGATACTGTTTATTTGAATAAACAGTCTATTGTTTATTACGAAGAATTGGTCAAGCACACGCAGGAATTTGAAGTTACTTTTGAATGCAGTATGTACAGTGTGAAAATAAGCACATAATTTGGATGATATGAAGTGATCAATTGTGATATTGCGTATGAATCAGTAGTGATATCTGTTCAAGGATTATATGTAAAAATAGACAGCTGTCTCTGAGAAGATTTATTATTAATTCTCTTATGCACTTAATTCATTTCTTAATGAAGGAAATCTCACTTTAGCAAGGTATACATGGTATATGAAAGCCTGGATTAAACACTGATGTAAGGTTTTGTTGTCCCCCTCCCCCTTTCTTTCTCTTTCTCACTTTCTATGTATGCGTGTGTTGTGTGTGTGTGTGGGGGGGGGGGGGAAATGTTGCTGTAACGCTATCCATTTTCAGTATGGCTTACAAATACATGCATCCCCACCTAATTATCTCAAGTAGTCATTGTGAACTCAAGATCCAGAGATATTATCCAGAGATGTCAACCATGTGTCCATTATATACATTTACCATCATTTATGTACCTCCCCTTTATACACATCCATAATTTGATTCTCTCTCTCTCTCTCTCTCTCCATCTCTCTCGCTCGCTCTAACTTATCCTTCTCTCACTTTTCCTCTTTCCGTCAAGTTGCCATCATCCCCACCATTTACATCCTCTGGTTTTAAAAAGGGTCCCATCTGATAGATATCACTTTGACTACCTAAAAAATCATGAACGCAGTTGTCTTTCAGACTGAACGATCTATTAGTGAACCCAGCATAATGATACATACAATGCTGACTTCAAATGCTTGATTGAAATTCACAAATTTATTAAAAACTTCTAAGTATAGCAAATTTATTTCGCTGATAAAGATTACACGCAAACCACAATATTTTCTCAATATATTCTGTGAAATGCAGTACAACAGGCAGCACACACGAACGATTCACTGTACACTGACGACCGTTACCCTGTGAAACATTACCTGCGAAAAAAATAGTTTCTTTGATCACATCATAACAACACAGACATGCAACCGAATATGCAATGTTTTACTCTATATTGGATATTGGATATTGGATAATAGCTGCTTACTCAAATTTGGCAAAAAGAAGAGTCTTTACTCTAGGTGGTACGGATGTTTATACCAGTAAGGCTATGGCCACAAAAGAGAGCGGCGACCAACCGATTGGCAGCCTGCTCGGGTGCCGCTGGAATTTAGGCATCGCACAACGATTTATGGAGAAGTCGAGCGGACTCTAAAACCCCAGCGATTGCCTGGGCGATGTCCTGTCGATTTCCCCTTGGTCACCAGTCGATTTAGGTCCAAACTTGGCGAAATCGGGGGATTTTCTCCGCGCGGCGTCTGGGCAGTGACCAAATGATGACCCACCGATTCCCGCACGATCTCCCCACCTGCCCGGCGGCCAGACGGTGATCGGCGGGGAATCTGCGGGGCTCGGTTTTACCGGCGGATGCCCGCTGGTCTTCGCCGGGAATTTCTCTCGAACGACCTGGGTATATATGCGATTGCCCCTTGGCCATCAACAACAACGCTTTTGCTCTGATCTGACAGGTCAACTAGGTCTGCGATGCCGTTGATTCCACCTCAACCACCATGACAGCGAGATCGACAAGCCCATAGGCTGAGCAGTTCCTTACATAGGCCTATGGCTGGGCAGAGGATGTGGGTGATCAAGCAGGCGCCGCCCGACGCCGGTCTATTTTGGACTAGCCAACCGGTGACCGACCGATTTCTTAGCGACGCACAGGCGGCAACCGCTGGGCAGGCTTTTCATGTAGCGCCTTCGATTTTTGACCTAAATCGCTCGACGGCGACCGCTCGATTAGGTCAGTCTCCGGGCGGTGACCACCCGGGCACCGAGCGTATTTTGGGCGGCGAGTGAAAAGTGAGGCAGGCGCCGCCGAAATTTTAACCGCGCTAAAACTTTAGCCCTAAATAACAGCAGTGCCGGGCGGCCGCCAGTCGGTACCCGGGCGAAATTGTCTAAAAACTCGCCGCCCGGCCGCCGAGCAGGCTGATTCTGGGCTTTGTGACCATAGCCTAAAGGACATGAATATAATACTGATCTATTTTGCACTGGGTCAGGTCTGCCGTTCTCACAACATCTTCTCTCCAAATAATTTGGCCACCTCGGTTCAAATAATACACGATCATGACGATGGTCCGCCTACTACTCAATTTAAAACATTACAACACATAGTTTTGATATTACACGAAATGAAAATGACGCATGAAAAATGAAAGTTTGTAATATTATGAAGCTATCCATGATTTTTTTTTTTTTTTTTTTTTTTTTTTACTGAAGCATCCATTAACAGAACTGACATACAGACAGAAAAATAAAAGAGAGAGAGAAAAAAAAACCCCACAAAACACCACAAAGTCCCGATCATACTGACTTAAATATCATTGCATAAACACGGTTTAGTTGCAAGTTATGCTCCCCTACTTTCGCGAAAGGAAGCAGGTAACGAAAGTGACATTTCATGTAAAAGAGCAAAATGTATTTGTCATTTACACTGACACCAGTGCAATACCATGATGTCTTGCCTAACATGTCCCTTAGCAGGATGAGTGCTCATGCATAATATTTTAAGAAGAGCACACTAGGTAATATATGAAGAAAAATCAGTGACTCAAATTTGGTTGATATGTCACTTGATTCCTTTTGTCAAAGTAGAGCAGCAGTGTTAATACCAAGCCCAATCCGCCCTGCGACTCTGGGACAGTACCATATTCGTGCGCGAAGGGGGCGTTTTTACCGCCACATGCCAACTCCTTGCCGGCCCTCCGACCATAGATTGACCGACTTTTAATGGGAATTTAAGTACCGATTGGTGGAGCTTTCTATCACCAATTCGCCTCACAGATGGAGACTAAGGTTGTTTTTCGACAAATCCACACGCACACCCACACTGTACACACATCATGCAACGTAAACTCTACACATTAATTATACAGCCTTATTGTACACATAATTGTAAATTTAAACAAAAACAAAAACAAAAACAAAAACAAAAAACCCTTCTGAATACTGTACGGTCATACAAGGTATAAGGAACCACAATTGTTTCATTGAACAAAATCTATTTACAAAAACGATGTACAATGCCTTGTTGCCAAGCGCGTAAGATTGAAGATTCAATAACGATTTACTGCATTTGCTTTAATTTTAAGGATACATCCATTACAAAATATTTGATGCAACCCAGTGGCTGAACCCGTGTTTCAATGCAAAGAACCGGATGGATGATTGACGATTGACGATCCAAATCTGAAAATATTTCATCCCAATTCCCTTAAACAATTTTTGAACCATTACCAGCCTCTGTTTAGTGTATGGTTGGCAGTGGCAGATGGGAGAGAAGACTACCGACCTACTGCATGCCCTCTTCAAACAAAAAGTATATTTTGTGCTTCCTCCCCTCTTTTAATATGTTTAACGTCCATTACACATCAGGTGTCGTTAAGTTACTTTTTTTTTGCCACTCTCCATCCGGGCGCTAAGTTGGTACCCGGTAGGATGTGAAATTTATAGGAGCTTGTTCAGCATTGTGAGCGTCCGCTAAAAAAAGCTCAAGGCTGGAATGCTCCGTGGGGAGTGGAGAAGTTGCGTACATTGATCTGTTGATTGGGTAGGGGTAAATTTCTTTAAAGCGCTTAGAGACATCAGAATTGTATTTGGCACTATAAGAATCCATAAAAATTATTACTGCTCGCATCGAACATTGGAGATGTGTTTGCCACTATAAGAATACATAAAACTATTACTATTATTATTATTATTCGCATGACGTAAGACTGTGTCACCGACTGCAGCAGTTTTTTTTTTTCACTTCAAAAAAGTGAACAAAGCACAGAGTAAGGTTGCCAATGTTCGTCGGGTAAGAAAAAAAATCACCTTAATAGCTCTTTATTGCACCATTATTTCAATCAAGTCATTATTTTAATCAAGTCATATAATTTCATATTCTTACTGTTTCAGCAAATGGAAAATCCAGTTAGAAAATAAAGAGTTGCTATGGCAATAATGGTTTTCATTTTCAATGTTTTTGAACTAGTGTTTAACATAGCGGCTCCAGTCTTGTACGAAATGTACAAACTTAAGGAAGAGATTTGTTTCAACCATGTTGCCTTAACTTCGAGCTTAAGAATTCACGGGTTCAAATTTTAGTAGCGAGACCTCCAATTCCATCGCTGAAGTGTGGCATTTGCAGATACTTTTTCAACCCTCCAGTTGTCATGGTTGTTTGTCTGGTTTGTACCCTGTGTGTGTGATTTGCGGTATGCTGTCGTATCGTGTATTTTAAATTGATTTTTTACTGGGAAGGATTGACCTGACGAACACAGGCTCACGGCCGTACCAGAAATTTTCAATACTTACACTTTTTTTAAAATAAAAACTGTCCAAATGCCACCAAAAGTGTGCACCGGAACCTTCAATTTCAATTTCAAAAACGCAAAAGCATCCTCGTGACCAGCTCGGTCGCTTCACTTCCTCGCTTGCATGTTTCTTCGGACATTTTACGTATTCTTGCCCCTCACCCCCGGAAAAAATTCTGCGTACGGCCCTGCACAGCCTGTTAGTTGAAAATAGGCAACCTTATACTCTACTGGTGCATTTCTGCATCCACTATCAGTTTCCTTTTAACACTATGAATAGCTCAGTATAATACCCCAGTCAAACATCACCGTAAAGGGCCCAGATTGTCGTGTTGTTTTTTTTTTGTTTTGTTTTTTGTTTGTTTGTTTGTTTGTTTGTTTGTTTTTTGTCGTTTGAGGTGGTTTACGCGTATGAATGGTTTACAAGAGCTATTAACGTCAGCTTTATGCTTGTTTTCAACAATGCCTCAAAATGTGTCGTCACAAAATCATTCTTAGTGTGTCGTTTCTGAGGCAGGCAGCATGTTAACGCTGATCGTCCAAATCAGTGGGAACGCTTCTGCATCTCGACGTTGCCCTTGCCGCCGTGCTTGTCGCGGAAGGCGGAGACGATCTCGTCGAAGCTTCGGTTCTTCGTCTCCGGCAAGTAGAAGTAGACGAAGACGGTTGTGACAACGACGCACACTGTATAGATGAGGAAGATGTATTCTCCTATAGCACCCTGTCGGAAGGTAAAATCACAAACGCAAAAAAAAAAAATTCAGAGGCAGAATTTGCAGTAAATGATGATAAAAAATCTATGAATTCACAGATAAAAACGAGAAAAGAATCTGCTCAAATCTTAATGAAATGCTGATGAAACCAAAGTAATGATGTAGCGCTAAGTGTGTCTCTCCTCGACGGGTTCTAAGACGAAATACAGGAGATTGATATTAGCAATATTATCATTGTTGTCTTTGTTACATTTAAGAGCATTTACCTTCATTGTTGACGTCATCATTATCTTCATCATAATCATCATCACGACTACCACTACCACCACCAACAACATGACCACCACCACCACCACCACTAGGTATGCACGTCGATCTGCATTGGGGTCTATGAGACGTTAACTCTGATAGTATCATCATCATCATCATCAGCCACAGCAGCAGCACCATAATAGTCTTCATCATCATCATCATCATTATCGCCATCATCACCATCATTATCATCCTCATCACCATCCTCATCATCACGACATACACCTCCTCATCATCATTTCGTAAATGTCGCCTACCTGTATCGGCGGGAAGGTGAGCTGCACGATGAAGTTGGTCCACCAGTTCACCTGTATTGAGACACTGACAGCGGATGGGCGTGGTCCCTGAGACCAGAGCTCAGCCGATACCAGGTAGGGTAGAGGGGCGGGGCCGATGGCGAAGGTGATGATGTAAAGGTAAACGAAAACCAAACTGAGCCACTTCAACCAATCATGCTGTGCCTAGGTAAGAAATAAGGGTGAAAATTTGAATTAGAAGATTATATGGCTGATAAATTGATTTACTGGAAAGACAGTGTGCTGGTGATTCATTGATAGATGGATAAGGCAACTGAATGCTTGAATTATCATTGACCGCACACTATACGATCTGTCTGCAATCCGATTTCGTAACAAATGGGATTTTGACAAGTAAAATCATCTTATTTGAAATTCGGATTAATAAAATGAATACTAAAATCGAAATCGGGGTTAACTGCAAGCCTTGTGGTCAAAGTTGAGGCCAAATCTGCTTCAAATCGTAGCCGATCGCAAGACTGCTATGATGTCACTACGACTCGGAATTTACTTGGCTTTCATGTCTACAAGGAGACTCGCAATAGCCCGAAATTTCGATTTTGATATTCATACGACTCTTCACAACTTTGATCGTTAAGATTTTACTCTTTTGAAAGTTCATATCACAGAGTGTAACAATTTTTTTTTTCTAAAATCGGATTGCAAACAGATCGTATTGTGTGCGGTGGGCTAACAAGCAGGTGGATTACTAAAATAATTGCTCTGTTGATGGATGATTGACTGAGCGAAAGACTTACCTGAAGAGCGAGCGAAATTGTCAGACCCACAAGCCAAAAGGCGATGATACCGAACGGGTATAGAATCAGAGGCCTTCGACCTGCCCGTTCCACCACCAGCACTGACACAACGGTCACACAGACATTGAGTGCCCCGAACCCCACGGTGGCGTAGGCCACCTCGTTATCGGTCATCCCCGCGGCCTCGTACAGCTCCGTGGAGTAAAAAATGATCTGTGAGGAAAGAAACATTCATGTATTTAAGCCACTCGCACTACAATCAAATATTGCATTCACACTGGTGATAATTATGACCCAGACCAGAGATACAATGCCAGTTTGAACGAGTTACTGATGTAGACTTTCATGTTTGGACGGCCGGTATGGCTTATTACAACATAAATATAACCCGGATAGCCAAATCTAATTCCCCCTACCCCCACCTAGAAGGAAAGTTTAGATAATAGACGAGTATAACAGAAGAGGTGATGAAATACCACGAAAGGAAAAAAAAAAACATATTCAGGGGAAAGTTAAAAGAATTATGAATATCGGAAGTAGATTTGAATATGTATAAGTAAAATCTCGTATTTTGCACCTTTATGGTATAACAAAACAGATTATCCTTTTCTTGTCTCAGTAATTGAAGACGTCAGGAATGTGAACTTGAAGGGAAAGGAGTCAGGCAAAGTTTGCCGTATGAAGGAGCCAAAAGTATCTAAAAGTTCCAAAGAGAATAGCAGATTTGGGTTTATTAATGATAGCAAATGATCCCCTCCTTGTCCCCTGTAACGGAATCCTGACCATAGTAACCTTTATCAAAGGATCCTCAAAAACTTACAGCATTGATTCCAGAGAGCTGCTGTCCCGCATGTATGACGATACAGATGATGAGGGGTAGTAACCATGAACGATCATGGAGGCATAGAAGGTCGAACACGCCGATGCGCTCGACGCTGCTTTCGTTCTCGTGCTCCCGTTTCATTTCTTCGATCTCCGCTTGGATGTTGTATTCGCCGCGAAGTTGACATAGGGCTTTATAAAGAGATTTTATGATAAGTAAGTCTGAAGGACAACTAAACATAAATTCCTGAAAAATCGTACATGTTTATGTTCTAATAAATCAAATCAAAAAGAAATTTAAATTAATCTTGTATTCTAATTACCATTAAAATGTCCACCAACTATTTCCCTTTCTATTTTCCCTTTCATTTCTCCTTTTTTTTTATATATATATTATGTTTACCCTAGATTTTGATATCGTTTTACACTGTATGTCCTGTTTTTGTCGTTTTCTCAGTTGTTTTGCTTCTGCCTTTGTGTCATTTGAATTTCTTTTGATCTGCTCCCAAACTTTCATTATTTATCTGAAGGGAAACTTTGTTTTACAAGCCACTCCAGGCTTTTCATTTGAGTTTCCCATTTCATTTTTGAGAATTGTTATATGTTATCTGCATGTTTATGTTATATGATTGTATATATGTATATATGATTGTATTGTTTTTACGAAATGAAATGAATAAATAAATGAATGAATGAATGAAAATCAAGTTACTATCAGTCCCACATGACACTAATTCATAAGGAAAAGATTTTAAAAAAAATTTAAATACTGAAACCATTTTAACTCAGTTAATAAATTTTCAAGTGATCATTTTTATTTTCTTAACTGAGCTATAAGAGAATATGATACTCCTACTAATGATAACAATAATCTGGTTTTCTTTAACCAGCCACATCAGTGTTACTACTCTTCCTGCAAACCCTGAAATCATCATTACCCCAAGAAAAACAAAAAGGTGCATGGTACGAGTCGATGAGAAGCAGAACCCTTTACCGATATACCACGGTGCTCCCACATACTGACATATATCACATGTATCATGGCTAGGGCTCATTCATATATCCAGCAGCTAACACTGGTGTAGCTAAGGGGAGCACAAAGGGGCCATGCCCCCCCCCCCCATGTTGATCGGCGAGCAAAAAAAAAAAAAAGAATAAAATTTTAAAAAAAACTTTCGAGTCCACTTCACATAACTTACCCTACCCCACTCACACTTGATGCTTCGGTTAGGTATACTACCCCTACCCTGCGAAATGAAAGTAAAACGTAAATACATGTACACCACTTCTCCTATAAGTTACCCCTAATACTGAATTTCAGTGCGCATAAATGCCATTTTCTTGCAAGAATTTTCAAAAATCTCCCTACCATGGGAGGGGGGATACCCCCTCCCACACCCTCCCTCGCCTCGCCCCCCCCCCCCGTATGCCACTTCTCATATAAGTTCCCCCTAATACTGAATTTTAGTGTGTAGAAAATGCCATTTTCATGCACGAATTTCCAAAAATCTCCCTACCGTGGGGGGATACCCCTCTCCCACACCCTCCCCCCGCTCTGTCGCTTCGCTCCCTCGCCTTGGCCTCCCCCTGTTGAAAATTCCCGGCTACGCCCAGTAGCGGCTAACCACCATACACCATTGGTTTGCCGCTTCAAATGTGGACAAGCCTTAATAAGGGCCGGGGGAGGAAGAGGGGGGGGGGGGGAGCGGGGCGTAATAGAGAAGAGGAGATGAATACATACATGTTATTAAAAATTTTTCAATTTGATACCTTTGACAGCTTTGTCCTCGTCGTTTTTCCTGATCAGCAACCACCGTGGGCTCTCGGGACAGAATGGGAGCATGACGAACTCAATGATGGTGGTGACTCCCGTCAGACCTAGAACTACCGACCATGTCGACTCGTTGTAGAAGGCAAAGAAACCTAGACACTGCATGAATAAAATGAGGTTTGATTATTGACTGAATGATGGAATGATTCATTAATTGATCACTTCATTTATCAATTCATCCATCTATCTATCCATTCATTCAATGATCTGGTCACTCGAAGAATAACAGAGCACGTCGACCCTTTGCAAAACACGAAAAATTCTTACACACAGCAAAAAAGGATTCGCGTTTGATTGGTTGATCTGTTGATTGGTGGACTGCTTGTTTGATGGACTGCCTGACTGATTAATTGGTTGACTGACTGATTTGATTGTAGTTTCAGTTTCAGTTTCAGTTTATTTTCATATTTCACATAAATGATGATACATGCATGCAAGTAAGAAATAATACATAAATATACATATGAATGACATCATAAATAAGACGATTCATAATACAAAGGGAGAAATTGGAACATACAAACACGTAGATCTTAATATATTGACCATGATCTTAAGACAAATTAATTTAAAAAGTGAAATATGAGGGAATCTAATAAAAAGCTGGGCTTGTAATTGATTTTAAACACCATCAAAAGCGGGAAAAGCTTATACCGACCTATAAAAGTCAGTGAATATTCGTTGATAGAATGACTGATTGAATAGCTGCTTGATTGATCAATTATTTATTGATTTGTGGGTTAGCTGGTTGGTTTATCTGAGTAGGTGAAGAGTTGTGAGAAGCGTAATACATAGATCAACAATGATTATTGGATAGTCCCCTGTTATGTGTGCACTTCTAGACATTATTTGTAAAGATGGAAATCTGATTTATGTGCAAACTAGGACAACCCCGTGGGACTCCTGTTTTTCCAGACAAAATACGTGATTACATACCCACTGAGGAGGAGTATTATCGTTTCTTTTTCTAGGACAAATTGACAAAACAAAAGACATACATGAACACACCTACGTCCTAAAGATAAGTCTTGAGGTAGGTGCGAAATCGCAGCATGTAATCACCAGTAAATCTAAAACGTGATAATGGAATCATGAAAATCACGGATGTAGTCCTAACAAAAAGAAAAACATCACATACACAAGGCGTATCCTTCATAGTGCGAAGCCTCCCCTGTCCCAATTAGATGACCTAGATTTTCTTTAAAAGTAAAAACTAGTAGCTGTAGGTGACAGAGTTGTAGTAAAACTGCTCAAAGAGCCCCTCCCCTCTCCCCTAGCGCTGACGTGCTATATTGAACGCTGGGGAACACCTGAGGACGTAATATACATTTCGCCCCAGCGCCGGGCACCTGTTCATGAGTTTCTGGGTAAGCCACTGAAGTGATAGCCAATATGACAGACTATAACATGAACAAAAAATAGGAAACAGAGTGTGGAATGGATGACACATTTTCTCTTCAGAGGTTAAATACGAGCTCAAGAGTGTAAAACAACAATAAAGAATGATGATGATGGTGGGTTCGTGAATAGTGTCCCTGTCTTTCACACCTCTTAGTGCACCAGAATTATCACCCCTGCAGTACGGTGATTAAGTGTTTTAAGGAATTAATTCTCGCCAGGTACTCATCTACCAGTCCTCACCTGGACATAGAGAAAAGTCTTGGAAAAGCACATTAGTGCATCACCAGTGATTCGAACCCAATGCCTTCTGTTCAGTGTCCGTAGACTTATCCACTGTAGACCATAACACCTCTACAGAAAACGATGCCCTCAATATGCAATGTTAATAAGTCAATGTTTGTTGTTGTTGGTGCAGTTTTTTGGGGGGAGGGGGTGTTGTAACTGTTGTTGTTGATGATGATGTTGTTGTTGCTCTTGTTGTTGTCGTCATCTTCGGTTTTTTAGAAAAAAATAATAGCATATTAAGTTGCAAAAGTTGCCGATAAGCGACGTAAGGATGTCGTGACCTTGACCTTGGCCTTGACACTGTGTACTCACCTGTCCAATGAGAATACCAATTGTGATGAGGAGCTGATGTGTGACGGTGATGGCGCCCCTCAAGTTAAAAGGTGAAATCTCAGCCAAGTACATCGGCACGATAGTAATTGATATACCTGTTGTAATGGGGGAAAAAAAAAGACGATTGGTGATTCATATTATTTTTTTTTTCATTTCTTTCTAACATGGCTAACGCATTCGAATCGAATCATCTTCCCATTTAAACTTATTTCTCACTTTTTTCTTCATACATACCTGGTTTTCTATGCATAGATTATTTCATCCCAAACCCTTTCCACGTTTCTTTCTCTCAAATGTTCTTCTTCCTCTCCTTCTTCTTCTTCTTCTGCTCCTTCTTCCTCTCCTCCTCTCCTTCTCTCCTTCTTTCCACTCCCTTTCCCATTCTCTCTTTCATTCTCTCTCTCTTTGTCTTTCCCTTCCTTGCTATTGCACCAATTCTATATGCTCTAAAAAAAAGTTAATTTCCTCATTTTATGTATTTTTATGCAGCAATCATAAGCAGTCATAATTTTTCTCCTTCTCTTATCTATCTTTTCAAATGGATTTCCACTTTCTTCCTCCCCTACCCATCTCCATTTCCCATTTTCCCTCATTTTACCCTCCAGTGGGAAGGGAAGGGTGAGGAGCTCCCTCGTCCGGCGCAATTTTACCTTCGAGCTATACTTTGAACTACTGAGTTCTCCATTTTTATGACCTTACTCCTGAAGCCATCCGGTTCCAGAAGGCGATGAGCTAATGTTTATTACAAATCACATTGAAATGAAAATAGTTGCACTGCGGAACCTTACCGACACTGAACCCGATAACGAATCGGCCAATGATGAGCATCTCCGGAGACTTGCTGCGTAACAGCATCCCATCAAAATCGCCGCCAGGATCGAGATGAAATTATTGTATAAAAGACCGCGGTTTCTGAAACAGAGAAAAGAAGAGAGTTACGAATATACCGGGGCAATGCAAAATCTCATGAATGCTACTCCTTGTTTGGAAGGTTTGAGTGAGATGGCTGGTATATAAAATGAAATGCTTGACGCGGCTGATATTAAGGAAACGAATGTTGATAAAGGTTATTCATATACTTATTTACTTACTTATTTATTTATTTATCAACTGATTGATTGACTGATTGATTGACTTTTTTTTTCAAATTTACTTTACCATGTTTAAAAACTGAATGGAACCTAATGAACAGTTAATGTAATCAATGCAATGTCGAAATAGAGAAGCCACGTGATTTGATATAAATTAAATATTGAATCACTTAATATCATCATCACTTAATAACTATAACCCCAGGGTCTTTTTGCACCTGAAAATCTTCTTTTTTGAGGCTGATGTTATTTTTGTCATTAATGCTGATGCTGTCGTTGCTCCTTTAATACTTACCAGTACTTTGATGTGCACATTGCATATTTGAAATGCCAAAGAAATACTTTGGCCATACTCAATCACAAGGATATTCTGTCTTCTTTGGTCAGTCAAAAACAGAACATAATCATTCTTGACAAGTTGGCAAGGATTCGCCAGCAGGTGGCGTAATTGGCCTTCCGCAATAAAGGTTCCAATCCCTTGGACAGTGTAGCCAAGAATCATCTGGACACTGCACATAAATCACGCTATAAAAGGACGAATCCGATGTAAACAGTGCTTGAAGTAGAAAATTATCAAATAATTCATCGTAAAATTTGCTGAATTGTATATCAAATTAAGGAGCATAAAATAGCATTTGATTCGCTTATAGTTACAAACCATAACCATTCATGCATGAATAGAATATGGTCAAATAAGCACAAATCGATGCTCATTTCATACCTTTCTATGATAACTGAAGCATAACGCATAATGGTTCAATGATTATGGCTTGTTCATTCATTTTTCCTGCTAGATGACATGATAATCCCAATTTGATATCCAATTCTTAGTATTTCAATTCGCATCGCTTTTTTTTTTCAAACATATTTTCATGAATCAAAGTCTTGCGAATATTGCCAACGATGAGTTTGTACAGGAGTTATCAATCTTAGATTCATGATTCATAATTCAAGTTCATGTCAAACTAAATAAAACCAACTAAAATACCATTAATCGTATATCAAAGGATAATTATCATCTCATCTCTCACAAAATGGAAAAAGCAAGCCATGATCAATGAAGCATTATGAGTTACGCTTCACTGGTCACAGAAAGGTTTTTTTTTTTTTTAATGGGGAAAAACAGGCATTTAGTGCGCATAATGTGTCGTAGCTACTCATGCGTGAATGATCACGATTTGTAACTGTCACAATTTAGCACTGATTTAGTAGATTTTATGATGAATTATTTGAGAATTTTTCTACTTCAAACATGGTTCACATTCTCCTTTTGTAGTTTGATTTATATGCAGAATTGAGATAATTCTGCTACACTGCAGCATCATGTGACATTGAAAACATTTTGCTAGGATAACGATACGACGGCGTGCTTATCGGATAGTATTTCAGCCCCACAGACAATACAAATTCAGTTTTTAAAAATAAATGTAAACGCAATATTAGAACAACAGGTAATATTGACTCACAGAGGTCTACGTGCATATTTGTAGTTCAGTTCAGTTCAATTCACGCATTTGTACAGGTTTTCGTTGCCTGAACAATCCGATCATATAAGATGAGATGATGATGATGATGATGATGATGATGATGATGATGATATTAGTAATAATAATAACGATAATAATAATAATAACATCAATAATAATAAAAAATAATAATATCAATAATAATTCTTTATCCAGGGTAGCCTCTTCAGTATGCAATGTAACTCTTCTTCACGACGGCCCTGCAAACATAATAGGCCTACTGTACAATATGTCATATTCACTCGTTTGGTGCCTTGATTCATTAATTCAGTTTTATTCAGTTTCTTAAGGAAACTGGTTTGAAACAAAAGTATGGAAAAAATTTATCCAGATGCCGCAAAAACCTAAATTTCTCCATCTCCATGTATATTGGCTGATATTTAGCATGAATTCTACGTCAGCCGTTTTTCTAACATAATACTTTAAAATAATTGCAATGCCCCGATGAATGTATGTAATGCAAAAGTAAACGAAGGTAAAGTAATTGCGTGGCCAAATAATTTATGGAAAATGAAAATAGCCAGGAACTTCCACAGTGCATGACATGAATTTCACCCCCCAAAAAATTCCAGCAACTCACCTGCCGAATTTTTCGGCCCAGTACCCGCCGGCGAGAGCCCCCAATCCGCCCCCTATGCAATAGATAGAAACCGTAGCCGCCCATAGCCACGTGATACTGTCTTCACTGGGTTCGGTTCCGTATCGCTCTGAGAGGGTTTCGTTGAAAAAATCCTGAATGAACTGGAATAGGACAGGAGGGGGTAAAAAGGTTAAAAAGCTGAAACTTTCAGAGGTCATCTATCTGTTTAATTCTGCAAGTAATTACCTCTCATGGTAATTATTTGCCGAATTCATAAAAGGTAATTACATTACCTTTCATGTCATAATCTCTCATATCGCACCTTTGTGTATTTCTTAAGCCACTTCATCTTTTGCACGTTGCGCCGTGAGCATGTGATTATCGAGCGGATTTGGCGCCTTGCAAATCTTATGTATTATAATTGAGCAATGTCGATATTTCGCAAACTGGATATGTTCTCGAATACTTATTATGATATTTCACAGACTTGAACTCGATGTTCTTTCATGACAGAGAGCATGGAGAGAATAAAATATTGAACATTATCGGTTGACTAAATCGCACGTTTGTTTATTTAGAGATTTATTCCTTCACATGTATCATAACCTCTACAGCAAGGTATACTGGACTATAATAGTTTTTTTTTTTCAACACAGTCTTGCACTCATAGGAGTTAAGCCCCCCCCCCCCAAAAAAAAAAAAAAAAAAATGAACATGAAAATGAAAATGCTGTCGTAAAACGTAAACATAATAAATGTTCAGCACAAGGCAAATAATGCAACGTACGTGTTTTGTTTTAAAATTATTGATATTCTTCTTATTGTTAACATTATTATTTACTTGACCATAAAATGAATCTAATGCATACAGATTGAGTGATAGATAAAGGATAATTATAGAAAAGATAAGACGGAATGGTATGTTTGTCAGAGACAACAAACGAGAAATTCTTCCCTGTTGTCCTCAGGTATATGGACAAGCACATGCAATTCCGAGAAAGATATTGCAACATATACATACGTATATTTATACAAATAAAAACAAAATGATCATGAAAAATCATGATAGTGCAGCATCAAAATTCTGCCAAAAGTAAATTACATCTGATCAGATCTGGATAAAACTGTTCATCTGACATCAAGATTGATTAATTCACGAAATTATCTGCTTGATTAACATTAAAGCCTTAAAAAGGAATAGAATGAATATTAAAAATGCATGATCCACTGATTTGAAAAAAAAAGAAAATTGAAATACAAATTCACACGGTTACCAGCACATTATATCTTCTTAAAAGGTCTCACATAAATAACGTTAAAAATTCTAATAGACTTTGTTTCTTCGATATTTAAGAGATAAAACATCAAGTTAGAAAATAATGATCTTTCTTACTGGTGAAGGCCCAGTGATGACGCCGATGTTATAACCGAATTCCATCGATGATCCTATACATACTGTAGCTGTTGATATGACCAGCCAGAACGACAAATGACCCTGCACAGTAGGAGAATATGAAGAGTGATCATGAATTTAATTTCAAGAATTTTACAGCTCCGTATTTTCTCTAACGAATATGATACGTGCAATGCCTATTGCGCTTCCTAATTGCATTTCATCGCTGCTATAGACCAATAGGCTTTACACTATTTTCCCCGACATCGTTATAAGGGAAGCTTGATTTCATCAGTTTGGCTCTCAGCAATCTTCGCCCCTTTGACCCATCTTGGCACAACAAATGGCATTTAACATCTTTCTGAACTGTGTACACCTTCCTGCGAGAAAAAACGACACAAAAATCATTGTTGGGAAGGGGAAATTTGAGTTTTCTAAAACATTAAAGCAAAAATGTCTATTTCTGAGTATAGATTTCTTTAATTAATGAAATCGTTCATTTTATCGATTCCTTCACCGACGTCGAAATGGTATCTTCTGTGATCCCGATCATCAGGCCATCGTCTTTTGCCCAAGTTTCCCTTTTAAAAATATGAAGAATATTTCTGACTTTGACCAGTTCTCTGCGCTTTTCATCCATGTCTCGTTTGAGGTTCGATGACTGCTTATTCCTGACAGAAACTACTCAAAACTCCAGCCAAAAAATAAAAGATTGGGACGAAAGCAGAAGGATAGACTATAAAAGACTCATGCAAACGTGTTCCAGACAGAGAAAGTGAGGGTGTGTGTGCGTGCGCATGCGTGGTACGTGTGTGTGTGTTGTTTTGATCATACTAATGAAGGAGTTATACAACACCAAAGGTGTTCTCAATTGGATGAGTAACCATCCACCGGTCCCCTCCCCCTCCCCTCCCTCGTCCACCCCCCTAAGATATTCTGTAGTATTGGCACCCTTCCAGTAACTGTTAAAGCGGCCTTGGTGTCATACGAGGGGCACGTATCAATACCGCTCGAGGCTGTCCAATCATCGTATTTAATCTTCTTTTTTCATATTCACGTTGCCTTACTCCTGTCACTTTTTTCTAATACTTTATTTGATATTTCATCTGATATCGTATCTCATACCTTATCTGATATATTCTCTCCGATATCGGATTGTAAGAGACAGCGTTTAATAGGGGGATCCATGTCCATTTCAGCAAGTCTAGTGATTTAAAGGAGAAGGCAAACCAGGCATCAGTGTGCTCTTAGTGAATAAAGATGGCCAAGAAGAGAAAACAGTGAAAGTTTGAGCAAAATCAGACAATCTGTTCAAGAGTTATGAATTTTGAAAGTTTCACTAAATCTCTATTATGGGGATCCTTGAGTTGGCAACTTTGCCAGCATCTGTGATGTCATCGTGGACAACTCTCAATTCATTTTGTCCATAATTTTTCAAAAAAATTGATTTATATGAAATTTCAAGTCAGGAATCAACATCATTCTTCCCAAAATGCTTGCAGAATTGACATAGCCATGTCATACTCAAACAATAAATCAAAAGAATTTTTATTTTTCTTGAAAATAAAGAAAATGTTAAATTCTGTGTACAAAATGAATGGAAAGATGTCCACGATGACATCACAGATCCTGGCAAAGTTGCCAACTCAAGGATCCCATAATAAGGATTTACTTAAACTTTCAAAGTTCATAACTCTTGAACGGATTGTCCGATTTTGCTCAAACTTTCACTGTTTATTCTTCTTCTTCTTCTTTATTCACTGGAAGCACATTGATGTCAAGGTTGCATTCTCCTTTAAGGGCACTATGGAAACATTTATTACTTAGCATGACATTCGAAGTTCAATCTCTGGCCGGGAAGGGACTCAAGGGAGGAAAATGTCTTAAAGAGTGAAACCCAGGCATCAGTGTGCTTTCAGTGAATGAAGAAGAACAAGCAGATTGAACAGTGAAAGTCTGAGCAAACTCGGACGATCTGTTTTAGAGTTGTGAATTTTGAAATTTTAAGTAAATCCCTATTATGGCCATCCTTAAAAGTTGGCAACTTTGCCAGTATCTGTGATGTCATTGTGGAAAACTGCACTCATTTTGTATATAATCAATAAGAAATTTATATGAAATTGTAAGCCTGGAATCAACATAACTCTTCCAAAAATGCATGCAGAATTGATGTAGACAGCAAACACTGAATCAAAACAATTTCTATTTTTCTTGAAAAGGAGAAAAATTGTTAAATTCTGTGTACAAAATGAATGGATAGTGGTTCCACGAAGACATTACAGACGCTGGTGGAGTTGCCAACTTAAAGGATCCCATAATAATAATTTACATGTACTTAAACTTTCAAAATTCACAAATCTTGAACAGATTGTCCGAGTTTGCCCAGATTTTCACAGTTCAATCTTCTTGTTCTTCTTCATTCACTGAAAGCACACTGATGCCTGGGTTTCATTCTCCTTCAAGAAGTCATCGCCGAAAATGATGTGGCAATGGTATACAAAAGCCTGAGGGCAAGAAAATTTATCCAATAATGATCATTATTCTTCCATAATCAATAACCCTTTATCGGGGTATCTAGAAACTGATGTTTTACCTTTGTTATCCGGGTTCATTAGACCTACGATGGGTTTTTTTTCCTGGAACGGTGGGGTCGGCTCCACCATTGGTGAAATAGCCCACTGAACTGGTCAATTCAAATCACTTTGTCATGTCTCAACAGTCGCATATAATATATTTCAAGTTCTAATACTCCAGAGGAAATTCACACTGAAATAAAATATTGACTACAGATTTACCGGGAATTTATCAGAATATTCTTTCCATGAAAGGGGACGATGGTAGATTATTATAAAAACACCCTGAAGTTGATTTCTTGAATGTATTTGGGATAATTTGCCAAAGCACCGGATGGCAAGCCACTGCGGTAGGGAAACTACCAGTCTGTCCAGGAGAGTCTCGCGCACACCATGGTGCATCCGGAAGACCGTATGTTGACACTACACACTCCTGACACGCCTATTTTGGAACCAGCCAGCGAGTTCACATTACCAGAGAGTTCGGTACACGACGCCATTTTAGTCCTTCTGATCTCACCAGGTTTGAGAATGATCCCAAAATGTTCTTGGAGTTGTGCCAGTAATCACAAAGATGTTGGCAGAAGTTTAATGGAAAGTTCTTATGAACTTAAAAGTACACTTGCACCGTCAGCCCAGACAAAATATTCACTAACTTGACTATGTTGTCGTTGTTACCGATATTTTTAAGGAACATTGTTTGACATTTTCTTTGCCAGTACATGGTAGTAAATTATGCATAAGTAAAGGACTATTTGCAGGGGTTGTGAAATGCTTTTCAAAGTTTCAAAGGAGGGGGCTTTGTCCTTCCATTCTCTCTCTCTCTCTCTCTCTCTCTCTCTCTCTCTCTCTCTCTCTCTCTCTCTCTCCCTTTCTCTTGTTCTCTCTCCGTATACATTTCCATCTTAAGTGCTCTACAATCTTTAGGAGTTCAAGGTTATCCAAACTTGTTGAACAGTCAACATGGTCAAACAGCGTAGTTACTGGCAAGATCATTGTCAATCTGATTATTAGATTTGGATGCGAGTTCAGTCGAAATAGTCTGTGTGTGCAGACTGATATTACTAGATCGATATGATAAGGTTTGTATGAATGCACGTTATAACTGCTTGAATTATTTCTTCAAGACGTGGGGGGGTGGGTGACATTGTAGATCTACAGTCAAAGAGCTCGACAGTTTCATGAGACCAAAGAAATGAAGAAATGAGAAAATATAGAAATAGACACACAAAATTAGTTTGCAAAAGTTCCATGAGAAGGCAGCCGATGGCTTCGAGAATTTCTGTCTACTTTTATAAACTTGTTTATCGTCTCTTTAAAAAAAACGTGCACACGTTGGTATCAATAATGCCTATAGCAGTTTCATTTATTTGATGTACGATTAAAGAGCAATGTAGGTAAAACGCCTTGCTCAGGGCATAAGTGCCGTAGCGCAGGGATCGAACCCCTGACTTTCGCGTCTCCAGTCAAGCGCCTTAGACCACTCGACCACGGCACCTCCACGCCACCCCTCTTGTTATAATCATCACCATATTTCTTTGTCTGGCTATCGGTCTAGTTAAACCTGTGAAAATGACTGTGAACGCTTTGCAAACTGGCTGTAGACGAGGCTAAAAAGGGGATCAGTTTTGCAACATTGCTTATGTTTGTTTTCATTTTCTTTTCTCTCGCAATTCGATTCGAGTATGTTAGTGTTGGGTGGGGGTATGGGGGGGGGGGGGTGCACCGCCCATTTAAGCCGCCAGTACCAGACGGTAATGACGTCAGGGATACAGTTCATTTGCAATGTGGCGCTCACCAATCTCAAGAATGTTTTACGCACAACACATGGCTGGGGTCGTCTTGAATGAAAGCCAGATATACACGGGATTATTCTTCAGTAACAGTCTCTCTTCAACATTAAAAAAAATATGGAGATAGGAAGGTGGGGTATGAATGGCCTCCGCGACCCCAAACCCCTCTTCCACTACCACCCACCCCTCCCCCGCACACACATGAAATATAGACTATATTGTGTATAAATATAGTAGCCGCCCCCTCCCCTTTTTTTTAAATTAGCTCGCAAGCACCTGCATTGACATTTACACACTGAACGATGTAACAGATAACTGTTGCATAACATCGTGGTCGTATTACATCAATCACATCATATTCAGGTGATAATCACATCAAAACATACACGTGCCTTTTGTTTTGGAGAGAAGTTCCTTCACCTCACAAACTTGCTTCTAATTTCTCACAGAGGCGTTAATCCGTTTCATATTTGGGGGGCACATTAGAAAATTCAGGACGGTGTCTCTTTTTACTACGAAAGATTTGGTGATAAGCAAAAACTTTTTAAAAAAAATTAAAAAAAATATAAACAAAATAAAAAATCGACGTCTATGTTGATACCGATTCGGTGTCCTGAGTTCCTGAGCCAACAAAGATTATAACTAGCAATTTAGCTTTAAATTTTGTTTTCATTGATTGGATTGTTTATACGGTGTGTGTTTGGGGTCTCCTTTTAATACCGCAATAACGTGGGACTGAAAGAAAATAATCAGGGATGATGATGTAAAACGAATTGCATCTTCACTGATTAAGAGCTGGTCAGCTATTGAATGAATACAGCCGCGGATCCAGAATTTGGAAATAGAGGGGGTGCAAACGGCAAATCTGAAAATAGAGGGGGTGCAGACGACAAAAAAGCCTCTTTCGCCCTTCCCGGATCTGCCATTCTAATATATTTAATTTATTTCGTCTGCAGCATAACATAAGCTAGAGATTCTATCTTTATAAGAGTGGTCTCCAAACATAGGACTTATTTTAATGCTAGCTTACAAAAAAAATAGTAAACTCACCTCGTTGAGCAGACTACCATTTAGACTGCAGTCAGACAGAACACTTCAAAATAGCGTATTCATGCAGTCTTAAAATAAAGTGCCCCTTTCAAAGAACAATCTGTCGGTCAAAATTCAATGTGATTGATAAAGTCAGGCCTCTCCATACCCTGACACCGAATAAATTCGATTATTTTAGGGAAAAGGTAATCCTTCTCTTTTAAGCCTTTTTATTAAAATTGCAAGAAAAATTCTTGCAATTTTTAATACCTTGAATAAAAAGAATGGAAGGTAAAATTCAAACCATTTTACCCCGACACTACCCCAAGCCCAGCTCACTGAATGAATTTGAAAGGGCTATAAGTTTTCATCTAATAATTTACTTATTCATTTATTCATTCATTTATTTATCTATTTATTTATCTATTTATTTATTCATTCACTTATTTATATACTAATTCATTTATTTGTTTATGCATTTATTTCTTTGCTTGTTTATTCAATTATTCAGTCATTTATGTATTGATTGATTCATTCATTCATTTAATGAAAATTTGAATGATAACCCTCCGAAACATAATACCTACAAAGTAGTGTATCTGTATGTAAAGATTTGATGACCCCGTGCCCAAATCCTGCTCTTACGAACACTGAGGCTGTTTGTTTGTTTGTTTGTTTGTTTGTTTTTTTGCTGTTTTTTTATATTTTACTAATGATATTGACACATTCAAGTGCAAAAGTGCAGACTGTATCATCATTAAACCTACTATGTACCTTCTTCTTCGTTATAGACCAGTCGCCACATCCGATTACTGGTGGCATTTATATTGCCCAAGCGATCACGCTAGCCAAAACCTTGCTCCGCTCGCCAAGGAGCTATAAACATTAGCTAACCTGCACTCTCAAAGGTCTTCCGTATCCCATAGTCATGATTGGAATTCCAGAGTGGAAGTTCGGCACCATTCCAATTCCGAGCCCCCCCCCCCCCCCCCTCCCTAGTTTGCATGATGGCTCAAACTTTGGTCAGTCGTAACGCGTAACAGATTGTGTTGAAACCATAGATTTGACCTATGGACTATGGACTACAAAGGTCTCTTGCATTCGATGCGACCATGTGTTAAATTTGTGCTCCTTTTAAAATAAACACATCTAGAGACTGTACTTCAAAGACATAGCAGGCTCAATATGCTTTATGGAACATGTTTCAAAGTAAAAACCGTTCCGTGGAACTCATCCCCGGGACTCATCCCTTCAAGGATGGAAATCTGATCTCAGGTCATGTTGACTCCCCAAATGAAACCAATTCTGGTCAAGATAATTTTTCCCTGCTTGCATGTCCCCCCCCCCCCAAAAAAAAAGCAACTTTCTGAAGATGTAGAAGGAAGGGATAATGGTACGTTAAAGTAGTTTTAACAATGTCAACTCGCTCGTTTCTGTCTCGCCTGCTCAGAGGAGCGAGACTATAGGTGTCTCTATTTCCGTCGTCGTTGTCGTCTTTGTTGTCGCTGTGGTCGGCGTCGTCGTCAACAATCATACTGTAATCACAATAACCGCAGGTACATCTCCTAAGGGAGCAGGTCATGTTCGAAGATGAGCTGAGTCCGACAGAGGACAAAGGTCAAGAGGTTCACTGCACTATCAATGAAAAATAATGTAATAACTTTTTGTACAGTTGTACCTTGGAGGGAGCATCACCAAATTCAAACCACAAGTATATCTTTTCCCTTGAAGGTACATTATCATGTTTGTAAATGGGTCAATGTAAATTGTAAAAGGTCAAAAGGTCAATGAATTTTTATTGAAAATTACATTACGTGTACATGTAATTAGTGCACATTATGGTTGTAAATTTGGTCAAGGACAAAGGTTGCAATTTTAGTGGTTTCTTTAGGTTTTTTTTTCTAATGCAGTTAATCTCTTTTTCAAATAACAAGGCTGAGCCTTTCATCAACTTGGCACCGTAACTGATATTCACAGCCATTTGAAAAAATCCCATCAGAGAACCCACCCCCAGATGAAAAGGGGGACACAAATAAATGCAAACAGCATTGTCACATTTTCCGTGGATGTTATTGTTTTAAAAATATTTTAGTATGATGAAGCAGCCAGACCAAAGTCCACATCCTCATTCGTCACCATTCGCATTCGCAGAGCGAGATGCAGGCGAGAAAACGCTTGGCGTTTGCAATGTTGAGAAACACTATTATTAGACGGTACTGTGCGATGTACATCCGATCCCACCCTTGTAAAAAGAACCATGAGTACCATGGTAATTTGACGAAATTACCATCGACATGATAAAACACTCATCAATAAAGTATAAACAAATCTTCCCTCATAATGATACAAGCTATGCAAGATGAATTGTTAAAATTGTGCACCACATTAAAAACAAGCAAAAAAGACTAGTAAGGGGAAATGGGATGCCTTGCAGAAAAGTTACCATGGGTACCATGGTAATTTGACGAAATTACCGTCAAACTCATGGTAATTTGATGGTACTTGCATGGTACCCTCATGGTTTGGATGGTAATTTTGTCAAAATGCCATGGTACCCACGGTACTTTTTCTGCAAGGCATCCAATTACCCATACCATTTTAAAAATATTTTTTCTTGTGTTTATTATGGTGCATTAAATTTTAACAATTCATCTTTCATCGCTTTTATCATTATAAATCGTATACACAGTTATGGAAGATTCGTTTATCGTTGAGTGCATGTGTACTTAATGCACCTGTCTAGTGTCCTAGTGTTTACAATACACTCGCCGTATGTATACCACATTAAATGCCAGATGTTGAATTTATAAGACAAAACGACGACAGCTGCTCATGTGGCAGGGTTGTTTTGGCTTGTCGGAAGGGGCAGACATTTAGGGTATGATTAAATCAATTTTGTTTGATATGAAAGTTCTTTCATCTGTTCGGATTGTGACGATAGATCGGCGTTAAACGCCTGAGAAACAAAAACCAAGTTTCAAAATGCCGAGAAATAATATATGACTTTCAACAACCAGGTACAATAGAATTATATATATATATATATATATATATATATATATATATATATATATATATATCATCGTGATCACAATATGCTCAGATTAGGACTCTCTGTCTCTAATTCCGTCTCAAATATTAAATCCTTTATACATGCACGACACATCTACACTCTCTAAAAAAAAAAAAAAGTGAACGCGTTCACTCTGTAAGGGGTGAATTTCAGAAGAGAGTGCATTTAGAGTGAATTAAGAGTGAATTAGTAAAAATTGTGATATTCACTCTTTTTGGGGTGACCTCAGAGATCACTCACAATCCTTGAGTGATCAATAAAAATTGTTGCCTTTCTCCGATATAAGAGTATAAATAAATTTAAAAAAAAAGAAGAAAAAATCAGATAGTATAATGCACCAAAGATCGTGTTTTAATATTTACAAAACATTGTTCCCCTTTTTGCTCTTGACCAGATAAATATTATCTGCGCAGCATGCAGCGAACCTATTTGATTGGCTTGATTATTTGGGACTCTCCGTATAGCATTCAGACTCCAAAGAGATTTAGAGGATTCCACTTTTTCAACTACAAATTGAAGGTGTTCCCTAACATCACCCCTCAAAGAGGGGATTTCAGCTCCTTTGTAACGATACTAGCAGCATACTACAAAGACTTCCCCTCTGGCTGCTAACGATCGTGGATTGGTGCACATGACCAAGCCCCCAATACACCCCCTTCCTTCCCCGCCCCCGCCCCCCGCCGAGCTATACACTGTATAGTCTTTCGCGAAGGCCTCACTTCTGAACATGAGGAATGCGTACTGGCGTGGTGAGTGGTATATAAGCTAGCGGCAAGGTCGCAATCGCGTCGCGCTGCGCTATGGGCCTCGATGCTCGAGAGTCACCTTAAAAATATAGGCCTTGAATGGTCAGACCAACCCTGGTCAGACTCTCTCACGTATGGCCGTGATAAGTGAATTTGTTGGGTTTTTTATTTCCGTTTTTTTTTTTTTTTTTTTTTTTTTTTTTTTTTGCTGTAATGGCAGTCGGTCAAGTCGACTGTTTATCACCAATGCAAAAGGGTTAAGTTTTTTTCTTGAATATATATACAAACAGATAATAATAAGATACATTATATTCAAACAAACAGTAATAAGATAAATACATGTATATACAATCATATAAGATAAACATATAGAAATGTAGCTAGTAGTAGTAACCTAACAGTTGAAATGCACCGAAGTATCAGAAGTTGAGTAATTCATTACGTCACAACTATGTGAAAGGGGATGTCTAGAAAAAAAAAATGTAACAGGTTGAATATTGGTGTAGTCAGTATAAAATTGAAGTACCGAACATTTTGAGGTTTTGGAACCAGCCATGATAAAGAAATTAATATAATCTAGCCCCAAAAATCACATGGGCCCCGTCTTACAAAGAGTTGCGATCGATTTGAATCAATCGCAACTCTAAGACGGGGGCCCTGGTCTGCTATATACAGAGGGGTAGTTTGGGACTCTACGCACATGTCCGTGCCACAAAGTTTTTGGTCCCAATTTTTTCAGCCATTTCTCGTCGGATTTGAGGGCATTTGGAAGTCAATTCACTTTCAGCATTTTCAGAGAGCATTTCTAGTGTAATATTCCCGAATAAATGGCATGGACTCGCCCCTGGACCCTCCCCTCCAATAAAGTTAGTTTAAGTTAGGTTAATATTCAGCATGTTCAGGACAGGACGAACTTTTCAAGTGAAAGATGGTTTATTCTGTTTTTTAAAATCAAACTCCAATTCATAACTTACATGTTGGAAAAAAACCTCGCAGCGCAGAAAATGCAGGCTTATGCCTATACAAATGAAATGGGGAAACAAAGTTTTAAATACTAATGTGCAGTACTTTGGAGCGGTTCACAAATTATATTTGAAATGCAAGTTCCTCATGTTCTGGCGCCATGCGTTTCAATCCTTACGCCGATCCCTTTGTGTTTCTATTGACCGAAAATGTAATATTTGAATTTTGTTTGTTCAGTTGTGTTGTTTAGGCCTATTTGTATTCTTTGTGTTTTTGTTGCAGGACAACAGTGCTCAATCACTGATGGAGCCATCCTACTGAAAAAGAGAAATAAATAAGTGAATATAAAAGTTTAACTGCCACACAGCTCGTTATGATTTCTTGAGTAAGCGGAGAGCTCTGAAAGGAATTTTGAAGTGTATTTTTCGGTGAAAGGAGCTCGATACATGTATATAATTTTCGGGCAGGATGGACGAGTACATTGCTGGCAGGCAATGAAGTGAAGAGAGTATGAGAGGATGCAGTGCTTGCCTGCGCGTGGCAGCTGAACTTTTTCTTCTGGCAAACATATAAATAAAAACATGTATATATATTCTTACCGCAGATGGTCTTCTTCCACCTGTGTCTTCAATCTTGTCGTATTTCACATCCGCCAAATCCCTGTTTTCATCGGCCATTTTAAATGAAAATACTGTTACCACAACGATGTACTACAGAACTGCTATTATCATAGCCACGTTGGAAGGTCATCAGTGGAATACGGCGATGGGGATTATAGGCGTGTAGTATTTTGTCGTTTTGTTTGCAGGCATGTGAAACGAAGCATGAATGAGTGTCCCTTTAGCCACGGGCGTAGCAAGGTGCAAGAGTAGATGGGGGTGCGTATACATGCCAGGGGGGTTCTTTTTTCTTCTTCTTCTTTCTTTTATAGTGCTTCGGAGAACAAATGGAGCAAGACTGAGCTAATCACGCTGTTAATTTGTGCCAACCAAACGAATGTTGAGTTTGGGGTATTTTGAAACATAATATTATACTAGTTTATCCTAGTTCGTGTAGTTACATTTCCCTGCTTATGTCCAGACTTAGTTTGACCATTTTTCCATAGCCCCTCCCCCCTTCCCCTCTTTCTCTCCCTCTATCTCTCCCTTTCTCTCTCTCTCTCTCTCTCTCTCTCTCCCCTGTCTCTCTCTCCCCCTCTCCTCTCCGCTCCTTCTTCTACCTCCTCTCACCGCTCTCTTTCACTACTTTCCTTCCCTCTCTCTTCTATCTCGACCCTCTCTTCCCCCTCCCTCTTTCTCCCCCTAATTGCCCCCCCCCCCCGTGTATCATTCTCCTTCCATCTTCCTTTTGTTATGGCTTTTTTCCTCTCGACTGAAACAATCAATACCTAGACAGGAGAAAACATTTTATCAACTCTTCAAACAAATTGTCGGGAAAGGCAGCTCTTGTGTTTGTATGCTTTAATTCGGTCCTCGTTCTTATTTTTTTCACTTAGATTTTTCTTTCTTCAGCTCATTCCCTAAACTTCTTAAGTTTCTGTCTCTAATTACTGTATCTCCCTGCATGGGCTGATCAGGGGTGGAACCTGCACTCTAATTTTTTAAAGATTGGAAATTAATCTAAGTTGAATGATATTAGGGACAACTCAAAATTAGATTTAAAAGATTATAATCAATAAAATGGATTTCTAAATCTATTCGATTAAGATTTTTAAGCGAACTTGTGGAGTTTTCCCTGAGCATAACAGTCGAAACATTTAGACTGTGTGGTCTGACCACTTACTGTTCATAACAGTTTAGCGCCATCCCCTGCCTGAATACAATCTCGATGTAAATACCCTTCACACCGTGAAATATAACGAGCATTATTTTGAGAACTCAGACTGACAAATAGGTACCTCCCTGAAGATATAGTCATGACATGATGCTCAGATACATTCACTGAAACATATGATACACACAATTAACATTAGTAATCATGCACGGATCATCATGAAACATCAAATAATTTGAAGTAAAATGCGTGAATCAGATATCATGGCCGGTTAGTGAATAGTTTGCAGGCTTTAGAGCATTATTGAATGTCCATGCAAATTTATTATCGGAAATTTGATGGCATATGGAATGGTCTTGCTTTTTTTTTTTTTTTTTGGGGGGGGGGTTAAAACTTTATGTTAAAAAACAAACCAAGAAAACGCCTCATAATTTTATGTTGAAAATTACTATTATAACACAGTCACTTTCAAGAAGTGTGAGATATGTAGCAGTCAATATTGCGGAAGAAATGTATATAATAATGAAATTCTTGATGTTGAAAAAAAAATGTACTAATTTTACGGCCCACCTTGACTTAATTCCCATCCAGAGTGTACAGGAAATGATAAATAAAACTCATTGTGTATTACCATATATGACTGAACATAATGCATTTTGTAAAAATATGAAGTACCGACATAGCTTGAACATGTTGAAGTACAGTTGGTAACAGCGCATATAGAGTGTCAATGTATGAACCATTATACTGTCTGCGGAAATCCGCAGTTGAAAATGCTACGGAAAAATCACTAACATGAGACTATGAGTGTATCTTCACAAAGATAGCAAAAATAACATGGATTGAAAAAAACGCACAAAAATACAAAATAATGCCACTGAAAACGGATAACATACAGCGCATGAATGAAAAACAAAAAGTCAATTCTTTCTTTAAAGATAAAAAGTCTTCCTTTTTTAAAAGTGAACAAAAAAATGTAAGTGGTTGCCTTAATGCTCGTCATTTATAACAGTCAACTTAAATCTCTAAATAAGTCAAATATAATTACCAGAAGAGGCGTGCCCCAGCTAAGCAAAACTTAGTAACAGAACATGCAGAATATAACCTGTAATATATCATTCACGTATATTAGAAAGTAATACTTCATAAATTATACATGTATCATAAGAATAACACAGTCACATATTATGTTATATCGAAATACAAGTATAAGGACAGAAAAACTTATTACAAAATACATATATTTGTTGTTATCAAAAATAATCTATGTAAACCTTGTTCGTCTACATAAAAACCTAATTATGAGGAAAAGCCATTTGAAATTAAATACACGTTTTTATGAGGGGTAAATCTTTTTTTTTTCCTTCTTCTTCTTCTTCTTTCTTCTTTTTACTATCTATTTTCAAAAGGTACTTCGTATAAAACAAGTCCTTTTTTCGTTAAGTACTGACCAACAGACTCGAAAAAAGTCCGGATCTGTTAATCATCGCCCATAACCATTTTAATGATTTTCTTCACACACACAAAATCCCCTGTTTATAAACTCGACACTAACCCCGGGTAAATAGTTGTACCAGTTCGTTGTGACGTCACAGGACAGTGATGATTATGGCCACTCCCATCACTCCCTGTGAGTAGGCCGGTACGTCTTGCAGGACTATGGAACACTTTTTCGCTGCCATCAGCTCGTTCGAGACGGCTCGGAGATTGAAGTTGTCGTATTGATCATCGTAAAACGTTCTCCTCGTCGTAATTACAATGGTGCCACCTGAGAGAGTGGAAAAAATCCGGGTTATATTGAGCCCATAAGGGATCCCATTCTCTCCCCCCCCCCCCCCATGTGGTTCCAGGAACTCATACAGAATAGGGGGTACACAATGACAAGCAAAGAGAAAAGTCGAAAGGGCGCAATTTTTTTTTAATTTGGAGGTTGTAAGCTATAAGATATGACATTCGAATATCAAAAGAAGGCGCCCATCCCGGTGACACGACATATGCTCCGCCGACATTTGCTCCGCCAACAACTGCTCCGATTATTCCGACAATTTCTCCGCGACAGTTGCTCCACCGACATTTGCTCCGCCGACATTTGCTCCGCCGACATATACTCCGCCGACATTTGCTCCGCCGACATATGCTCCGAAACAACGACATTTGCTCCGCCGACATTTGCTCCGCAGACAATTGCTCCGCCGACATATGCTCCGAAACGACGACACTTGCTCCGCCGACATATGCTCCGCCGACATAATTATGCTCCGCCGACATTTGCTCCGCCGAATTATGCTCGGCCCAATTATTTCGACAATAATGTGACAGCTGCCTCGTCGACAATTTCTCCGGCAATTTCTCTGCCGAATAAATTTCGAAGACACAACACTTGAATTGAGACAGTTGCTCCATCGGTACCATTAAATGAATTGGAGAGCATACTGTCTGACGTAGCAAAGAATATTCAACAGGGCGGGGGCGCGAGGCGAGGGAGCGAAGCGACCGAGCGGGCGGAAGCTGTTGGAGAGGGTTAATCCCCCCTCCCACGGTAGGGAGATTAAAAAAAAAACAAGTTTTTAATGATTTTACCGCATAATATTCCTTTTTTGTTGATTCTTGCCTTTGACCAATCTACACTGTTATTCATTCAAATTCAATTCAATTCAGTTCAATTTCGTTTTTATTGTAAAAGGAAATAATTGGTACATGGCAAAAGCCCGAAGGCAATATTCATATTATATTAAGAGTTAAAAGGAAACTGAAATTATATACATGCAAGGAGCAATTACATGTGTTAAATTAATTATGAAGATTGAATTTTAAATGTACGGAAGATGCCCGTAAATTAGTTATAAAAAAAAAGAAAAAAAAAACAAGTTTGTGAAGATTTGAGGGAAATATTAACGCAGGGGAAGTAAATGAAATTAATCCTTTGCTGGAATAACTTGCAATGAAGTTTATACACCAGGGCCGGTATTCAATTCAATAGACCAATTTCGACTCCGGTTTATGTATTTGGCCCTCTATCGACGACGCCATTGCTGCGGTGGGCAAGCGCGCTGACCTCGATTGGCTCTGTGTACAAAATGAATGTAAGATATGAGATATGCCCTAATATTATTCCATTTAATTTATTCTAGATCAATGAAATAAAGCATGGATACATGGGTAGATGAGGTAAGACAATGGCCATATCTGACAGACGAGGGTATGATGTATTTTTGTACTTTCGATAGTTTTTCAGCTTAGTTTTTGTCAGTATAAGTTCGATTGCAGCATAGAAGCCGTAGTAAACGGGAGCCCTCAATCTTACCCTGTTTACAAAGTCATGTTTTCACTCATTAAATTTTACGCCAAAGTACATAATGATAATGTTTCTTGACTTCAAAGTCCTTTCTGTTGATATTTTTACCCACTGGCGACAGATTCTTTCGCACTGCTTACGGAAACCTGTGTAGGGAGTACGGCTTCTCACACAAACAGGCTTCATGAGTCAAAAGCGAGTGAATTTCGCACTCAGTTAGCTTCCAGTTTTTAAACTTTCTCCAATTCTTGTGGCAATCGAGCACCGCATAGCTGCGACCTGAACTTCCCTGAAAATTTCTCATTGCAAATACTAAAAGAAATCTGCATTATATTGGTCAAAATAGACAAACAATTGAACGAATGTACATAACGCGCTATTGACTTGTGTACTATAAAAGTTGGAGCCGCGCCCACCGTAGTATGTCGAACTGTGTCGAACAGTCTGCTGCCCTCTTGCGTTGTGAAATTGGTCTATACTTGGGTTAAGTAAAACTCTTACTAAGTATTTTGCCGGCTAAGAAATTTGCTTAAGTCATATTCAATTCAATACTTTGAATTTTACTTTAGTAAGCCAACTTAAAGCCAAAATTCTTACTGATAAGCATTGTGACGTCATATTTTCAATGCGCAATTGACATGTCGCATCAAATACGCTCGAATACGCTATGATATAATTCTGTGCAGCTCATGATGACTGCGTATAAAAACCTATGCCAATCAAGGCCTCCAAAATAATTGGCTTAAGTCTCTTAGGTAGGTGTGTTAGATTTAGGGTAAAATACTTAGCCAAAATATTTAATTGAATACCAAATTTTGCTAAGTATTTTATCTAAGCAAAAAACTAAGCAAAATACTCATATTTCTGACTTAGGTATTGAATTGAATACCGGCCCAGGAATACAAAGAATGTAGATGGGATGCGTCACCATAAAAACTGTAAATGAATGTGATATAACAAGCTAAGAATCTGGTTATTGCAAAATTCCATGAACCTCTGCGATTATCAAAAGAATACATTAAAAGCAGATTGATTCACTGTGTGGTTATGATCTGCATTCAATTAATTAAGAAGAGCGCTTTTATGACAAAAATATCCAAGTGATTGTAGAAAAAAATAATTGTCAATATAATCATGATCAATTGTCGCAGCAGAGTGGAATTATTATTAATTTATTGATGATTATAATTAATTCGGCGGAGCAAATGTCGGCGGAGCAAATGTCGGCGGAGTATATGTCGGCGGAGCATATGTCATGGAACCGCCCATCCCATCCACCCCCCCCCCCCCCCCCTTTGAAAGCTTTGAAAATAAAGACATCGCGAAACCTTCCGGAAATTATCTTCGTATAAAATCTGGGTAAGAGCAAAGGTAATTATGTGACCAATTCTAAAAACCCACTGGCACGTCGAATATGTGGTCATGGATATCATGTAATCATTATGCAATTGTGCACCGATGATGCCCCTCATGACTTTTGGAGTAATTCCCCTAAATTGCAATGACCCTCTTCATGTTCAGTATATCGGTGGGTATTTGGCATGGTCATTTGAGACATGTGCTAACCTTAAACTGGTCAATTTCTTGGACTTCAGTTCATCTATAGGGTTAGAATAAAGGTTAGGTTGTAACTGGCTTTTTAGCTTAGGGTTAGGGTTTTGGTTCTGGTTATAATTCGGTCAGTGTGGGACAGTCACTGTGAAAGATACTGATCTCGCGCAGCAATTATTGTCGTCGGCGTGCGTGTCATGCAACCGTTGTCGTACCTCAAAATCAGCTCAATAATGATTATGATTATCTTGGATTGTCTTAGGTTTAACTAACAAAGCTTCTACAAAACCGTAAGTTATACGCCCCTAAAAGGCTCGATAAAATAGCTGCAGATCACCGGCGTAAATCCATTTTGAGGAGGGGGGGGGGGGGATGATTGACTTTTTTGCCGATTTTTGTTGTGTCGAACTCACATTAAGTATAAACACACACCCTCACCCACCCGCACAGACCCCCTTACACACATTTTTTTTTCCGAGCGAGAGAAGCGAGCGAGTCAAATAACCACTTTTCTGGATTTTAATCGCATTTTCAAATAGAAATTCTAAAATAGATGGTTATTTATGACAGATTGTCAAAACTAACTGACTAAAATATCATTTCTTTCTTAAAAAGTGGGGGGATATTTGTCACGCCATCCCCCTCTCGAAAAAGTGTGGGGGATATATTCCCCTTCCCCCCGGGATTTACGCCACTGCTGCAGATGATAATGCATGATGTGTGGTACCTGGTTTGACTAATCGGACAACCTCTCTCAACGATGTGCCATCACAGTGGCCTGTCAGGAAAACACCGCTTGAACCAGCCCCAGCAAAGGTATCTAAGAGGGAAAATGGAGATAACAAAAAACACACAAGTTGGATACAGATTATATTGGACTCTCGGCACAAAATCATACCCTTTCTGTCAACCGCGGGTAAAGACTTCAGAGTTGAAACCATGTCTTCTTAGTAGGAAAAAGAGCTCTGAAAAGGCTGAAGAGGATAGAGCATATTTATCGAAACATCACAAACCAAAAGAACTTTGAGCGGAGCATACCAACCCTTTTTCGGGGCTTTCTCCTTTAGAAAAAAAAATTGCACGTGTTAACCCTTAAAGCTTTATACAGTTAAGTTCCGCGCCACGAAAAAAAGGTTTACCTGATAGTTCTCGTATAAGATTTTTGTCGGCTCCCGAAAAATAATACCATCAAAGATTGCTAGATCGTACAAAAATACAAATTAGTTACAAATTGTCGAGTCTATGTTTACTTAGTGTTAAAGGAAAAGATATCTTATCAAACAGCTCAAGCAAGGTAGATTGTAATTCCTGATGCACTTACTCAAAGACAATTGAGTCGTTTCTAAGTTATCTCGAAAGATAATTACGTCTGACACACTTATCATAACGTGTTTTTTTAATCTTTCAGGAACTCTTGAACCTAAACCTATAGTGCGATTATCGTCCCATGCCATGATCCTTCGAATTGCTTACATTTATTATAGAGGTATTAAATTGCTTTTTCATAAATTAATATTTCCCTCAAGTGTGACCTTGAAAAAAAATATTCTTATGTCGGAATCTGGATTTGTCCGTATTTCTTTATTATGCATTTGAAGGACTTTGGCAGATTTGTATAAAGGTGCCGCTAAAAGAACAGTCAACAAAAGTAGTTCCTTGATTTTCTGGTTGTTTTGTAGTAATTTTGAGGAAGAACTAATAATTAGTATTTGTTTGAAATGTGAACAAGGCTTCCTAAATGGTTCATAAGTACTTTGTTGCTTTATTGAGAGGTTATTTGTAGAATGACAGCAAGAAGCGGAGGGATATTTTGTATATATTGATTGATTGTAATAGGTACTTGTATACGGGCGCGGGAATCTGCCTGACATAGCAGTGTACGTAGCACTGACACACTGCATCTTGTCATGGTTTGATGATGTTGTGTGCAGGGCTGCTATAGAGTCTGGAATGCCCTGGTGTTCAGTTTCACCAGAGTTTGCCTGGGAAAGGTATTGCTAGTGAGGTGCACCACTCATAAGCTAGGACTTTGGTTCGACTTGTCAGGTCAAGTGTTGTGCACTGGGGGCTGTGTTTGTTGGGAGCTAGAGGAGGTGTCTTCTTTCTAGCTGTGAATGTACAGTTGTTCCTGTAGCTTCAGTGACCTTGAGGTTTCCTTTTTAATTTTCCATGAGTTCCAAGCGAAGTATACGGCCAAGAAATAAACGGGCTCATCATCCACTGTTTCTGTACGTCTCAACTACCCTAACCCTGTATCATGACAGATCATGTAACCCTCTGCAGAGTGTTCAAGGTGACCTACATCAAGTTGAAAGCTGATGAAGATAATAGAATTCCGCAAATAATAGGAACGTTCTGTAGTTGTTGTATATGGCAAATCACGCCTGCACCTGAACCTGAACGTTCTGTAGTTGTTGTATATGGCAAATCACAGTATGGTGCAGGCGTCCCTATGCTCTGCCAAAGAGCTCTTGGTATGTTTCTTCCGCTTTAAATTTTGGTGTTAAATTAGTCAGGAACGCCCCTAGTCCCCATAAAGCGTGCGGGTGCCTTTGCTAATCTGATACCTTCGTCAAAGCGACAAAAGCGACTCCACAGGTGACTCCACAGGTGACTCCACACTGAATCAATACTAACCGATTCTCGGCCATTTGGGTAGTGTAAATTTCGGTTAGGTCTGCTGTCGGTTTGGTGTCGGTGTGGTGTCGGTGTGGTGTCGGCGTGGTGTCGGTGCAATGTCGCAGCGGTGACAGTTTCCTTGATATTTCCAAATGTTTAAGATGTACATTACATCAGGGTCCTCTTGCATAACAATTTGTGATTAAATGCAACTAAAAAAATTGAACGCAACTTATCTTCAGCCAATCAGAATTCAGCATTTGGGACTTGCGTTTATTATTATTTTTCAATTGCATGTAACTGTTTATGCAAGAGGGCCTAGATGTATAATGACGCACAATACTTACTATCTTCAAAAGGTAACTGTACAGGTCCAACAAAGCTATGAACGAACTCTTTAAAGACACCCTTCTTCCTGCAAGTGTTGAGACTCCCTTTCGACGGGTCCACCGCGTATATATTGCTGAAACCTTTCTTAGCAAGCTGGGGATAAAGACAACCGTAGCAATGACTATTTATTCATGTACAATCACAGTTTGAAAAATATTAAACGAGTCAATAATCTCAGCTCATACTTTTTGGGGGAGGGGGGGGGGTATTATTCAAATATCCGTAAGTGAAATATTCTGCACTTAATAAACAGTTCAGCTGTGTCTACTAATGCCCCCCCCCCCCCCACTTACCTCTCTACTGGAGTGACGGAGTTAGCCAGTTACTCACTGAAAACTGTAACCCCCTTTCCGTATGTTAACAATATTGGATTAAGAAAAGCATTGTTATACTGAATTTATGAATCATAAACAGATGTGAAGGCAAAAAATGGGGAAAATTCAAGTTACGTTTAGTAAAAAGCGGAAGAAAAGGGGAAGGTAATTAAGAAAAAAAAATAAAGGAATCTGAATATAAAAGAAATGAAGATTTATTTATTACTTCTTCGCCGACTAACCCGGTTCCAGCTCCTATATCTAAGATCTTTTCTGTCTTGTCTTCGATGCGTTTACTCAGTACAGAAGCGATGGTGACGGGTCCTTTATATTCTGCACCTATAAGTGCCTAAAAGAAAGAACACCATAAACATACTGTAACGTAACAACTCCGTTTGGTGTAATGGACGATAAGTTTATGGTAATTAATTAAAGAGCTAGCGATTATGACGGGGGAAATTATTCGTTATCATAACCATGATATTAACATGATAAAGGACTAGGCTTACTCTGAGTAGACTAAGCCAGAAGTATAAGAAGTTGTGTTATTTTACTGCCAATTCGGTTGCCTATTACTTACTATTTTGGTTGGGACGTCGTAGAGACCAGAATTTGAATTTCTACATGCAAAGCATCCCTTCCTATCTCTCTCTCTCTCTCTCTTTCATGTGAGGAGGAATTAGTCTAGCGGTAACGTCCGCGGTCAGATCTTTGTCTTCACCTACAAAATGATTCTGATCGGATCTTGGTTCGAGTCTGAGTTACGTCTGTCGGATGGTGACGTCAAAGGTCGGTCCCAGACGTTACTAATCATATGTGACTGATACACGTCTAACGCATCGGGGCCACTGGAGTGACAGCCAAGGTAGGGGTGCGAGGAAAATGATGAAATGAGTTCGCACCATCATCATGATCTTCCTTGCGATAGCTTGAAAGATATTGCCTTGGCCGTAGTTTGATTCCAGATCTGGTGAGCAGCTTCGTGGTACCAATAAATATACTAGTATACCGGAAAGCTGTCGAATATCGGGTTTCACTTGGTGGCTCGCTGGCCGGTTATCCTGACCTGGTCCGAGACTAGTAGAAGGTACTACCGTGACGATCCGGCAGTGTGTACACCGGAGGTTGCTTATCCTGACCGGTAGGCACTTTTGAGGCGACTGTGAAGTGAGGGTGACATCGAAGTTCTCTTATCAGCGACCTGATTGAAGAGTATCTATCATACTTTAAGTATTTTGCCAACGGAATAAACGCCATTGTCATCAATTTCATAACCACGACAAAAAAATTGCCAGCGTCACGGGGATTCGAACCCTTGACTAGCATGACTAGTAATATATCGACCTCTGACAGTGGCTTTAACCACTGCGCCACGAGCAGTTGACGAGGCAATTGGTGCACTTTATCCATTTATACCCGGATTCATTTCTAGTCTTAACTTCTCAAACATGATTATTTTTACCCCTCACTTTACAGTCGCCTCAAAAGTGCCTACCATCCTGACCCGGTGGAGCAGACTGAGACTGGGAGCTGGAAAGAACTAATGTGCAGGACTTGACCCCTCGACCAGACACCGACGTTAAAAATCTGGGGGGGGGGGGGGACCCGCTTTGGTGTCTGTTCCTTCTGCCAGGGGACGTAGGCCTATATCCCGGACCAACGAACTCACAACCTGTATGAAATTTGGGAGGTTCATTCTGGACGATGGAAGCGAACGGCATCCCGAGAAGAACCCGACTCCCAACCCTCGTCATCGTAAAATACCGATCGACATCCCCCCCCCCCCCCCATTTTCGCTACAATATTCAACATATTTAAAGCAGAGGGGTAGTCACAGGGGATATGGTGAATGTGCCCCCTATAGAAATGAAAAAAAAAACAGTAAGAGACTGCAAGATGAGAAAAGGTAAAGGCATGGTAAACAAAAACTGGACCCCCTGTGGTATTTGATGGGTCTTAAATCACTACAATATTTCATGTGATTGTCAAAAATGTATTTCCTATGTACACCAAATGGTCATGTTAGCCACAAAGATCGTTCTGAAATGTATGGAAACTATAATGGGCCCCTAAAACATAATTTCTGGCACTGACGGCACTCTTTATTACAATCAGTCGGTGCCATCGCTTTCAGTGCAAAATTTTACATAAGAAACCGTCTTTTAATTCAGACGTGTAACAATATCATTTTGCACTGCACCTATCATTTTTATCAACCTTTTGCTTTGCAGTGTCATTAATGATTCGTGACGCTGGGTTGAAAGAGGTACAGTGAATTTTCAGCTGCAAGGCACAATTGTAATTGTAGGGCTTTGAATTCATTACTGACCCAGACACACATTTTGTGGCCTTGATTTTTTTAAAAAGTGAAAATCTGATTAAATATTCAAAGCATTATTTTACAAATAATAATGAAGAACAATTCACAAAACCTAGTCCAAATGAATTTGACTTCCTTCAACTTCGCACCGTGAAAATCTTAGTTATTTACGATTTTTAACTTTTGAGTTAACACAAATGTTTGTGTTTTAATGGATTGATTTCTCTGTTTCCTATTGTATAATAATGCAAATTCTTCCACTCTGCCTGTCGTGCTTATGCACTGCACGTAATGCATGTAATGCCCCAATCACATAGTCGCTTAAGCCTCCACACACTGGATCCGACATTCGACAAAACGACACGACATCCGACATCCGACACGATAAACCAATAAAAATTCGTGCACACCGCTCACGACATGACCTAAAAAAACGTACCGGTTAGCAAATTGTGTCGTTTTCGAAGATGAGAATGTCGTGATGGAATTCATTTGAAACTCATCAAGAAACCTTGAAAAAAAATGCAAAGATCAAGAAGGAAATTAATCATTTTGATTTGGAAATCACTTATTAGTTTTCCCTAAAAAGTTTTGAATTGCATCATGTGTACCCCGATCGCACAAGTGCACAATGTACGTTGATAAGATAATCCCTATTCGTCGCTCCCTCCCCCTTCTGTTCCTTTCTGTCTGTCTGTCTCTCTCTATCACTCCCTTCATTTAAATTCTTTGCTAAGTACTCGTGTTCCATACAAGTTTTAATGCGTCATCTTTACTCCCATTCAACACTTGCACAATTCATGAACTCATGGTTTAGAAGAGAAAATGTATTTCCCAATCTCTATATCCCCCTCTCTTTCTAGGTTCTCTCTCTATATATCTCTCATTTTACAACTCTCTTCATTTATAAAAGGAGTCCAGTTATGATGAATATGACTAATTGAAAAAATAACATTCTTCACAGAACAAAACCTTTTTTTTAAATACTGCTGTTCAAATCGTTCAAGGACAAGTATGAATACTGCAAACATCTTCAAAATTCAAATACCTTTGAGTACACACAAAATGCATTATTCAAGCAAACATTATATCAATGAGAGGACATGTATGTGTTAGGTACTCACTGTGATATATAAAGACACACACTTCATTAAAGTGAAAATAATTTACCCCCAAAGGGTCTATGATGTCAAAGCAATTATACAAAATACAGCTTGCCAAATCCTCCCCCCCCCCCCCCGGACATCGCGAAATATACTTTCCAAGAATCGACAGCAAAGGCCAAATGGTTATGCCAAAAAAAGCACATCATATTGTTTTTCTATGACAGAAAATTTAATTTAAAAATGAAAGTCCCCACTCAGCAAACTGCAAAAATACAGAACAATTAACAAATTACAGGACCAGTAACCAGTTTACAGATGTGGTGCTACAATAAATTAGGAAAGCAAAGCACAATAATATTGTGGAGCAGATTAGGTCAGAGCAGACAGGGGAAGAATATCTGTTTGGGTGATTAGTACCCAAGTAACTGTCAAACAATATCAAATGAGCAATGTCTGAATACATTGTCTTACTGGCATTTTATTATCTGCATGAAATTCAAGGGAAGCAAGATCTTAAAAATTAAGTCCTGAAAAACTATGGGGATATTTTGTTCGAAAAAAAAATAGCAACTTGAAAAATATGTAGTCCTTGAATTAAATATCAGTAACATTTCAAGATTTCAAGATAATTTATTGTCATATAAAATACACAAAATGTGTCTTTGGGCATGGTAAGGTGCATAAATGAATAAAAATAATACGACATAAAGTAACCTATATACTGACATACATAAGACACAATTCAAGATAAAGTCATTTAATCAAAATGGCAAAAAATGCTATAGAAAACCTATGTATTATCATTATTATTATTATAAAAACACATTTGATTTGATATATGATTCGAGTTCCTGTTCTTAGTATGCCCGTGACAGGGGCCACAGAACGTTTTTTGAAGTGGGGCTGTAGCTTCCTGACAGCCGGAAGATCTTGGGGTTATATGGTTTTGTAAACTTAAATGACCAATTTACAATTTAGGAACAAGGTGTTTTTGTTTTGTCTTTGTTTTCTTTTTGAATTGTGAGCGAAGGAGGGCTGCAGCACCCCCCCCCCCCCGCTTTCACGACCCCTGCATGAAATCGACAAGTTGATTTTAATTACTAATAACAACCAGGTGATTAAACATCAAAAAACATGTGGGCCGTAGGACTTGTGGCGTTCACCTAAACTTGTGACACATTGACATGAAATATGATTTCATAGATATAATAAATTCGCTCAGACTCGGGTGTTGAGAAATTTGTCCCACTGTAGAAAGTCTTTCTTATAACTCCAAGGTAAAATTCATAATGCTGAAATGAAAAAAATAATGTCATTTTATAGTCAAATGCCTCTTTTGAAGTCTGATTTGAGATCATCTGCTTAAATTCCTGATCTGGGGAAGGGGCGTGCCGCTGTAAGAACCATCATGACCATGGGATGGGTTTTGGTGGCACAGATGATAATGTTTGATACTGATGGACTGGGGAAGACACACTGCCATACGACATGGGGGACTTGCATTTTCTTTTGTCTCCCTTTAGCTCTTCAGACCTTTTTTGTCTATCAGCCTGAAATTGGGTCATGAATTCTACATTCCACAGAAGATGTGCACAGCTCCCTACAAAAAGAAAAGAAAAAAAAAAAGAAATGAAACAGTGACACAAATACACCAGCCCATCAGCAAGCATTACATGGATTTTTTTTTTCAAACCAGGCTAAAATAATTATCAAATTGACTTTTATAGGATTGCTGGGACATTGTATCTCTTGTGAAATAGGCACAAGGCAGACATGGCAGAGTTAAGGTAAATCACTCTGTGAATTCTTACACCATATTATAGTTCCTGAAATCTACTTTTAAAAAAAATATAAAAACACCACATAACTATAATATGATGAGAAAGTGGCACAACATGGCAAGCAACTATCAGCCATCCTTTATGATCATTTGGTTATGTTTCCAATCAGAATGGTTTTATATAGTTAGGTAATATTTTTTGAGTTCTTAGGAGATTGAAATATGAATGATTTTCCCAATAAACTAACTCAAATGATTTATAAGATATTCCAAAACTTCTTTACAAAGTCCTGATTCCAAAAAAAAAATAATCATTCTGTGCTATATAATTAATTACAAATAAAACTGAAAATACACTCTTTAAAAAAATCAGTAAAAAAATGACTAGATAAAAGGGTCAGCTGGGTGCAACTAATATACTAGTCTTTTTTTTTTTTTTTTTACTATATTTCAGTCATTTGTGACTATTTTGTAGTAGTATTTTGACGAGAATGTAGTAACTTTTATGACTAGATATATCAGTTGCACCCAGCTGACTAGTCATCTAGTCATTTTGACTGATTTGTTTTTAGAGTATACTCGCACGCATGTTGCATACAAGTGAAATGAAGACCACTGGTACATCAGTAAGTTTTTTCCAAGGGGTTTGGCACCACTTCAATTTCATACTTTTCATCATTCTTTCTCATGTAGCTGCATCTCTTCGAACAGTCTTGATCTTAAATGGCTCATCTCCTGATACATTTAGCACCTTCTACTGTAAATTAAAGAAAGGAAAAGGATACTGTATTTTGCAATTTATTTAAGAAGATTTGGCAATAGGATATTCTTTGGTCAGGACAAGAAACAAAAATAAAAATAAAATGAATAAAAAATAAGAAAAATGATAGTAATGATTAGAATAATTATGACAATAATAATATTGCTGTCAATAATGAAAGAAAAAACCGTGAATAATTAAATTAATGAATGAATGGTGATAATCGTTACAGAATTAATCTACTAGCAAAACAACCTCAACAGGAAAGAGCATGGTCTTGCCTTGATATTTACGCAGACAAAAAAAAAAAAGAATGTTGTTTTTATGGGGGGGGGGTGTAGCTAGTGGCTGTGTATAAATATACCTACAAAAGTGTCAAAAGTTGGTTATCACTTTTTCATTTCCTATCTAAAACTGTGGAATCTATAAGTTCATATCAGAGTTGAAGGAAGAAGAAGTAAAAAAAAAAAAAAAAATTACCAGATATGTCAGGTTTGCTGGCCACCTCTTGAATCTTGGCTTGCGTCTTTGTAGACAGATTCTTCCTGTAAAAGACCTCGTGCTGCAAAAAATATAGAGGGAAACTGCATATCAATACACAGATTCATTAATGCAAAGATGGGGAGAAAGTTGACAAAACCAAGGATAACGAAATAAATCACCCCCCCCCCCTCCCCGCCTGGTCATGTTAGACTCTCCCAATTAACAATGACATACCAAGTTTCTAATTTTGCAGACTTGTCTTTCCGCCCTCTCTGTTTCTGTGAAAATGATAAACACTGCTAACTCGGGTGCTCTACATGTATATTTTAAGTTTATAGGCTTATTTAGCAAATTGATTGATAAGTGGTGGAAGGAATTCATTTTGTAAGAACTGCAGTTGCTTATGAAATGAGGGGCTTAAGAACTACATGTAATGGCCCTCTCAAAATGGGGGTCTTGGGAACCCTTGGGAACGGGATCTAAATGATTTTTGAGCTTACAGGACGAGCGATAAAACCAGAGAACGAGCGATTTCAACTGCGTACCATAGGAATGGGTTGGTCAATGAAAAAGATAGGTCTTGAAACGTTTGGCAAGGCGTGAAAAGGGGGTCTTAAGGGCCGCACATATTAGAATCTAAAAGTTATACGTGAGTGCCCCCAACCCTCCCGGTCCTAACCCTAGTCAGAATCCACTCTAACAATTATGAGGGGCAGGAGATCACACAAAAGAGTAAACCCAAATATCTAACGTTAGGTCTAACTTTCGATCTAACTTGGATAGACGTTAGGCTAGCTAAGAAGTTCGGTCTAAGTGAGGTTGAGATAGTGATGAGTGAGGTCTAGATCTAACTGTCACTGTTAGGCCTAACCTAAACAATGTGAACAGCGAACGCTCCAAGACTAAAAAAAGTCTCAACCCAGATTGAACTTCTTATCTAACTTTAGCTTAGCAACATGTACTATGATGTAAGGTCTATCCAAGTTAGATCTAAACTAAAGTTAGACCTAACTTAACAATAACAGTCAACCGTGAGATCTCGATTCATTTTGTTCACTTAACGTTAGGCCTATTTAGCAACTACACTAACGTTAACAATAACAGTTAGATCGAGATTCTAACAGTTAATATCAGTCTATATTAAACTTACCACAGAGAAATTTTCCAGCAACCTTTCAGGACAAAATCAGGACAAAATCAGACAAAACTGTTGTCTAGATACGCTGCATGCAGTAAGCTGGCTGGACGAAAACTTGGACTTTATTTGTGTGTAGCTCTATGAGAGTTTTTATGCGGTGCGATAAAATTATTTACACGTAAAATCCCATAGAGATTGGTCTACATGAAGAAGAAAGTTTCTTGCCATCAATTAAACAAAGTCGGAGAAATGTGACGTCACGCAAATCCTCCACACTGATTGGTTAATGACCTAAGAGTCGTGTGTCGTGCTGGCAAAAATCGCTCACAGAGCGATTTTCTGAAACGGCTAAAATCGTCGTGCACGACAGTCGGTAATGGTGTCGTGGCAGTGTGCACGATGCCATACGATTTGCATAGAGAGCGATTTTTAAAAAGTCGTTCATGTCGTCTTGTCGTGTCGTTTTATCGAATGTCGGATCCGGTGTGTGGAGGCCTTTACGTTGAGTTACGTCCGCCGCGGATAGATACGGATAAGTGGACGCAGCACGGACGCAGGCATCCGCAGGGTCGTAAGTAGACGTAACTGTCCGTAAATAATCCGTAATGAAACGCAAAATTACGGCGCCAAGCGTGCGAAATTTTGAAATTTTCAAAAATTTCGCAGGGAGTCGCCATGGATGTAGACTTACGCAAGTAACCGTAACTAAACGTAACTATCCGTAAATGAACGTAACTATCCGTAGTTTGGACGCAGACCATCCGGGAAAATTTTCACTTCCCGGCCATTTGCGTTCATTCGCGTCCACCGTAAGTATTCGCAATTATCCGCAAGTAAACGTATCAAAACACTTACGCCCGCTTACGAACAGTTACGGATGCTGCGGACAATTGCGTCCTTTGACGCATGGGAGCCCCAGCCACCCGTACTGTCTCGTACCGGTTGGGCCTCAATAAATTCAATTGCCTCTCTCAGCATCCCACGTGTTTCCTTCTGACCATGGGTGTCGATCCCGGGGGGGGGGGGGATTGGGGATATATCCGATGTGTTGGCTCAGTAGGTAGAGCGTCCGCCTCACAATCGGGAGGTCGTGGGTTCGAACCCCCGCCGCGTCATACCAAAAGACGTTAAAAGATGGGAGTTGCTGCTACCGTCTTTGGCGTTCAAGAATTGAAAGGGATAGAGCAACGTCGATCTGGCGCTGCTCTTTGGCAGCCGGGCCCACGATCAATTGGACAAAAAAGAATTTCCACTTTCGGACAATAAAATTTGGAGATTTGGAGATCCCCCCGATATTTCAGTCAGAGTAGATGGCCTGTACAATCATCCCCCCCCCCCCCAATAATTCACCATGAAAAAAAATGAAAAATTTCATAGTCTCCTGTAACCCTAGAAAAGAAGTAAAGACAAAGACAGAGAGAATAAAGAGCAAAGAAACAATTTTTTAAAAAGGAAAGGAAAAGGAAAAGGCTTTCAGCCCTCGCTCGCTTCGCTCGCATTTTAAGTATCCCAACTAATGAGGTTATAATACTTTCATTTTGAAAGCAAATCGGTTTGCATCTTGTCTTTCCGTGATGCGTACATACATACTTTTCACGGTAGAAGTGATAATTCTTCGTCCAAATACACGATGGAATAAACTATAAGACATCTAACTTATATATGTACATTTGGTCACCTCGCTTGCCGAATTCGTTTGCTTTCCCTAACCATCAACCGAGCGCAGCGAGCGAGGAAAAAAAATGATATACTATTTTTAATGGTAGAAGTGGCATTTCTTCATCCAAATCACGATGGTATTATCTATGAGATATCTAACTTATACATGTATATTTGGTCACCTCGCTTGTCGAATGTGTTTGCTCTCCCAAAATATCCTGTATTTAAATATAATACGAGAGAGCGCAGCGAGGAAAAAAAGAGGAAAAAATATGAACTCTCTTTTGTAAAAGTGATAGTTCTTCCTCAAAATTACATGATGGGTTTAAAGATCTAAATTATATATTTTGGTCACCTCTCTCGCCTGATTCATTCGCTTTCAAAGGCCACCCTAAATCTTAATAGGCCTATTATACGAGCGAGGGCAGCGAGCTAGGAAAATATATATACTATTTGTAATATGTAAGATGATAATTCTTCATCAAAATACATAATGGCCTTTAAGATATCTATTTTGATATATTTGGTCACCTCTCCTACCTACTTCATTTCCTTTCAAAGACTATCCTGTATCTAGATATCAACCGAGCTAGCGCAGCGAGAGAGGAAAAAATTGATACTGTTTTTTTTATGGTAGAAGTGATAATTCTTCATCAAATGCATGATGGGCTTTAAGGTATCTGAATTATAATTTGTTCATCTCACTTGCCAAATGTGTTTGCTTTCCGAAAACATCCTGCATCTGAATATTATACGAGCGAGCGCAGCGAGGAAAAATATACACTCTCTTTCTTTGTACCATTGTTATTTCACTGTCAAAATACACAAGCAAATAAGCCGAATATGACTTTATTTGGGCACCTTACTCCTTCTTTTTTTTCTTTTTCCCTCCTTCCTCTTCCCTCTCCTTTCTCTCTCTCTCTCTCTCTCTCTCCCTCTCTCACTTGTCAACAGCGATCGTGATTTTTTTTGGGGGATATGCCCTATTGTGTCCCCCACCCTCCAATAGTTGGGGGGACGTGCCCCCTGTCCCCCCCCCCCCCCCCCCGGATTAACGCCCATGGACTGTCAACGAAATTAATTCTGTAGAAATTGTCGGCGAGGCAGTTGTCACATTATTGTCCAAATAATTCGGAGGAGCAAATATCTAGTCGGAGTAATTGTGGGCGGAGCATAATTATGTCTGCGGAGCAGATGTCAATTCGGAGCATATGTCGGCTGAGCAAATGTCGTTTCGGAGCATATGTCGGCGGAGCATATGTCGGCGGAGCAAATGTCGGCGGAGCATATGTCGGCGGAGCATATGTCGGCGGAGCAATTGTCGCGGAGCAATTGTCGCGGAGCACCTGTCGGAATTTTCGGAGCAGTTGTCGGCGGAGCATATGTCGTGTCACCGTCTTGTGGTATCCATCGAAGCCACCGCTGTGTTCAAGTCTACGGAGAAGGTTTCATAGACTTGTACACAGCGGTGGCTTCGATGAAGAACAAATATAGTGTGAATGATTTTTTGTGTGTGTGTGAGCACTTCAACTATCTTACTTTGGTATCTATCGAAGCCACCGCTGAGTTCAAGTCTATGGAGAAGGCTTCATAGACTTGTACACAGCGGTGGCTTCGATGAAGAACAAATATAGTGTGAATGATTATTTTTTTGTGCGCATTTCAACTGTCTTACTTTGGTATCCATCGAAGTCAACCCTGTGTTCAAGTCTATGGAGAAGGTTTCATAGACTTGTACACAGGGGTGGCCTCGATGAAGAACAAAATATATAGTAGGCCTGCAGACGATGGCCAAAAAGTGGCTTAAAAATAGCTCAACTGGCAACTATTGTATAACAAGCAAATTTTAACTTTTTTTTTGAAAGTTTAGGTCCTGACAATATCCCACTCAAAAATTACCCAGAAAACGTCCTCGGGAACATGCTCAAATGACGTCATCAAAATGGCGTCCTAAAAGCTGCCATTTTGACTGAGTAATTGTCTTTCACACATCACTAATAATAAAAATTGAATTTTTCAGCATGGAAATGATTTTATCTTCCATGATGCAATTTCTCAGATAGCTTAGGTCAGCAGCCATCAGAGTATGCTTGTTTTCCATTGAACTAGCCAGTCGTAAAGATGCCAAACCCGTTTCCATGGCAACATTAACAGTGAAGTAATAAAAATAACAAAAAAAAATCATGTACTTGTCCTTATATTACTTGAAATATGATGAAAATGTTGAAATACGTGTATTTCAATGTGTCTTCTTGGTTGTAGTGAAGATTCAACCAAATCAAAGTTTTGATCATGTGAAAATATGGCAGGAATATGGTTGTTGCTATGGTAACAACACCCTGAAATATATCAAAAAATCAGAAAAATGCAAAGTTTTAACGTCCAAGAAACCCTTGATTTAGCCTAATATGTATGTCCAGTTATACAAATTCATGGCCACTAGCTGAATCATCTCATGAGGCCTGTATGGGGCACAGGCGGAGATCGGGGGGGGGGGCAGGATGTGCCCCCATCCCCTAAATTTTTTTGGGGTGCCCCCCGGGCCCCCTTTCTAAAGCTGATTTTAAAATAGGCCTATTTTTATCTATTTTGTTAGTTTTTTTTTTTAATGTATCTATACACCCCTTTCAAAAAGGTAATGGTAATGAAAATGAATGAATTATTAAACTTTATCAGTTTTGTTAATTCGGGGGGGGGGGGGATTTCAAATTCACACTTTCCACTCTTTGTCGAGCCACCGAGGTTGAGCGACCTTAGCAGCGTCCGTGCATTCGTAACGCTTATGAAACTTGAATAACTCTGTAACCCTTTGTCCTCTTGTAACCAAACTTGGATGGTAGATGCCTAGCAGGGACCCTAATGTTATTTGGAGGTCAATGGTCATGTGTGTAGGTCAAAGGTCAAATGAGGTCAAATCTTCATATTATCGGCAAGTTTCTAATGGAGTTTAAGTATTTAGACTGCCTACACATGCAGGACCTCAATCTTATTTGGGGTCAAAGTCACGTATGGAGGTCAAAGGTCAAAGGTCAAATAAGTTCAGGTGAAAATGCAAGAGGTAAAAATCTCAGATTTGAATATGACAGAGGTAGAAATGTCAGAGGTATGTCAGATTAGAAAATGTTGGAGTAAACATGTTACAGGTACAGATATTGAATTACAGAAAGGAAGGGGCACGCGAGATATCTGCCTTTTTACTTCCATCTTTCATCGTTTCTGCATTATGTAGAACAAAACTAAGTACATGTATGAGTGAGGGGGGGGGATTAAGCATACATGTACAGTTATTGTAATGAACACTGTAAAAACGATGGTGGGAAAGGCTTTGACTTGTAACAATAGAAGCTGACAAACCATGATGACATACATTCCACACAAGTTCACGATTTAAATGTGCACATTCCTCGTCATATAAAGCGTGGTGTACGTGAACAAATGCCTTATTATTTTCCTGATACGTGGAATAGGAAGCAAGCGAATGGAACTAATTCGATCTTTGTATAGTAGCTCATTGGACACCCTGCGGAATTTACATGTTATCAAAAGAATTACCTCTACTTATTTAGTTAATTGTGTTAGCATATATGCAAAACATCAAACATGAATATTTTCTTTCCACTCTGTCATTTCATTAATATTACAATAGTAACTTCCCTGATAGCAGAGAATGGTAAGAATAAAATCATATTTACGTCTTTTTAAAGTCGTGTCATACGTCTTATTTACGTATTATATATACGTCTTTAAGACGATATTTTTCACCAGCACACGACGTAAAATAAGACGTCATATTTTAACGTCAATTTTACATCATATTGGTCGGAAAAAACGTCTTTATGACCCAAAGGAAGCTCACAGACTGGTAAAAATCACGTCATAAAGACGGTAAAGCTTCAAAGCTGGTTTATAAAATATTTTAGAATGTACATAACATTATGACGTTTTCTCTTTGTTAATGTTCTAGCCTATAGATCGTCCTATACTAGTCCTATATCCTAACATCCTGCATCCTATAGTAACTACTGATGCTTTGTATCGACATTACTATATATATGGACTGTAGTGTAGTGCTTGAAAAAAGCAGTTAGAAATTACAATTTCTTGATGCATTCTGAAAAATACCCTGCCAATGACATTAACTGAATGGTGTTCAACATGGAAGTACATTGTTCATTAAATCAGCGGTGCAATTATTGAATAAAATGTTAAAATTCAAATGTTATCTTCCTTTTTTCATGAAGTTTAATCATTTCTGGTCATTCATGAATATTCATGAATCACGATCAACTATCACAATCATATCACGACGTAAAACTGACGTAAACATGTCATGTTTGAAGAAAGCTGTTATAAAGTGGGAAATAATTGACGTGAAATACGTCTTGTTCTGGTCTTTTAAAAAAGACGTTAAAGTGGTAAATATTTAACGTAAAATATATGTCATCTTATGTTCAAACAAAATTTGAAAATTTTTGGTTATAAGAGTCATTGTCGTAAAATAGTCGTGTGTACGACATATGACGTGTGGACCAGTTTATGACCAGGGGAGCGTTTCATGAAGAGTTTTGTCGGTGAAAATCACCGACAAATGTTATAAGCTACTGAAAATACTCGCATCTGATTGGTTGAAAGCAAATTAGTCGGTGAAAACCACCGACTAATTGTTTCATGAAACGCCCCCCCCCCCCCCCCCCCCCCCAGTTCTTGACGTCTTAAAGACGCCCGTCTGCTATCAGGGTTATTTCCCATTAATCTCACAAAGAAAACAATGGACATCATCCCACGTTAAATTTCTTACGCAGAAGGCGCAATTTACTTATTCAATTGTCACAATTATATTTCACAGTGCATGTGAAGCGGCCAAAGCTTTTCTAATTCAGTATTCGTAGGGGACCTACCTGTTCTGCAGACGTCAACAAAACGTTTTATTGGACATTTGTAAAACGTTTTCTAAACGTTAAGAAAAAAAAATAAAAACCTTTTATGCATTTGCTTCCCAGTCTAGGGACTTGCAGAAAACCTTTAGACGTTTTACAAACGTTTTGAGAACGTTCAGAAAACCTTTTAAGAACGTTTAGAAAAACTTGTAAGAACCTTTTGAGAATATCCAGAAAACCTTTGATAATTATGATTTTAAAAAATACCCTGAAGAGAAGTTCTTTCAGTAGAATCATCTTAATGTTCTATGATACTAACAGTCCTCCTGTAATCCTAACAACTCTGTGCCTATATCCTATCCTGTCCTATCCTATATCCTAAACCCATGTACTGAACTCTTGTCAAGTCTTTCTATATTTAGGGACCAGATTGCAATGACCGTTAAAAATAGTTGACGATTGCAATTTTTGAATTTAGACCAAGAAATACCTCTTCGAATTGCATTTTGGGTATTACAATTAATGTTTTGAATTATTTTTGCATTATAGAATTTTGCATTACAGAAAGGCCAAAATGGATTGCCATTTATCCTTTTAAAATTATGATTTTGGTCAATTCTAGGTCTTTTGTGAATATTCATGAATCATGATCGATTACTTTCCAGTCTAAGGACCTAAAGATAACCTTAAGACGTTTTTAAAAACGTTTTAAGAACGTTATTTCCAGACGAAGACGTAGCGGACGTTATAAAAAACGTTACGTTCTAAAAACGTTTTGTATTTGCTGGGAAATGAAATATATATTTCATTTATGATAACAACCGACTGATTTTTTGTAGAAGAATGTGTTTATTTGTTCATTTGGACATCGGAAAAAAGAAATTTTGTAACAATTCTACATTTGTTGAAGAAGAGTGTTTTTATTTGCTTATTCATAATGGTTTGGAATTGGACGTTTTTAACACGTTTAATAAACGTTCAGCAAAAAATAGGTCAGGAAAAAACGTTCTGTACACGTTAGGTACCGGACGTTTAATTTTGTAACGTCCGATAACGTTTTACAAACGTTTTGTAAAGAACGTTTTATTTTGTAACTCCATTGACGTTTTAAAAACGTTTTCCCAAAAAAAAATGTGCTTTGTGGTAAATGCTAAGTCCGAACTTTGAAGTTATATGTACGTTTTTAAAACGTCCGTTTTAGACGAAGACGTACGGAACCTCAAAAAACTTTGAGGAAACGTTCTGAAAACGTTATGTGTTTGCTGGGTCTGCTCCGCCAAGATCCATAAGGTAACTTATGCGATTCACAAGGGTATTCACTCAGTGCACACTCAGATCGCTCCATTTTGGACTGGTTTCCACGCATACCAATCACTTCACGATTTCCTATTCTGTCGCAGTGGCATCCTAGATCATAGAAGCTCCTCCTCCTCCTCCTCCTCCTCCTCCTCCTCCTCCTATCACTACAGACTACAAAATGCTCAAGCATGTCAAGAGGGGCAAGGATATAGCTGGAAAAGTCGGTAGGATTCTCTATATATACACACATCTGAACGTTGCTAGGCATATGATGTAGTACAGTTGGTCAAACAAGGCAGAAGGTAATTTTCCAAGCTTGTGATCAGGCTGGGTGGGTTTCACAATCTAACAGCCTTCATCGATGCTGCACTTCCACTTCAAAAGTTGGAGTGATGCTAGATTGAAGGACATGTTGACTGGCCAGAACAGATGAAATAATGCTAGCTGGAAAGGAATTCTGTCGATCTATAACAGATAAAGGGTCTTACTCTTGTATGAAGCTCTGCTCCACATCTTCTCCAATATCCTGAAGATGCTTGGATACAGTGATCGCCAAGAAACAATGGCTGGGAGGTAAACCACCTCTATGATGTGCAGAAAACCTTCACCGAATATGATAGTGTGTCAACACAGACCTTAGATTCCCTGACATCCCATATTGAGGGGAAACCTGTACATGTCTTGAAAGATTTCTTGCAAGGAGTAAGCAATCTGTTACTTTTACTTTCTGGGTAGACTTTGTGATGGTAAAGCAAATCCCCTCGGCTAACATTAAAACTGAAAGAAAAGGAAATTGGCAACTTCATCTCCAAACTGAAGTGAAAATCCTTCTATACTTGTTCGTGGCTAATCGACAGAACAACGCTTGTTGGGGATTCCTTTTTGCCATGGAGATGCTTTCTTCATTGCCAGATAGACACAGTTCAAGAAACATTCTTTCAGTACAGATAACATCGGAAAAGTCCAGGGGCATGTAGAGTAGAAAGGACCATCATAAAGAAACCAAAAGTGAGAGTTGTATCATCGGATTAACAAGAAGAGGGATTGCAGTTCTTAGGTGCCCTTGGCCTTGCATCCATCACATCCTCGGTCCGAACTGTTAGTACTTGAGTTCCTGAAGTGGAACTAGGCAGACTGCAGCAGACAAGCATGAGCATAGTCAGCCATTAATGGTGACCAGAGACGAGGGTCATGTTAATCAAAATCAAAGCCCAGTGAAAACAACATGATGAATGCTTTTGATATTAAATCCCACTTCATTCAATCTCGGCAGTGGTTTTGTTGCAATGTCAGAAGTTAGAAGCTCTCTGTCAAATGCAGTTACGAAGGACAGTCACTGTATGGTGAATGGCTATGTATGTTCTTGTCTTGATGAAGAGACAGTGGGGACGAAGTCAAAGTTCTCCTATCCCTCTATCCCCAAGTCAGGACTTCAGATTATCAAGGATCTGGCGAAACAATGCAAAGGTTAGGCCAGAAATAAGTTTGGCTGCAGTTCCGAGCTACCCTATCATCATGATCACGCTTATAACAGTTGTTCCTCGATCTGTGTCACAAGATGGAAGCAAATGCATCACATCCAAGGCTGATTTGCTGTATTGCCTCCGAAATACCTTGAAATCAGTAGGGCTAACACTCCTTCCAGCAACAAATGATGACACTATCTACAGTACATCGTTGATGGTATAGCAAATTTCAGTCTATGAACATCCAGCACATGAAGACTTTGCAAGATGTGGCTGACTCCTTTTTTCCAGAAAGATTGCCAATTACCGGAAAGAGAGCAAGAGGTTCATGTGGTTTTCGGCCACTACGACCATGAAGACTATGACACATATCTAAATGGCGAAGAGAGGTCCCAGAGACAAAAGAATGGTGGTGGTAACGTCCACTGAGTTGAAGGGGGTCGGCAACTCCCTGACTGAAAGTCACTGATGGGAGTATCTGCTAACACGGCTCAACGAGTAACTCATATGTCTCAAGATATCTCAGAGATGGTGGCATATCCCACCATTTTAAATACCTGAGGCAAATTAGGGTTTATCTTGCTGGAGGCTATTCAGCAGCGGTCATGACCAATTGTGTCTAATCGTTCATACCTCGTTACTAAGGTAGAGGAGCTATCTTTAATATACTGAAGCCGACACACCTTCATCGTGTAGACTTGTCCACAGAATGAATGAATGGAACAGGACAGGGCGAGTGGGTGTTAAATCACCGGACACAGATGTAATTGTTCTCCTACTGCACTACATGGCAAAGATGCAGACAGTTCTTGTATTCTGCATGGCAACTGGTAGGGTTTCAAGAACTCTTGGTCGGTGAAGAATGATTCCCGTTAATGATGCATGTAGGATTGTGCGCATGTCATAGTCTCACTGGATTTGATACAGTGTCTTCATTTTTTCGGGAGAGGCAAACAATAGCATTTCTCTTACTCCTTCAAAAACTTCTCTCTGTTGTTTTAATGGATAATATTTTGCAAGATGATGTAAATGTTTTAGTAAACAATTGTACCTATGTTGATTGTAATGATTTTCGGAGAAGTGCAGTCAATAATTTTGATCTATTACATCTCAATGCCAGAAGCCTGAATAAAAATTATGATGAGTTGGTTAACTTATTGACCTGCCTCAAGCATAACTTCTCGGTAATTGGAATTTCCGAAACATGGTTAAAATCTACTTCTGATACCAATCTGTTCCAGATACCAGGATACTCCTTTTTTCATGTCTGTCGATCTGACAAGTCCGGAGGCGGAGTGGCCTTGTATGTTAAGGAAGGAATAGGTAGTAAAATTCGGTCTGATTTATCTGGTGCACATCCACATTATGAATCTATTTTTGTTGAATTGTCTTTGAGTAATAAAAAGTCAGTGATTGGTTGTGTATACAGAGCACCAAATAATGATAGTACATCCTTTTGTGAAAACCTTGAATTGCAGCTTCAGACTCTTAGCAGAGAAAATAAAGATGTCTATATTATTGGTGATTTTAACCTTAATCTGCTAAATTATAATTCTGATGCTAAGGTCAAAGAATTTGCTGACTTGATGAATTCTTTTGGTTTATTTTCTCTTATATCAAAGCCCACTCGAATCTCACAAAATGCAGCAACTCTGATAGACAATATTTTTACCAACTGTATCCATAATGATTTCGATGCTGGTATCTTGTGCTCAGATATATCAGATCATTTGCCAATCTTTTGTGTTAATAAGGGTGATTTTGTTGATGACAGATCAAACAACCAAGCCTCATTTAAACGATTAATCACAGACCAAAGGATTTTGACCTTTCAACAAAATCTACTGCAAACTGATTGGCAGGATCTGTACCTGCTAGATAATCCTGATGAGTCCTATGAATATTTTATTCGTATATTCACTGATTTGTATGATCAATGTTTCCCTCTCGTCAAAGTGATAAGTAAGAAGAAAAGCAAGAAACCTTGGGTTACTAGTGGTTTATTAAAATCAATCAATCGCAAACATAATCTATATTCTAAATATGTCAAAACGCCAAATTATTCAAATAAAATAAAATATGTTAGATATAAAAATGTTCTTGTTAGGACGCTTCGCTTAGCAAAACAGGAATTTTATGGCCACCTATTTCAAAGTATTAAGGGAGATATTAGGAAAAGTTGGTCACACATCAATGAATTATTGGGCAGGGGTAAGAAACATTTGATCCCATCAGAGATGTTCCATGAAGGCTCATCTTTATTGTCAAGTAAGCATAAGGCTGAATGTTTTAACAAATATTTCATTGGATTGCCTGCGAAAATAAGTAGAGAAATTCCGACAGTACCACAGTCTTTTCATGAGTATTTAAAGCCAAACATTGATAATACTTCTCTATTTCTTAGACCAACTTCTGTCACTGAAATCATTAATTTTGTTTCATCACTTAAGTCATCAAAGTCAAGCGGTTCTGATGATATTGCCCCTAGGGTTGTTAAGGAATGTATTCACTATTTGTTGAACCATTATGTGTTATTTTTAATAATTCTTTGTCACATGGGATAGTCCCATCGAAGTTAAAGGTGGCTAAGGTTGTTCCTGTTTTCAAAAAAGATGACAAGAAGAATATTGTTAATTACAGACCTATAGCTCTTTTGCCAATATTTTCTAAGCTCTTGGAGAAGATTGTTTACAAGCGATTGAACGGGTTTTTGTTGAAAAGAAACATTTTGATCCCTCAGCAACATGGTTTCCGAAAACACTTCTCTACTAGCATGGGTGTTTTCAACTTATTAAATACTATTATAAATCATTTCATGATGGTAATTTTTGCCTTGGAATTTTCCTTGATTTGTCCAAGGCGTTTGACACGATTGACCATGTCATCCTTCTTAGTAAACTTGAGCACTATGGAGTACGCGGAGTAGCATTGGCTTGGTTCCAAAGCTATTTACAAGATCGTACACAATATGTCATGGTTGATGGTGTTAAATCGCAATCTGGTAATATTCACTATGGTGTGCCCCAGGGTTCGGTACTTGGTCCTTTGTTATTTTTAATCTATGTCAATGATATCATTAACTCATCAAATGTGTTTTTGTATTCTCTGTTTGCTGATGACACAAGTTTACTATTGTCTAATAGAAACGTTGCTACTCTTATTTCAGTTGCAAATGTAGAAATTAAAAAGTTACTTGCATGGTTCTGTTGTAATAAACTTTTGCTAAATGTTAAGAAAACTAAATGTATTATTTTTCGATCACGAGGCAAAATTATTCCAGACGATGTCAATATTCTTGATGTTGGGGGCCACAATGTTGCTCGTAGTGAGCATATTCAGTTTCTAGGAGTAATTATTGATGAGCATTTGACTTGGAAACCCCATTTAGAATCAGTGTGTACAAAGGTTTCTCGAGGTGTAGGTGTTATATGTAGGTTAAGGTGTGTTTTACCTGGGTCTATTCTAAGAACCTTATACACCAGCATTGTGCTTCCCTATCTGACTTACTGCAATGTTGCATGGGGTAATACTTTTAAGACTTACATCGACAAACTAAAAGTTTTACAAAAGAAAATCATAAGGCTCATCACCAATTCGGCTTTCAGACACCCTAGTAAACCTTTATTCCTTCAGCTAAAATTGCTCCCATTTGACGAGTTTGTTGCATTTAATTGTTTGATTTTCATGTTTAATCTTCATTTTTGCCCCCAAATTTGCCAACTAAAAGACTTATTTCCCCTTAACTCTCAGATATACAATTACAATACACGTCAACATAACTTTATCCACCGACCTTATGTAAGAACTAATGTATCCTTAAATTCTTTCATAACAACCTGTATCAAGGAGTGGAACAGGTTACCTTCTGATATTAGGAACTGTACAACTCTTTATCGGTTTAAAGTGCAATGTAAAAAATACCTCTTTGACAATCTATTATCTTAGTTAATTTAGAAAGTTTTTTCTTCCATAGAGTCTATTATGTTTTACATGTATCTCGTAGTTGGCCACCCTAGTCATGTGTGTTTGCGTGTGTGTGTGTGTGTGAGTGTGTTTGTGTTTATGCTGACACTTGTTTAGTGTACATTTTTTACATATTTGTAGTCGATATATCTGTTTATTATGTATTCTCCTTTGTCATTTTATACATTTAGATTTTCATCTTATTTAGAGGTATATAGGGCCCCACTCACAAGCTGTGCTTCTTCGGGGTCCTAGAAAACCGTTCATATTGTATCATGTATTCTTTTGTACCATCTGATCATTGATTTGTACTCATAATATGTCTGGTTTTTGAATAAATTGAACTTGACTTGAACTTTATATTGATATAATTCGTTCGATGACATCCATGATTGCATCGTTGACGAAAAGGTAAGCCTTTGCTTCATAATCATTTCCAAAGCCCAAACAAAAGAGGAATTATCCACCAACAGTCATTTCATGTGGCATAAAATGGAAATAAACCTTGCTTTTTCATTATAGTTTATCGCTATTGACGAAATGTTCTTAACGACCACAAAACCAACAAAAAATGTCTCTGACAAATTTGCTCTGTAGTCACTAGTTAGTAGTTTAGTTCATTTAAAGTTAGGCCCTAGAGTTTAACCCATTCATGACAGGAATTATTTAAAGCCTAATTTGATCAGCTTTTATTCTTCAAATTGGCAACACCAACATTTTTATTCTATTGCTACATTTTTCTTATAAAACGTCATGTATCTGAAATGAATATAAACTGACAGAAATTATGATAAGTCAAAAAGTTGCCAATTTGCAGGGGAAAACGGTGATTTTAAACTTTCTATCACATTGCCAATTTAAGGATTTTAATGCTTATTTTCCTTTAAAAAATTTTTAAGCATAAAACAACGAATACTGATGCAACCAAAATGGGCACAGTTTGTGTAGAATTTTTTGCTCTTTCTGCTCATGTATTTGGTATGATTTTTAGGGCTTTGCATCAAAAGATATTAGGACAAACCACAAAATGTGGACCTCTGTCACGAATGGGTTAATGAAGTTTTCTTTTAAATTGTATAGGTCAACATTATTTGGCGTTTTGTTGGTGTTTGGATTTATTCATGCCCCCATTTTTGGCTGACGTCTTTGCAAGTCGTAAGTTGTGTCATGCATTTCTACAAATTTGATCACGTCTTTTCATATAATCATAAATCGCAATAAAATCTATTCCCTAATCACAAGATAATAAATGCAGACCTACACATACACTCTTGATTTTGTTACAACACCGACGACATTGAAGACGATTATTAGATTAAGCTAGCGATATAGTCAACTTTCATCAATATTTGTCGTAAATAGTCTGTTTTGTCACGGTGAGATTATTATGCAGATGGAAGAAAAAAGTGCTTTTTTTAAAATAAGAGTCTTCTTTTCGATTTCATCAGTGATCACCTTCATTTCATCATGATATTCTTCATAATTTCATCATAACCATTCACAGGAAAGGTATTGAGTTTTTGGTTGAATTACTGAAGCTTAATGCATCTTCCTCTCTCCCTGTGTCTCTCTCTTCTTCTTCTTCTTCTTCTTCTTCTTCTTCTTCTTCTTCTTCTTCTTCTTCTTCTTCTTCTCCTTCTTCTTTTCTCTGTACAGTATTTATATAGCCTGTTTTGAAGCCATCGATCTTCCAGTACCGTCCCTGTATCCTTATCACATTCACTCAACTCCATAAAGTTGTCACGGCCAGATTAGGTGAATCTATTTTGTTCAAATCATGTTCTCAAATTGAATTTCCAGTTTGCTTTCATTTTTTGCTTTATTCCGTAGCCCAAGACAAGCGAGTCTTCAAATGGTCACATAACTTCATCACAACTTACCTTTAATGCATCGGCTCTCTCTCTTTCTCTCTCTCATTCTGCAGCATATACGTTTCTCAACCTGAAACCATAATATTATACCCTATTCTCACCGGATACTTCACTGGACACTCCACTCCAAGTTGTAAAGCCAGAGTAAAAGTAAAGGTGAGTCTCCCCAATCTCTTCAATCACATTTCAGCTTTTTATCACATTTTGCTTTATTTAGTCGCGATTTCACCATGATATAACACTAAAATAGTGCTGAAAAATAGCATTAAAAACACTTTACTTGTTCTTAATTGAAGCCACCACTGTGTACAAGTCTATAAAACCCGTCTCCGCAGACTGGAACACAGCGTTGGCTTCGATGGATACCAAAGGAAGACAGTTGAAGTGCTCACAAAAAAAAAAAAAAAAAAAAAAAAAAAATCATTCCCACTATATTTGTTCTTCATCGAAGCCACCGCTGTGTACAAGTCTATGAAAACTTCTCCATAGACTTTCTATACCCTGCTTTATGCCGTTGAAATCATTGTAATGTTCGCCAGTCTCAGAGGTTGGTGGACAGTATTTTTACTGAAAGTGTCCATTTTTTTTTTCGAAAGCTTTTGCGATGTTGCTGCTTCTAAAATTAATAAAAACTTGTATGGAACAGTTTTCTAAACATACCTCATCATAACAACTACCTTCCCCGTACCATTCATCATAGAAATTCACGAGTTGCTTTGGTCCCAGCTCTCTGCTCAGTTTTATGGCCTCGGCAATCTTATCTGTCGCCATGTCGGGTACGTGCACCTTGGGCAATATTCCACGTCTGAATGTAGATCTTGAAACTCGAGGTGTATAAACTGCAAAATGAGATCTGCTATATCTACCGCTGGTTGTTTGCTCTATAAGTATATGAGTTTGGTGCCTCTCCAGAAGCAGGGTAAAGAATTATCAGAAGTTATGTTTGCAAATTATGTAAGGTCGTGGTTACGTAACACAGCGCACGCTTTGTGATCTTTGTTTGCGTTTTCTTCTTCTTCTTCTTCCTCTTCCTTCGGTCGGTGTCGGAGATCAACAGCACTGTCAGTCTCATCCTATGTTCAGTTCTGGCTTGAGCGTCATTACGTATGCGCGTTAGCGGATTTATGAGGGCGCAGCCATTTTCAGCTCCAAAATCACTTTTTGCGTGGATCGAGAGCTCTTTTCATGTTCATGCAAAACCAATATTTCGATCTTATACCAATCAAACCTCTCCTTTTGTCCTTCGTGGTGAATATGCATGATGTACCCTTCACATCGTACTCTTAAAGCAACCAAGGTCTGAAAATCGACCCGGGTCCCGAGTGCCCTCAGATTACCCTGTGGCGTAGCCACAAAGGGCCAAATATATTTTAAAATTAACAGCAACCCTGCCCCTGCCCTGATTAACACGTATATAAAGGTGAATAAAAAACAGAAACAAGCAAGCAATAAACTGAATATTAGCTGGCAATTAATTTGTCACAAATAATTACCTCCAACTAAGACTTACGTTAAAAAGTGTCGGAGTAATTGGAAAAAATAAATAATACGACCCGGTTCCGAGTGCCCCCAAATTACCCTGTGGCGTAGCCACAAAGGGCCAAATTTATTTTAAAATTAACAGCAACCCTGCCCCTGCCCTGATTAACAGGTATATAAAGGTGAATAAAATACAGAAACAAGCAAGCAATAAATGAAATATTAGCTGGCAATTCATTTGTCACAAATAATTACCTCCAACTAAGACTTCCGTTAAAAAGTGTCGGGGTAATTAGGAAAAAAATATAATAGTAAGCCCACTGACGCAATTAGATAATAACACATGCCATATGAAAGGCCATTCCCGGCACATTTCTCATCTGTCGCAATAACATGCGAAATTTGAACATTACTGTACATGTATTTTAAAAAACGGGCGTAGAATCAAAATTACTTCACACAATGTCTCCTTTTATTTTCTAAAATTTGTTGGGGAAATAAGCTATTGGCTATTCAGGTACGTGTTCCCCCCCCAAAAAAAAAATCCCCCACCCCTAAAAACTGGGGGCATATCCCTCTGTCCCTCCCCTGACTGATGCCCATAAGTTGCAGGATATACAGCGGCACGAATTTTATGAATTTGGAGGATGTAGTGAAGGGTAAGGTTGTAAAAGAGTTATATGTTGATTGGGCGAGGGTAGGGTTGGGGAAGAGGGCGGGATGTAAAGACTTGTGTGTTGCCTTTGCCTAGTCTGCTAGGTATTCCTAGTGCTAGAATTACTTGGTTGACTCTCTTTATGAGCCAGGCAAAGAATTTCCCAGTGGCACACTGAATCTCATCAGCGAGACTATGCAGGGTGTCTTTCAAAGTGTTGTCAGGCATCTAATCAAGTCCGGAAATGGTTAAATTCCCATCTCCTTGTATGCTGAAGACAGCAATCCTTCTGGTAAGTTGTGAATATTGTTGTGCTGATTGGCACTTGTGGCTAAGCCGGTCCGAACGTGCCGTTTGGCTAAGAAAGCAATCAAAGTGTTATAAAGCTGGTCCGTTGAGGTTGCAGCAGGAGGTAAGTTATGTACATCTTCCTCTCCCTCTTTGCATAGAGGACATTATAGCCCGGAGGGGGGTACTCGACCCCAAAAGTGGTAGGTATGTGCCGCGGGCGAGACAAAAAACGGGGGCTTTGGAACGGGCTTATTGTGAAAAGGAGGGTCTTCGGAACGGGCTTCGGAACTACAAATGTTTGTGAAAACGGGGGTCTTTGGAACGGTTCGCGTGCGTGTGAGTGCGTATGTATCCCTATGGAACGGGCATACGTGCATGCAGCTAGCCCGGCGGCACGGCCACCGGGTGCGCTCGCTCAGAGGCGATGGTCGGACAGCGCTCTGCGGGCCGCTTTTCACCAAAAATGCAGCTCATTGTAGCGGATCAATGCGGCCGGAACGGCGTAACGAAAAACATGCGAAGCTTTGGAACGGATTTCTTTCATCTTTTTTCTCGATAAGAAGAAAATGATATGCTTTGGAACGACTTTCTTTGTTCTTTTTCTCAATAAGATAAAAATGCTATGCTTTGGAACGGAAATTTGAGTGTAAAAATGGGGGTCTTCTCCGCGGCACATACCCACCACGCATTATATACTGAGTGCCCCCCCCCCCCCGGGCATTATAGCACTGTGGAATTTGCTGATTTTGAGAAGTCATTATTGAAGTGCTAGGTTTGGGGTGAGTAGCTGGTTCTTGTAAACCAAGCTTTGCATAGGCAAAGGGGTAGACCTATGGAGAAAACTCTAGGGAAGAGCAGATTTGGGGATAGTAGTTTTGCAAGGTCTTTCCAGAGGTAGAAGGTGCAGCTTCAGCTGATATCGCGTGGTTTGCGACCTGAAGTGCTTCTCCATAGATTGACTTCTTGACCAGGGCATATTTCAAGTGGTGGTATGGAACTGGGTGTTCCAGTAAGCTGAGGAGATCAGGGCACCGTTTCATGAAAGTTGTCAGCACTGACAAGTTGTCAGTCTCTGACAATTTCAGTAAAATCCTTGGGTTTTGATTGGCTGAGAAGCACTGGTCACTGACTGTTACTATGGTAATTGTCAGAGACTGACAACCTGTCAGTGCTGACAACGTTCATGAAATGGTGCCCTGGCAACTGAGCTATTTCATGAATGAACTGTGATACGAAAACAATTTAATAACTTACATCGAACCGATGAACAATATGAAAGAACATTATCGAGAAGATTTTAAACTTATTTATTATCTAGTCATGGGTTGGGTTGCCCTTGTCAGTTAAAAGCTGTTTTCTAAAGGGGTCCAACAACATGTACAAACAAAGAAACAACAACAACAACAACATATGAACAAAAACCTATAACAAGCAGTCATAGAATGTAACTCATGTAAAGTAACAAAGTAACGATCATCTTGAAACAAAAAACAAAAACAAAAAACAAATTGAAAATAATACACAGGTGACAGATGAAAGAAGAGAAAATTCTTTATAGAAAATGCAAAATGTAATCCATTAAAAATCCTCCAGACTCTTTTTATGACAGTTGCTTGGTTCTAACTTCATGTTCAGGGCCCCGTTTCATAAAACTTGTTATCAATAACAAAGTTGCAAAAATTGTTATAAGCTACTGAAATCCTTACATCTGATTGGCTGAGATCAAATTTGTCATAGAAAAGTGGCAGTTGTTACTGATAACAAGTTTCTCGCAGCTCAATGAGTTGCGCACCGTTCTGCAACCTGAAAGTCCTGGGTTCGACTCTTGCTCCCATCCTGTGCATTTTTGCTGTAATAACTGATGACAATGGCGTTTATTTCGTCAGAAATAGTTAAAGTATCACAGCTAATACTGGTACATATTCATTTCTATGACGTCAAATTGAAAGGTAACTGCGAGCGGCAGGAACTATCCTCTACCTCATAATAATGCTCTTCATTCATAACAGTTAGTTTCAACCTCTTGCTTTAAATTAGTCTAGTTACCGAAAGAGGTGTTTCCCCAGCTAGGCAAAACTGAAAAATCGGATTCAACGTGTAATATCGCATATGTCACAACGTACACTCTTTAAAATTCCGGTTCAGATTGACCCGGAGAAGAGTTCCTTGGGGCCACACTCCGTTCCGGGTCAAAAAATGACCCGAAATAGGGTCATAAAGACTTGTTTCTGGGTCACATTTGACCTTATTCTGGGTCATTTCTACCTTATTCTGGGTCATTCTCTTTTACCCGGAACAGAGTTTGGCACGCGGCCCCAACGGACTCTTTTCCAGGTCAGTCTGACTCGGAATTTTTAAGAGAGTAAACTTTCACTAATCATGCGTGCAATACATGTATTATATGCCTAAACACTACATCTTAGTCACACCCGGTGTTAGGCCTATATCAATATATTAATGTACAGACTTAAAGGCTTATTACAGAATACATGCTGTTGTTAGTTCGTCCATATTACGAAAGCATAATACTAGGGTAAAGCATAATATGAAAATTAGAAACACGATATGAGTATGAGAGGTGGGCTATATCATTTTTCTGCTATCAAATGTCAAAATGTACTTCGTGTAAAACAAGTCCCTTTTCGTTAAGTACTGACCAACAGACTGTAAAAAGTATGATATCCACTTATCTGATACCTATTGCCCATAACCATTTTCTTTACACTAAAAAATCCTGTTTATAAACTCGACACTAAATTATCACGGCGGGTAAATATAAGAGTACTATATTATTGTGACGTCACAGGACAGTGTATATTATGGCCACTCCCATCACTCCCTGTGAGTAGGCCGGTATGTCTTCTTCTACAACGGAACACTTTTTCGCTGCCACCAGCTCATCCGACACGGCACGGAGGTCGAAGTTGGGATCATCGTACAACATTCTCCTCGTCGTAATTACAATGGTTCCACCTAAAGAGATGAAATTCATTCTTTCATTCTATTATGTAAATGATCTTCAAACTTCAAGTTTGTGTAGTAGAATGTAGTGATCAAGGCTGTCAAATGCTTCTGACAGATAAATATAAGCCTATATGCCTAAAGAATTTTCTTTTAAATCAAAAGCAGTATAATTATACAGAATCAACGGGCTTAATCAATACCAAGTCAACCGAATGATTTTTCTCAAGCAAAACTGATTGTCATTTGAAATACGTTTGCGCAAAAGGGAATAAGGTATTTAGTTATCAAAATACACTATAGGCATGTATGATACCTAATTATATATGTATATGGTTACCTCGCTGCCAAATATGACTCTATTTTTTCACATCGCTGGTCCATTGTTGCTGCCCCCGAAACCATTCTGTTATTTAATATCACGAGCGAGCGAAGCGAGCGAGGAAGCACACGCAGTTTTTGATTGTAGAAGTAGTAACCCCTTCGGCAAATTATACTGTGAGCCCATGAAACATCTCCAGTATCTATTCGGTCTCATCTCACTTACCGAATTCGTTTGCTTTTCAAAACCATTAATATCAAACGAGAAGTGTAGCGAGCGAGGAAAAATATACCCTTTTCCATATGATAGAAGTGTTATTTCGTCATCATGATATACAATAATGTGATAATAATGTGATATGCGCTATACAAGAACGGAATGTTATCATCATTATCATCATCAGAATACACTTTAATCCTGTCATGCCTGTATGATATCTAAATAATACATCCGATCACCAGTGTGCCGAATATGACACTGTTTTAGCTACCTCGCTTTCAGTCCGAATCCATTCTGTATCTACCATAGCAAGCAAAGTCAACGACTGATTCCGGCAAAATTATATGGATTCGTCACCAAAAATTTGTCAACCCCTCTATACCCAAATATTATGATATTCTGGAATTTCTCTATCTACTTGCTGCCCGAAATCATCTTATATCTAGCTTTTACCAGCGAGAGGAGCGAGCGAGCTAACGGAAAATATTTCTTTTTTTTTTTTAATCTAGGCCGTTATCTAGTGAAAGTGTATTTATTTTTAGGTCAACTGGTCGTTCGATTTCTTGTAGTGATATCTCGTTTGGTTACATTACTTCCTTTGAGTAGAAGAATAGTACGACATTAGATAGGAACTGTAGATGCAAACCGATTTCCTTTCATAAGAATAGTAATTATCAGTGGCATTGCTTAAGATACTTAAATGCGAGCGAGCGCTTCCCAGCGTCCCATTTTCTTTCTTTTTCCTTGCTTTTCGCTTTCATTTCACTTCCTTCTTTCCTTTTTCTTTCTTTTCTCTTTCTTTTTTCTTTTTTCTTTTTTCTTTTTTCTTTTTTTTGTTCGGAAATTATTGGGGGGGGGGGGCAAAATGATATCTTTGCCCCCCGAAATTTTCTTGGGGGCGGGGCAACTGCCCCCCCTGCCCCCCCCCCCCCCCCCAGGATCGACGCCTCTGTTTGTAGGGTTTGTAGGTGAGAAGAAACAATGTTTAAGTTTTCCATCAAGAAATTTACTTAAATGAGGACATGACATGGGGTCTGAAGAATATGATCCCATTTGTTTTAATACATTAAGATGGTTAGAGATGTGTCTATGTTCATCAATCCGTGATCATCACTGATTATTACCTGGTTTGACCAGTCTGAAAACCTCTCTGAATGATGTGCCATCACAATGTCCTTCCCCGAAAACAGCGCTTGAAGCTGCCCCAGCAAAGGTATCTAAGAAAAAATATACAGTATAGGGAATAGCTTATAATTCACCAGTTGGACACGGACATGAGTGATGACATTGAACTCTCGATTGTGAAATGATATTTTTGGTCTCAATCGTGGGTAAAGATTTCAGGGTTGCAATCTTGTATTCTTTCTAGGGCAAAAGAGCCTGAAAAGGATGAAGACGATCGAGCATACTGATTAAAACGTTGCGAACCAAAAGGGCTCTTAGCGAAGTTCAACTGCCCTGGAAAGGGCTCTTTTCCTAAGACAAGAATGAGTTTTCCACCACGAAAAAGGTTTAGCTGATACTTCTCTTAAAAGATTTCTGTTTCCCGAAAAGGATACCATTTAAAGATTGCTAGATCCTACAAAATTATGAATAAGTTGCAATTTGTCACCTCTTTGTCTACCTAGTTTTAAAAGAAAAAGGGATACATAATTAAACAGCTTAAGTTAAATAGAATGTGAATTCCTAACAAATACTTACTCAAAGACCTGTCGGTCGTTTATAAGTTATCTCGAAAGATATTGCTTACACACTTATCATGGCGTGCTGTATATCCTTATCTTTGAACTCTTGAACCTCAGTGTGATTATCGCATGCCGATCCTCTGAATTGCTTGCATTTTATGGTGGTAATTAGTTTTTGATAGGATATCATTTTCCCCTAGTCTGACCTTCAGGAATGATTATTCCAAGGTCACCTAGCCCTCTGCAGAGTGTTCAGGGTGACATACATCCAGCTGAAAACTCATGAAGATAGGGAATTCTGCAAATAATAAGAATGTTCTGTTGTTGTATATGGCAAATCACAGTGTGTACAAGGGTCCCCATGCGCTTCTAAAGAGCTTGGAAATGTACTCCGGCTGCAACCTCTTGGTGTCAAAAACGTCGGTGTGCCCCTAGCCGCAGCAAAGCTCAAAACCGACTGAATCCAAACGAACTGATTCTTGGCTTTTCGGGAGGTGGGATTTTCAATTCGGTCTGTTGTCAGTCTGCAGAGGCGTCGATCCTGGGGGGGGGGGGGGCCGGGGGGCAGTTGCCCCCCAAAGAAAATTTCCGGGGGGCAAAGATATCAATTTGCCCCCCCCCCCCAATAATTTCCGAACCAGAAATAAAAAGAAAAAAGGAAAAAAGAAAAAAGAAAGAGAAAAGAAAGAAAAAGGAAGGGGAGAAGTGAAATGAAAGTGGAAAACAAGAAAAAAAGAAAGAAAATGGGACACTGGGAAGCGCTCGCTCGCTTCGCTCGCTCGCATTTAAGTTTCTTTACTATTTAATGCCGATGATAATTACTATTCTTATGAAAAGAAATCGATTTTTTATCTCGTGTTTTCTATCTAATGTTATACTATTCTTCTACTCATAGGAAGTAATATAATCAAACAAGATATCACTCCAAGAAATCGAGCTTCCACTTAACCTAAAAATAGATACACTTTCTGGAGATAACGGCCTAGATTAAAAAAAAAAAAAAACATATTTTCCGTTAGCTCGCTCACTACTCTCGCTGGTAAAAGCTAGATACAAGATGATTTCTTGCAGCAAGTAGCAGCGAGATTCCAAAATATCATTATATTTGGGCAGCAAGGTAGTTGATAAATTTGGGGGGACGAATCCATATAATTTTGCCGGGATCGGTCGTTGACTTTACTCGCTATGGTAGAAAGAGATTGGATTCGGACTGCAAGCGAGGTATGTAAAACAGTGTCATATTCGGCATTACAGGTGATCGGATGTATTATTTAGATATCACACGGGCACGACAGGTTTATAGTGTATTCTGATGATAATATAGGTTTTCCCGGTCAATTTCATGATTTTGTCATTCAAGTTCATATTCCGAGCACTCAATTTCCCGCATTTCACGCTCGCAGCTCTGAAGCGGCTTTCAAATTCATTCAGGGTCATTCAGATTCACTATCCGAGCAATCAATTCTTCATTTGAGCCATTCAAATTCAAAGTAGGAGCATGCTTTTTGATAAATGGGCAATCAAATTCATTTCAAGCCGGCGACCGAATCTCCTTGGTCATTCATATTCGTGAAAAGGCAAGCAAGTTCCAAATAAGTGCATTCAATTTAACAGAATCATTGCATTTTAGTTAGCTTGGGGTCAATATGGGAGTTTTTTTTTACTTAGTTTTGAATGAATTGGGCTTCTTTGTCAAGACATTTGCCATAATGTTATCATGCTTAAGTCCAGTATTTTAGGTTTATGCCATAAATGCTTCCATTGAAACTGGTAACATGGAAATTATAAACACTATATTGCTGTTTATTTAGGCTTCCACATGAGAGATTGTGAGATTGTGTTGTTGGTCAGTTGGTTTATTTTTAAATTGACGCTAAGTGGTTAGTGTTGTGGTGTTGTCTTTTTATGTGTGGCGTCATCAAGGAGTGTAAGTTAGAAATTATGTCGTTATTTTGTTAAAGTATTGAAGTATACATGAACATATAAGGACATGATATCAAAATATACAAAGATAGGAAGAAATCTTCAATGAGAGTAATGGTCATGAAAGTATTGAGTTTCAAATTTTCGACCTTTAATTAGATCATCTTCAGAAACTGAGGTATATAAAACTGAACATTTTGATGCCTCCTTATCAATTGTATCAGTGTATACATAAACAGTTCTTGTTCAGTTTTACCTCAGTTCCTGAAGATGATCTAAATACAGGTCGAAAATTTGAAACTCAACACTATATGACTCTCATCTGAGTTTTCTTCATATCTTTGTATATTGCACATCATCCATGTTAAATGTGGATATCTTTGTAAGTGGATACAAATTCAGAACAATATAGAACCTGTTAAAAAAAAGAATAAGCATGCTGTACAGAAGCCTACGAAAATTGGATTTTTTTCGTGTGTGTGTGTTAGGGGTGAGGGGTGTGCAGGTAGATTGTGTACATTCTAAAAAGGGATTGGTCAAAATAACCAATGTGTTGGTGAATATGTGTCTGTCAAAAAATTAGTAAAATCAACCACAATTTTGGTACAGCAATTTTTATGGGTAATTATATGACCATCATATTGGTCAATCTTCACAAAAATTTTGGTCGGACAATATATGCACAAACACAGTATTTATTTTGACTAATCCCTTTTCGGAGTGTGCTCGTTTATCAGAAACAACCAACGCTCGTCCCTCCCCCCTCTCCCCCTCATAACCCCCTTTTTATCTTCTCCACTAAATTGAGTGCACGAAGTAGAAAATTGATCGGCTGAAAATGAAATTGAACGCCACAAACAGCGTCATCGTGACTACTGGGTGAATTTGAATGCACAAGTAGGAAATACAATGCTCGCATTTGGAAATTGAATGCACATGCGTGATTTTGATTTTACGGAAAGGGAATAAGAGCGCCCATTAATGAAATTGATCGATCGGATTCTGAATTTGAAAGCCCGAATGTCTTCGCGGGCGTGCGTTGCGTGAAATTGAATGCACATTCATGAATTGGAATGGAAAAAGTATGAAATTGACCAGGAAAACCTATAATAATAATAATGATAACAATAATAATCCGTTCTTGTATAGCGCATACACATTATCATCACATTAATATTATGATGACGAAATAACACTTCTATCATATGGAAAAGGGTATATTTTTCCTCCCTCGCTGCGCTCGCTCGTTTGATATTAATGGTTTTGAAAAACAAACGAATTCAGTAAGTGAGATGAGACCGAATAGATAATTTAGATGTTTCATGAGCTCACAGTGTAATTTGCCGAAGGGGTTACTACTTCTACCATCAAAAACACTGTGTGCTTCCTCGCTCGCTTCGCTCGCTCGTAAGATTAAAAAACAGAGTGCTTGGCGGGGGCAGCAACAATGGACCAGCGATGTGACAAAATAGAGTTCATATTTGACAGCGAGGTTACCATATATATATATATATATTAGGTATCATATATGCTTACAGTGTATTTTGATTACTAAACACTTCTCTCATAACAAGAAATTTGTTATTTTTTGGTCGCTCGCTTCGCTCGCTCGCAAAATTAAAAAAAGCTGGATGGTTCACAATCTAGCAAGATGCGTTTTTAGGCCTATATATGTGTGTGTGTGTGTGTGTGTGTGTGCGTGTGTGTGTGTGTGTATGTGTATATATATATATATATATATATATATATATATATATATATACCCATATATATATATATATATATATATATATTATATACACACACACGTATATATCAGTAGCCGTGGGTTCATCTCCGCTTGGTCCTCTTGCCCCCCAATCCGAAAAATGGATCGACGCCTCTGTCAGTCTGGTGTTGGTCTTGTCGGTTTGGTGTCGGTGTCGGCGTGGTGTCGGTGTAATTATTGGTAGGATGTTGTCCGTGTGGTGTCGGCGTGGT
>CM057169.1:19870142-19962161 GCA_029962745.1 Echinometra lucunter
CCAAATCCTTCCTTTCCAGTTTTTAAAATGCAAAAGCGCCTTGATAACCAGCTCGGTCGCTTCACTCCCTCGCGTTTAAGCTTATAAGAAAATTTTAACGTGTCTTGCCCCCCACCCGGAAAAAAATTTCTGCGTACGGCCTTGTGCTCCTGAATCAATTTTGCAATCACTACATAATATTCAATTGGCAAATTCTCTGCGTACCTGGGACATTTTTAAAGGAGAATGCAACCCAGACATCAGTGTGCTTTTAGTGAATGAAGAAGAACAAGAAAGCGTAAACAGTGAAAGTTTGAGGAAAATCGGACAGTCTGTTCAAAAGTTGTTAATTTTGAAAGTTTAAGTAAATCATTATTATGAGGATCCTTAAACTGGCAACTCCACAGGCATCTGTGATGTCATCGTGGACACAGAATTTAACATTTTCTTCAATTTCAAGAAAAATAAAATTCTTTTGATTGTACTTTTTGAGTATGTCATGGCTACATCAATTCTGCAAGTATTTTGGGAAGAATTATGTTGATTCCTGACTTTAAAGTTCATATGAATCATTTTTTGGGGGAAAAATCATGCACAAAATGAATGGAGAGTTTCCACGATGACATCACAGATGCTGGCAAAGTTGCCAACTCAAGGACCCCCATAATGGGGATTATTGAAACTTTCAAAATTCATAACTCTTGAACAGACTGTCCGATTTTGCTCAAACTTTCACCGTTTATTCTTCTTGGTCATCTTTATTCACTAAGAGCAAAATGATGCTTGTGTTGCATTCTCCTTTAATTTTACTCTTGCTGAGAAGATGACTTGGGTGAAATGTTTATTAGATGACAATTATAATAGTATGTGGAGAACAACTGAAATGGCCTCCCTGAAAAAATTTCATGAAAATTAACATATTTTGTGGAGTGCTTATGCTCCTGAATCAATTTTGCAATGACTACATAATATTCAAGTGGCAGATTCTCTGCGTACGTGGTATATTTTTAAGGAAAAAGCTTTAAAACATTTGTTTGAGCAAGCATACTCAGACATTGGTAACTGTCAGACTCTGTGGTTTGATAAGAAGATTCGATCCAAATCGAAGCAATATTTATATTATGAGGACTGGTATGAGAAGATATTTGTACAATATCTGTTCTGTTGAGCCCTCCTCTTCCAGGTCATAGATTATTTGAGGAGTTAATTCTAGACTATGATATTTAACATAAAGATAGAAGGAAGTATACTTTTTTGATCAAAAATATTCCCAGTCACTGGTGGGAGGATCAGAATGATACATGTAGGCCTATAGATGTTGAAGTTGTTGATGATATTATTGCTGCCCTTGTCCAAACCAAGAAAGTTCCCAAGTATACATATGTTTCAAGAGACATGTACCCCTGACGATGGGTATGATTAATATTGGAAACAAAAACTCCCTGTCCCCTGTGACATCAGTGGGAAACCATTCACACTGTTAATTTTAAATGCTCTATTGATAGTCGTTTACGTTCTTTTTATTTCAAGATATTCCATGAAGCAATTGCATTAAACGAGTTTTTGTATAAGATAAAGAGGAAATATTCCCAAAATTGCAATTTTTGTGACCAACTAACTGAAACTTTAGTTCATTTGTTTTGTGATTGTGTTATTGTAACTCCTAGTTGGCAAAAATTATTGTGTTATGATTCATTCAAAATACAAGTCTGATTTTGTTTTGACTGACTTTGAAGAAATGTTTGGTGTTTCCTCTGATAAATTTCTGTCATACTTGTTTCTGTCTCTTAAAATACTTCACTTATATTTGTAGATTTGGAAATATCAACCCCTGTTTTGAAGTTTTTAGGAAACATATGTGAATGCAAAAAGAAAGGGAATAATTATTATTTGGCTAAAAAAGAGGAAAACTTCATATTCATTTTAAGAAATAGAAATTTGACCTATATAATGCGACTGATCAAGGTTCTTTCTGCATATGTTTATATTTACCATGATCTTTCCCACTGATGTATATTTTGCTCATTCAAGTTCAAGTTCAAGTTCAAGTTTATTTAAACTATCACGCATACAATATATTACAATCAGCTGACAAAGAAGAAATATAACATGAAAGGTTTGGGTCCCCGAAGAAGCAGAGCTTGTGAAAGGGGACCCCTTCATGAAAGGAACAGAAAGCTAAAACAAAAATAATAGATGATAACTTATCATAACAATAATTGATAAGAAGCATTTTTACAATGGTAACTAAAAGAGTAAATGTGGAACAGAAACACACAGACAGATACACGCACACACACACACACAAAACACACTCGTGGCTTCCCAAGATTCAATTTAAGGTATTTTGTAACCCCTCAAAAAGATATTTTCGACATATATGTTTAAATAAAGGCAGTGTTGGAATAGATCTGATGTTTTGCGGTAGCTTATTCCATTCTTTAATGCAAACAATTACAAAAGAATTCAGAGCAGTTTGTGTGGTTGCAAACGGTTAATGGATAAGATTTCTCTGACGAGTATTATACGTATGGACAGTCGAGTTAGTAATAAATGCATCAGTTAAAAATGAATATTGCTGAGCGGATTGTGATTTGTACATAAATATCACACAATTCATGGTGACTAATTCATTAATAGGCAAAATCATAAGTTGCAAAAATAAAGGAGTACTTGGACTTCTGTAATTTGAGTTCGTAATGAACCTGATAACTTTCTTCTGAAGGACTTGTAACTTATTTATATGGCTCCTATAAGTATTTCCCCATGCAATATTACAATACATTAAGTGAGGCATAATAATAGCATTATAAAGAGTTACTAAGGTTCGCTGGGGTAAAAAGAACCGTAACTTAGAAATCACACCAACACTCCTCGAGACCTTGGTACATACATTACTGAGGTGATCTTTCCATGATAAATAATCATTGGTCTATTGATTATTGTATTAAAGCAACATTTCATTGCCTGCTCCACCGAGACACAGTAATGTTTTGTTTCTCTTGCTCCGACTTATCTTGTATCGGTCAGTTCTGCCTGTTTTGGCTGGCGAAGGATGGGCGCCTTTGTTTGGTCTAGGTTATTCTCCCATCGTAGCAGACTTCATCCTCACGATGTGCCGGGTGTAGCCCGTGTTGTGGCGTTGTTTTGGTTAATGGCTGCGGGGTGCTATATTGTGGTGTTATTTTGGCTACTTGGTGCGGTGTATTTCATGGAGTCTGTCCCTGATTGGAGGTGCGTGGGTTAGATGGGCCAGGGGCTCCCGGCTGCTCCGTCTGCTTGATTACACGGGGGGGGGGGGGTTGTTTGTTGTTGTTTTTTTTTAAAGGGGCTTTTCGGGCTTTACCCTGTTCTTCGCGACAGCTTATTGGGTCAGTGGTTCTGATGTGCTACCTTCGTTTTTTTTTTTGTTCTTTTTTTGTTTTGGGTTGGTTTTTTTTATGGGGGGGGGTCATTTTTTTTTGTTTTGTTGATTTTTTTTTTATTCGATGTGTCTTTTCAATCATTGTAACAACTGCCTGTAAATTTGTGATTATGATGATCCAATAAATCACAAATATATTTTTAAAAGTTTTAACTTTTTAGTTATCAATTAACTATCAAAAGTGTCAAATGTTGCTTTTAAAAAAAAAAATCTATACAAGTAAATTCTCATACCTCAGTCACATTGCCAAAAGAATTCAAACTGACTCGAAACCGACCGATACATCAGCCATATACGGATTGATGTAAAATTTTTGGTTGGTTATGGCATGCATGTCTAGTCGGTGTGACTAGCGCATGTACCCTTAATGTACAGTATGTACCTCCCATCGTAGGCCTACATATATCACTTAATAACAAATCCTAACATAAAAGCTAACACGCCCTTTAAACTTTAAATATTTGACTAAACACACACACAAACAAGAAAAAAGACATGTCCTTTTCTTTTCTTTTCTTCAGACACACATGAAAGTGTCTACGTGCGTACTATAGCCATGATAGCAGGTTGTGGTGTGAAAAAATTAACCGCTACACCATGCTTCGAAATCTTAGTTCACATGACTTGCAAGAGGTGGGTGGGAAATGCAAGAGAGAGGGGTAACCGAGTGGGAAACCGTAGGAGTAGATCTAGCCTTTTGACAAGACCTCGCGACTCAGGTTATTTTCAGTGGCTGAGTCGAGACTAGCCAGCGACGAAACGAGATACAGATACCCTGAGTGAACGCGCGATCGAGCGACGCAGTCGCGAGGCCTTTTGGAACCTGGCTTTCACTGCTCTGCATGATTGCATGAATTATTCATGAATACACCAACTTTGAATTATTGACCAATCAGAAAGACCAGCACCCAGCTGGCTTATTCGTGATTCGTTCATTATCAAGACATGTACGAAAAAAGACGTTAATAAATTTTTCTTACAAGACGAACATATAAATGATAAATACAAAATATCACATTTAAATATAATTTGAAAGGCAAATCAAAATAAAATAAGAAGCCGCTGATGAGTTGAGCTAAAAATCATAAGTGAGATGATTGAAATTCCCCTGTATATAAAATGAACCAGTCCGGCTCAATGCTTAAGTCTTGAGTTCTAGTCCATTAAATGATTTGTCAAAGCAATTGTTTTGTGTCATTCTACAATGTTCAAGTTTACTGTGTGCGTGATGAATAATAGCCTTGACAAAAATTGTGACGTCTTGAACAAAGGCAATTTGCACGTACAGAGAAAAATCAAGTTTATTTACATTGTGCAGGTTGATGCTATAGATCAATTTCACAACGCAAGAGGGCAGCAGACTGTTCGACACAGTTCGACATACTGCGGTGGGCGCTCCAACTTTTATAGTACACAAGTCAATAGCGCGTTATGTACATTCGTTCGATTTTTTTGTCTATTTTGACCAATATATGCAGATTTCTTTTAATATTTGCAATGAGAAATTGTCAGGGAAGTTCAGGTCGCAACTGTGCGGTGCTCGAATGCCACAAGAATTGGAGAAAGTTTAAAAATTGGAAGCTAACTGAGTGCGGAATTCACTCGCTGTTGACTCATGAAGCCTGTTTGTGTGAGAAGCCGTACTCCCTACACAGGCTTCCGTAAGCAATGCGAAGGAATCCGTCGCCAGTGGGTAAAAATATCAACAGAAAGGACTTTGAAGTCAAGAAACATTATCATTATGTACTTTGGCGCAAAATTTAATGAGTGAAAATATGACTTTGCAAACAGGGTAAGATTGAGGGCTCCCGTTTACTACGGCTTCTATGCTGCAATCGAACTTATACTGACAAAACTAAGTTGAAAAACTATCGAAAGTACAAAAATACATCATACCTTCATCTGTCAGATATTGCCATTGTCTTACCTCATGTACCTATTTATCCATGCTTTATTTTATTGATCTAGAATAAAGTAAATGGAACAATATTATGGAATATCTCATATCTTACATTCATTTTGTACACAGAGCCAATCGCGGTCAGCGCGTTTGCCCACCGCAGCAATGGCGTCGCCGATAGAGGGCCAAATACATAAACCGGAGGTGAAATTGGTCTATACACCAGCCAAAGTTTTGCTGGGTTACTGTCAGTACATTTGTTTGAGAGTAGACCAACGTGATTTCGTCGTGATGGTTAGGGAATTCTTTTGGAAATATTACATGAAAATTTTGTTATTGTCGTCTTCCCAAAATGACAAATTATCATGGAGGAAAACTTTGACGAGGGGAGTAAAACTACAACTTGCATGTGCAAGTTGAATTATTCAGTAAATATTTCAGTTGTAAAATAAGAATTTAAATGAAATAGTTGATTTCAATCATGACTCTGAGTGTGATGGGGGGATTTGATTTTTTTTTTTTTTTTTTCTGCCAGGTTGTTATGCCATGCATTCATGAGAAAGTATGGAAGTGGTCAGCAGAGCCACTCTCAAGACACTTCCTGGGCTGAGGTGAGCCCGAGTTTTTTCCACGAATCTGCTTGGCTATTCATGAGCGAGACCAAGGGTGAAATAACAACTATCATACTGCATGAAACGGTACCGGAGCCCAAAGCCGTCGGGGTCGGGGATGTGGAGTCCGTTGTAATGGTGCCTGCAGTTTGCGTGCGAAGAAAGTCCGTACACCATGGCATAGCCTGGTAAATAGCTAGCACTTAGGCAGTGGGAGACTACTAACGAACACATCTTGCCCGCGAAGAACTGAAAAAAATTGCCATCAGTTGTAGATCCATGAAGGCTGAAATCTTCAAGCTTTCGCGAGGCATATTCCGTACTTTTCAGCAATAAGCCATGGTCTAAAACGTTGCCATATAGCTATAGACCAATTTCACAACGCAAGAGGGCAGCAGAATGTTCGACACAGTTCGTCATATTGCGGTGGGCGCTCCAACTTTTACAGTACACAAGTCAATAGCGCGTTATGTACATTCGTTCGATTTTTTGTCTATTTTGACCAATATTTTTATGCAGATTTCTTTTAATATTTGCAATGAGAAATTGTCAAGGAAGTTCAGGTCGCAGCTGTGCGGTGCTCGAATGCCACAAGAATAATATTGGAGAAAGTTTAAAAATTGGAAGCTAACTGAGTGCGAAATTCACTCGCTTTTGACTCGTGAAGCCTGTTTGTGTGAGAAGCCGTACTCCCTACACAGGTTTCCGTAAGCAGTGCGAAGGAATCCGTCGCCAGTGGGTAAAAATATCAACAGAAAGGACCTTGAAGTCAAGAAACATTATTATGTACTTTGGCGTAAAATTTAATGAGTGAAAACATGACTTTGTAAACAGGGTAAGATTAAGGGCTCCCGTTTACTACGGCTTCTATGCTGCAATCGAACTTATACTGACAAAACTAAGTTGAAAAACTATCGAAAGTACAAAAATACATCATACCTTCATCTGTCAGATATGGCCACTGTCTTACCTCATGTATCCATGTATCCATGCTTTATTTTATTGATCTAGAATAAAGTAAATGGAACAATATCAGGGCATATCTCATATCTTACATTCACTTTGTACACAGAGCCAATCGCGGTCAGCGCGCTTGCCCACCGCAGCAATGGCGTCGCCGATAGAGGGCCAAAGACATAAACCGGAGGTGAAATTGGTCTATAGCAGTCGTGCCGCCGGAGTACAATTCAGCGATCGCTCATTTGAATTTGAATTTGCATACAAAATATATGCTGACCTCATGCGAGGATACGTTCGCTGATTGGGTGCTACCCTTTTGGGTAGCAAAAACAAAGGTTAACATAACAAATTCAAGCCAGGTTCCTAAAGGCTCCGTGGCCAAGCGAGCTTTCGCGATTAGTCTTATTCTAGTCGCTCGCCGTGTAGTATATAAATCACATCAGAGTCTACACGGGGACACGGAGCCTTGGTTTAAGGCTAGAGTAGATCCTGATCACTGACGTAAATCCCGGGGGATGTGGGGTTTGTATCTCACCCCCCCCCCCCTTTGTTTCGAAAGCATAACAGGCTGCATGCATGGTTGCATGTGCGCATTGCCCCAACGGGGAAGGGACAGCAGCATCTCTGCGAAGACTTTGGGACAGTGCTATTGATATTGCCTATTTTCGAAAGCCTTTGCAATAATGGTGTACCTAAAATTAATGAATACCAGTAAGGAACAGTTTAGTTAACATACCTGATCATAACTACCTTCCTTGAACCATTCATCGTAGAAATTCATGAGTTGCTCTGGTCCCAACTCTCTGCTCAGTTTTAGGGCCTCGGCAATCTTATCTGTCGCCATTTCGGGTACGTACACCTTGGGCAATATTCCACGTCTGAATCTTGAAACTTGAGGTGTATGAACAACAAAATGAGAATTGCCATAAAAGTTTCTAGGTTTTTCCTTTTCCCTCTCCTTCTTTATCTATTTGTAGGGGATGAATAGGGGCCATGTCATTTTTTTCATGGTGAGTTATTGGGGGATGATAATATAGGCCATCCTTCACATCAAATATCCCCCTGGGAACGACACCCGGGTAATAGATATCTTACTACAATATCAGTAACAGATATCTTGCTACATTCTCTATTCAGTTAACTCTGAACAAAAAACAGTCAGTGTTCGCCCAAGTGTGAACGAAAATTTGTTAAGTGGCAGATGAGGCTACTGGGCATCTATCAACATGAAAAAAATCTAAATATTTTAAAAATGTAATTTTTACAGATTTTTCAAAAGTGTAACGTTTTAGTTTTTGTTTTTTGATACGCATATGTACGAATCGGACTCACAACCACCTCCTTCAAAGCCAGATACTCAACCAACAAAGCAAGCTTCAATCACTGAGAGAGAGAGAGAGAGAGAGAGAGAGAGAGAGAGATCAAACTGAGCTCAGCAAATTTGGAGTTTGAAAGATGACGGGACCCCCTACACGATAGAGAATCATCCGGCATGCCCAGTCATACTCACCAAGAACAAACCGATGCCTGCCTGTGGGAAAAGTACCAAATAATCACCGCTGCGAAATCCACAATCCTGAACTCTAGAACTGAACTCATTTCAACATGGAAACATGTAGTACAAAGTACAAGTCTATTTTTATTATGTCTGCTTTATATTCTTGCTAGACTGCACAAAATTTTATTTGCTATTATCTTGGCATATAATGGCATATAAAATGAAAGACAGCAAAGGACGTAGCTGTATATTTCTCGGGACATTAAAAGTGGAATATGCAGCTACGTCCTTCGCTGTCTTGCGTCTTTCATTATATATATATATATATATATATATATATATATATATATATATATATATATATATTTGTGATCACAAATGTTAATTATTCCAACATATACACGTATCCTAAAGCATTCGCTCGGATCCAGCTGAGGTGTGCGGCAGGTCATTGTTCGAAACTCATCTGCCACCGACAAAGGAATTAATTAGTGAGGGTTGAAGATCTGTCAGTCTGTCGGTTAAGCGAATTTGGAGTCGCCGAAACCACTGGCCCGTCTCCGTGGTCTAGTGGTTAAGGCATTGGCGTTCATTGTTCATAGCCAAAGGCCCGGGTTCGATTTCCGGCGGAGACATTTTTTCAACCTTTGCAAAAATCCATAAATGGTAGGTCAGCTTTGGGGAACTTTGATCCATGCTACGCTATTATTCTCTCAACTGTATATAAAATGAAAATACTCAAGACAATGGAGGACGTATCTGTATTCCACTTTTTAAATGGCTGCCAAATAAAAAAATATATGATTCTGGCGGGAAAGGTTTATATGTATGGATAGCTCATGGACTCCACTTTCACACGAGACCAAAAAGGCAGAAAATAATTCATGCTTGGGTGAGCACTGCTCACTTTTGTAAAGGGTATGTAAATTAGGTTGCGCAGGAATTTCGCCTTCCAATTGGTGAGGGGTGAGTCCTTTGGAGCTTACAAAATTGAGGGTGATGGGATAAATTCATGATCAAATGCAATCAGTCTGGGTCTGAGTGAATTTTATGGTTTATTAAATCAACACTTTATGCATGAGTAAACAGGAATTGCATTGATTATTGTAGCATTGTACCTTTCCCTGGTAGACTCAGTGGTGTGTTCATGGAGTCAGGATGTGGTGATGGTACATGTTGCAAGGGAGATGAGATAGAGGGTAGGATGGGATGGATGGGAGGGTGGATGGGATAAGGGTCAAGAGGACATTATGCCCCCGCCTTTCTCTCTCTCTCTCTCTCTCTCTCTCTCTCGCTCTCTCTCTCTCTCTCTCTCTCGCTCTCTCTCTCTCTCTCTCTCTCTCTCTCTCTCTCTCTCTCTCTCGTTTTCTGGATGTGGTGGTGCATATCTTGACAATTCATATGCATTGGTCTCCTCTCCACAATATCAAGACCACCTTCCCTTATCCCGAATTCTATCATGTCCCAAATTTGGTCTCACCCATTGTCCTGAAGAATAAGTAGCCAGCATTCTGTGACATTCCCTTTTTCTCTCTTACAAGATGGATGAAACAGTTGTAAAATTGAAAAGAAAAATCAACTGAAAAGAAAGACTGACAAGTTCATTTTACAAATTTTACGGTATTTCTTGTGAGAAACTCAACTGCTAAAATGACTGGTGAGTTGGTTGATTGACTGATTGACTGAGTTACCCGGAAAGGGAGAGAGAGAGGGGGAGGTGGGGGGAGGGGAAGGGGCATATAATGTCCTCTTTACCCTTATCCCATCCACCTAACAATGTCCTACCTTACGGTACATCTCACCTCCCCTGCACCATGTACCATTACCCAATCCTGACTCCCATGAACAAACCAGGGAAAGTAGTACAATGCTACAATAATCAATGCAATTCCTGTTCACTCATGCATAAAATTTTGATCTAATAAACCATAAAATTCAATCAGCAAGCCCAAACTGATTGCAATTGATCATTAATTCATCATGTCTCCCTCAATTTTGTAAGCTCTAAACAACTCACCTCTCACAATTGGAAGGTGCAATCCTTGCTAAAAGTGTTCAAAAACCTTATAAACAAGTTGGAAAGAAATACAACCGGGGAGTATCATGATTTCGTTCAATGATAACTCCCACCTCCCCCGAATATCGGCATTTGCTTCCTTTGGTCCTTTGTCTTCTCCATTGTTTCAGACATGACCAGGTCAGCATATCTACTGCTCTCAGGACAGAAAAGGACAGGACTGGTTCTCCCTTTTAAGATATACACAAATGGTCGACAACACTTATTAGTTATAAACGAAAAGTCACAAAATACCTAAAGGCTTATAACTCACAAAGGCATACACAATTTAGCTATATGTTGCAATATTTATGGCATATATATTTGTATAACCAACTGGTTTACGTTTGCTGTTCTCCGTCATAATATACATGATATATATGTGTGTGAAAGGCTTATAACTCACAAAGGCATACACAATTTAGCTATATGTTGCAATACTTATGGCATATATATTTGTATAACCAACTGGTTTACGTTTGCGGTTCTACGTCATAACCAACTGATTTACGTTTGCGGTTCTCCGTCATATGATCTCTGTGTGTGTAATCCGAAAATTACTTACTAGTAATACACAGACAATACTCATACCGAAATCGGGAAGATCCTGATGAAGGGCAGGTGCCCGAAAGCTTGGTCCGTTACAAGTATCGAGTTTTGTGATGGACACGGCTGGTGAACATATGCCAATGGAGGTGTTTCGTTTTGAAATAGTGGTCCATTATAGGTTGGTGAAAAATTGATGAGTGAGATCACTATAAGTTGTCAGCCACTTTAGTCGTTATAACTTATAAGCACTTCAATAATAGATATTCATGGGACATGATCATATCAACACAACATACAAATCTGAAGAAGTGTGATGTTAAAATCAATTAAAAGTCTTTAAATTGTTAAATGAAATGGAAATGACAAATTGATATGAAATTCCTTCAACCTGAAATGCCTGGAAGGTTTTAAACACAATCATGGAATTAACAAAATTAGAAAATTCTAGTTCAAAAGTTTTGAAATACATGAATACATGAATCATTTCACTGACAAAGAATATGACTGGGGCTTGACTTAGCTGCTCAAGTTTTAACCTTAAAAAGACTTGGCTCTCTTTGAGGGAGTGAATATCTCGGCTGCGACAAGCCTGATTGCCGCGAAATCCTGCGCTGACCCCAAGAATCACGTAAAGAACATAAATCCATCATTATTATTTTTTGGGGGTGTAATTTTTCCATTTGATATTATAATTTATCCAAATTATATGCATAGATGCACTTTGAGTGACAGTCAATCAATGAAAGGCCATGAAGATGATTTTTTTATTATTATTATAAAAAAACAAATATTATGATAGTAATTTTATGTATTCTATTATTTCACGAATTTCTTATGTATTTCTTTGTTGTTCAACTTTAATTTTTTATTGCTTTTTAAAGTTTGCCGTTTCAAGGTATGATCTAGACCACTATTCAGTTTTTATGCGCGCAGTAAAGTCACACCAGATCACTCCCATTTTAGTGATATCCTTTGAAAAGGGTACTTCAAAGCTATAGTTCACTTTGCGGTTAAATGTATTTCAATTAGATGGTGAACTCAGAAAAAATGAATGTCCATTGTGTTTTCTCTTTTCATAAAGAATATTCCTCAGCAAAGCACAATGTTTATTTTAAATGCATTGACCCGTTATATTCAATTTTCAACCGACTGTTTTGCTTTCCAGTCATTTGGCCTTGTAGTTTCATTTCAAGACTCTAAACATGAGCTAATTCTTGTTACCATTACAGTTTTTATATTTTCCTTGGTAGATATTTGCATTGGAAGGAAACATTGCTATCAAATTTATAGAAAACATGTACAAATACCTGTGTATCCAGTATTTTCTTTGTTGTGTTATCATGAATCTCTTTCATGCTAAGAAATGACAAAACTGGGCGTTGTGGCGTGCACCTGTAATCCAGCTAACAGTGGAAGTTATAAACTGATTCAGCGGACCCAGGTTCGATTCTGAGTCACGTCTTTCAGATTGTGACGTAAAAGGTCGGTCCCAGACGTAAACAATCATATCTGATTGATACACGTCTGTAAAAACCCGATTTAACAACTAAATTAAGATCAAAGTATAAAATACAAATAATGCCAGAGCGTGGCTGAAGGGCTATGCCAACGATCTATAGATGTGTAAATGGTGAGCATGGCCGTACGCAGCGGGGGAGTTGCCCCCCCCCCCCCGCGAAATTTTGAAAACTTACATTTTTCTAATGAAAATTTTCACAAAATCCACGAAAAGGTGTGCAACAAATCCTTCAATTTCATTTTTGAAAACGGAAAAGCGCCTTCAAAAAATTTTACGCGTCTTGCCCCCCCCCCGAAAAAAATTCTGCGTACGGCCCTGATGGTGAGTTCAAACTCGGAGGAGCCTATTGGTTCGACTTTGCCTCGTGGCATCATGAAATGAGAAAGTGGTGCATACAGTGGTGTAGATTGGTAAATGTGAAATGGAAATTGGGAAGTTTAAAAGCATGTACCTTACCATTTTATTCCTCTAACTAAAAGAAAAAGAAATTTAAGGCAGTATCTTAAACTGTAATTATTTTATGTGTTCTTAAAAGTGTGGAGTAAATTTTCACTTTTTTAAGTCAAGTTTCCTTGTACTTGCCCTTAATATTTGCCCATATTCAATATTTCTTGACTGACTGTACCATCATTGCTGGAACATTGACACATTACATGACATTTCAGTACTACAAGCATGACAAGTAACTGTATCCTTCCTAGTCTTGAAATGTTGTTGACATTTAATGACATATACTTACATCAACAAAGTACTTTAGGTAGGCCTACTTCTCATATTAACATACTTTTTTTTATTAATGGAATCATGGTTTCGGAATAACCAATCCATCTCCGATTTTCGGATGTTCGTCTTCCTTCCTCGTAACTTGCACCGCATTCATGTACATAATAACAAATAAATAGTTATTGTTTCAGAACGAAGTAAATGTCAATTAAAAGAAGATAATGCTACTCACTGATGCATAGCAGACAAGCCGCTTTCCGTGCAGAGTTAAATCCCTCAGTAACTTTCACAATCTGGTTGAATGTGCTAATTACCAAATAGTCTCTAGCGCTTTTTCTTCTCTTCGAACGGACGCCAACAAAAACAATATGAGATCAAAGGGGCATTAGACCAAACGTTGGTCCTGGGGACGAGGTACCAGAGTTCAAGGTCCTCAGCAGCGAGGAGATCAATTGAACGTTGTTTTGCAGCTGCTGAAGAAGCTGGTTAAAATTCGGATCTGCATCCGCCATGCTTGAAATTCCCTCGCCCGCGATCGACGAGACATCTAGTCAAGTGTCTAGACTCAGATGAATGAATAAATTTTTCTGTACATCCCATTGCTGTACATGAAAATATTCACCTAAACTTCCCATTAAAAATTAAAATACACGTTGAAATAATGGATATATACACTTATAAAAATGTTCGTTAAGTTAGGTTTTCTTCCGGAAAAGTAATTGGAGATGCGGAGATGGCATAAAAGGGTCTTGTGACGAGACTAATATCTTGAACATATTTTTCGAAAAATTGAATAAATTTTTCGTCTTGAATAAAATTTTCACTTGCATATATTTATGGCAAGCGAAGTGAACATAATATAACTTGCATGTATGGCAAGCTGAATGAACATATACTTGTGAGGTGTTTTTTTTTTTTTTTTGGTTTTTTTTTTTGTTTTGTTGTTTTTTTTTTGCACAGAATAATATAGCTTGAATATATTTTCTGTCTTGCATAGGTTTTGTGTAGACTTGTATATATTTGGTCTTGAATATATTTTGCTTGCAAATGTATATATATAATGTTTATAACATATAATTTGCCTTGAATATAATTTTTGGCTTGCATATATTTTTTAAAGTCTGCATATATTTTGGCATTGAATATATTTTGCCTTGCATATATATTTTATGCATAGCATATATTTTGCATTGAATGTAATTTTTGGCTTGCGTATATATTTTTTGGCTTGCATATATTTTGGCATTGCATATATTTTTGCCTTGCATAATATGCATAGCATATATTTTGGCATTGAATATATTTTGCCTTACATATATATTTTATGCATAGCATATATTTTGCATTGAATATAATTTTTAGCTTGTATATGTAATTTTTGGCTTGCATATATATATATATATATATATATATTTTGCGTAGCATATATTTTGTGCACTGCATATATATTTTTGTCATTGAATGTTTGATTTATATGGCATATAAGTAATATTTTTAAAACATGTTTTATTTGTTGAATATATATATATATATATATATATATACACACACATAGATTGAACATAAATAATAATTTCCGTTCTGGCCTTCCATAGTATGGTCCGATGCGGATGACTGCATCGGTTGTCCGAGGGTGCTCATTGACCTTGGCCCTGTTTCATAAAACTTGTTGTCAGTAACAACCGCCACATTTCTATGACAAATTTGCTGTCAGCAGCCAAGCAAATGCAAGGATTTCAGTAGCTTATAACAGTTATTGCAACTTGTTATTGATAACAAGTTTTATGAAACGGAGCCCTGGGACCCAGATAGAATTACCTCGTGATTCTGAAACTTTGTAAAATATAGGTAAGTGCAATTTTGCCATTGATCTTTGGACAGGATCCCATTTTTAAAAATGTACTATTATGCATGATTCCACTACAAAGCGTAACCACCGACTACCCGAAACCTGGACCCGGTTTCATAAAACTTGTTAACAATAACAAGTTGCAATAACTGTTACATGTATAAGCTACTGAAATCCTTGTATCTGATTGGCTGAGAGCAAAATTTTCATAGAAGTGTGGCAGTTATTACTGATAACAAGTTTTATGAAACAGGGCCCAGACCTGATACTTGATGCTACAACATTAACCTGCAATCTGTATTCTGCCTACAATACCGGTAACAGGTTGAAACTTGTGTTTCGGCTCTTTAAGGGAATTAAAGGCTTTGGTGAAAACGTCCATTCAAAGGTCTATAGCGTTACCACCTTTCATTTCCATGATTTCGATCTTATTCATTTATTGATTTATTGATTTATTGATTGATTTATTTATCAAACATATTTATACAGGATAAAAACAGTTTTAAAAAAAATTGATCAGCAGATGCTGTTTTCCATCGCGGTCCTGATTGAAGGACATGAAACATTAAAACATCAATACAACAGAAACAATTATTTCATAAAAAATATTATGAAAATCAGTATGAAACTAATATAAGAAAGCGCTAAAGAGTCAAAAGAGGGATAAGACAGGATAAAAGAGACAGGGTTGAGCTAGGTTAAAGAAAAGACAGGATAAGAGAATGAGAGAAAGGGTCGAATAGAAACGAGAAACAGAGGAGGAGAATAAAGGGAGGAAAAGAAAGAAAAGTGGGGGGGGGGGGGGGGGGGGGAGAGAAGAAGAGACTATAGATTATACCCAGATCTATCTCGGGGGCTACATCTTTAACCCAGTGAATACTAAATTATTTTAATTCCCATGGGCTTAATAGACCACCTGGTTCCACTAACCAGTGGGTTAACATAAATCTTGCTAAACATCTTTAAATCACTTTAGCAGCCAGTGCTTTTATTTTCATTGGCTTATCAATTTTTTTTTTTTAAATTTGCAGAGTCGCACCAGTATAGCTGGCGCATGTCGGTCTTACTTTCCCACGGCTTATCAATCATCAGTGCGAATATGAGCAGGTTGCGAATAAGTGGAGATCTGTGGCGAGACACCCCACAAGTGTGTGATGACCTTTTTGGGCTTGCTTGCTTGTCAGAAAATTTGTGCCCTTCCCTATTTTAATGCAAAATCCTGGATCCACCCCAGTTGGAGGCGCCATTTGCAGAGTTTTTTTGACGTACAGAGGATGACGCCAATAACATGACTTACCACTAGGTATGAAATTGATAAATAACTTTAATGCTTTTTTTTTGCACTGACTTGAATTTAAGAACCCCATATGGCTTTGATCTTTGAAGGAACGTGCCAGTTTTGCCAAGGGGGGGGGGTAGTATTTAGAATTTCAGCTGACTTCAATGATATGTTTTGTATGTGTGTCCTTATCAGGACCTGAATAGTTTTGCTATTTTTTGTTTCTGTTGATACACAGAATGTTTTTTTTTTCATATATGTACTACATCCTGAGGAAGAACAGCGTGGTAATGATTACCACACTGAGTGGGCAATCCAGCCATTCTGTTATTTCTTTACCATGTTAACTATATGTATTTCTTTATGTTCTTCTATTGCTATTTTGTATGTACTTTTTATGTCTTTTTACTTGAATGTACAATGCAATACAATACAATTTTAAGGTGCGAAAGCTGGTCTTTCTCCTCGGTGGATCCGGTTATTCCGGTGTTGTGGCCCAGTGAAGAAGTCTCCGGACTTGGAACCACAAGGTCCGGGGTTCGAATCCCTGCCGCGGCACTAATGTCCTTTGGCAAGATATGAATCTACATTTGCCACGTCTTTCGGATGGTGACCTTAAAAGTCGGTCCCAGACGTAAATAATCATATTTGATTGATACACGTCTGTCAAAACCCAATTCGAGTGAGAGAGAGAGACCCCACACACACACACACACACACACCCTCCAATTAATTGTCAAAAATTGAATGTGTTTTCAAAGAATTATAGATGTGAAAATGATAAATTCCCAAAGTTTGTCAAAAACTCAAATAAAAACACCAAAGACATATGATGGACGTATTATGTTTCTATTTCACCTTAATTATAATACTATTTATAATACCATTTTTTCGTTCAATCTTTTTCATACATCATCTGATGATACAAAATAACTTTGAATTTATAGGCGGAAATCTGTCTTGAAACATGATTGGGGGCACATCTCTGAAATTTCTGAAAAACTGAAAAAAAAAGAAAGAAAAAGGAGGTCCTTGGCTCTTTTGGCTTCTCTTTTTAAGTCGCAAAAATTAGCTCACAGTCAAAATAAGAAAAATCATATTCCTCAGCTTTTTTTCAGGTGTGTCTTTTACTCCCCCCCCCCCCCAAAGTAGCTTCATCTCTGAAATCTCTGAAAATAAAAAAGGGGGGGGGGGAAGAAAAAAGAAAAAGAAAAAGGGGGTCCTTGGCTTTTTCGGCTGTCTCTTTTTAAGTAGCAAAATTTGCTCACAGTCAAAAAAAGAAAAAAATCCTGGGGGTTTTTTTTCAGGTGTGTTTTTTTACCCCCAAAATTAGCTAACAATGGAAAGGATCCTTTTTGGGGACCCCAAAAATCGTGGGGGTGGGGGACATTTTGTTATTACGTCCCACATCTTGCAAATCATGGGAGGGGGACGCATCCCCCCCCCCCCCTCCCCACCGACGTCCCCTCCAGATTTCCACCCAATAATGAGATGTACATCGAAATCAAGCCAACTAATTAGACCATATACATTGTCATAAGAGGCACATGAAAGATATAAAATACAACCAAGATCTAGCCGTATAGGCCTGAGTATGTCACAATGAGTATTCTATAGGCATTATAGTACACTATCATATAAAGTATGATTTTTTTGTTTTTGTAATCCAGTATAATGCTTAAGGATATGGTACACACTAGAAAAAAAATCAATTTTGCACCCTTCAAATGCAACACTGGGAGCTCCTTTATAGGTACAACTTTGAACCCTAAGAAGCATTTGCACCTTTAAGGGTGCAGTGAGCTACATTTTTGCACCCTTAAGGGTCCAGAGTTCAACGGTACCCTTCAATAAAGGTGCAAATTTGCATCCATTTGAATGCAAAAAATGGACTTTTACGGGTGGAGACGGGCATTTTCGGGTGCAAACAAGTACAAAAGGGTGCATCATTCTTTGCACTTTTTTCATGTAGGGTGAAAGACTGCATCCAGAAAGGTGTTGCATCTAGGGTGCAAAATTGAACCTTTTTTTCTGAGTGTGTATAGACCGTAATGTATTTTGATATAAGAACAAGTCGAACCATTTAGTCCCAGACCTCACCGACAACATAATTATAAGATAATATCTGATTGCTGTCTTAATCTGATATAGCTGTTCTTGAATCAGATGAAATATGAAGAACGATGATGTTTTATGTGTTCCGATGCCACAATACAAATCCACAAGACTTGATAATGTAGGACACATCTTGGACTAATAACAGAATCATGTTTTCAGCTGCAGTATTCAACACAAGGTAAAAGTGATATTATCTGCATTATAATCCTGTGAACGAATCTGATACGAATCTGAATTTAAAGTGAACGGGTTTAATACACGTTTCGATATGTCTTCTCTCCCTCAAAAGATATTGATTTTATAGATCAGCAGTTAGGAAATCGTAATTCCCATTACCACGATTATCATGATTATAGCAAAGTATCATAAATGCATGTATAACACCAAAAATTACAAAGGCAAATAGACAATTATCAATCGCCAGTGACACGCTGTGTTTTAAAGAATACTGAGAGACCAATACTAACACATTTTTCCTAGGTTTAGGTGTTAAAAGAACATTTGATATTTTTGATCGTTAATAACTCAAAATTTAAAGCCCGTAAAAGACTGAGGTTCCCACAGTGTGTAGTCAGTGACAGTTAACGGATGTTAAATTTATTTAGACTAGGTTTTGTGAGTTTCCCGTCATCAATATTTTCCAAATTTAATTAGAAATTGACTTTTCGGGGGAAAATGAGGCCCTCAAATCTGTTTTTATCAGTTATTAATTCAGACGCAACAATACCATAGTGCAATGCACCTGCCATTTCTGCCATACTTTGCTCTCCATTGTCATTAATGATTCATGACTCTCAGTTGAAAGAGTTACAGTGGAATTTCAGATTCAGTGGACAATTGCAGTTGTCGGGCTCTGAATTCATTACCCGCACACACGCAGTTTTGGCCTCAATTTGTCAAAAAGTGACATTTTAATTAGATATTAAGAGAATCATTTTATGAATATTAATGAAGAAAATTTCACAAAAGTAAGTCCAAATAAATTTTGCATCCTTCAACTTTTACAAGTCGTGATGACCTCAGTCTTTTACAAGTGTTTTGAGTTATTAACGATCAAAGGTATCAAAATGTTTTCCAAACACCTAGTATAATGCACCTGTCAAATGGCATTAATATAATACTCTTAGACAAGATTTGTCATACATATACTTTTGATTAAACTGTTAATACTGTCAGTGCATTAATTTCGACAAATGATAATAAATACATTTGATGTCATACCTTTTGGTGTAAATTGCTAGTGCAAACTTTAAAATCAGATTTTGGCAGAACCCAACAATTATACAAAATTTATATAACACTTAGGACTGATGTATCCGCGACAGAGGTTCGTTTACTCTTAGAAAATCTCACTTCACACTCAGTTTTAAATGAAGCAGCATATACTTGCTTTGTGTCACGCTATGAAATTACCTATATATATCTAGCCACCTAAGCGATGATATTGTAGATGATGTTTATGATAATGATAACAAAAATATCAACAACAATGATAATGATAATAATAATAACAACAACAATAATAATAACAATAATGATAACAACAACAACAATAATAATGATAATAATAATAACAACAACAACAATAATAATAACAATAATGATAACAACAACAACAGTGATAATAATAATAATAATTAATAATAATAATAATAATATTAATAATAATAATAATAATAATAATAATAATAATAATAATAATAATAATGATAATAATAATAAGAAGAATGATGATAACAACAAAAACAACAAAAACGACCCAAAAGAAATACTAATTATTAAACGCAGTAGCATTCAGGCAGGGTAGGAGAGGTGTTCTCCCCCCCCCCCCCCCACCCATTTTCTCCAAATCGAATGGCACCAAAAAAAAAAAAAAAGGAAAGGAGAGGAACGGAAAGCTTGGATTGCACAGAGAAGCTCAAAAGATGCTGTTATTACCCTAAGGCCCTCCTCATGACTAGTGGTCAGGGCCCCGTTTCATAAAACTTGCTACCAGTAACAACTGCCACATGTCTATGACAAATCTGCTCTCAGCCAATCAGATGGAAGGATTTCAGTAGCTTACAACAGTTATTGCAACTTGTTATTGATAACAAGTTTTATGAAACGGGGCCCTAGATCCCCTTCATCAAGCCAGTGTCTCCTTCCCTTCTGCCTAAATCCCTAGACCCATTCTGGGCCACTGGCTGAATAAAAGCGAGCAAGACAATTATCATTACAGTAAAGACAGTACAAATGATTAAAATATATAAAGAGCATAGCCAATATAAATACTGAAATATAAATATTCACTCTTTTTGCACAATAGAATTAATTCATAGCAAAGAATATTACAGATGAGAATAAGACATACTCATATATATTGCACATTTTAGAGAAAATTTGCCCTTCTTGGGCTTTAAAGCGCAGGACATAAACAGGCACAGTTATCGATTGGTGTGCACAATCGTCAAAGTTTCAGCCTTTTTTTTTTAAAGGGCTTGATGTAGCCTGCGCCACCAGTCCTTTCCCAGTAACATGAGCGCAAAATTATCGTTTTAGTATGAATTTACTTTGACCAAAATAAAAAAAACCCCGAAATAATGAATTTTACAAACAACGACAAACTCAGATGGACAGAAACACAGCATAGTTTTCACTACTATTGATATACTGTTTATAAATATGGTACAATACTTCAGTTGCATCTCATTTCATACTGAATAAGCACCAGGAGATGAAAATGTCTATTAAATAGTATTATATCATGAATATCACGGAAACACTGTGTAACATTGACAATTATCAATAATGCTTTTACCGCACTATCGATATTGTATTACTTCCAAATAAGTTATCTATTAACAGGATCAGTTTCCCCCATATTCCCTTACAGATTCGCACTTATTACGCAAAATGTATTTTTGTTTTAAATGGTAACATGTCAAAGAGTGATAAGATGAAATATCACAACTTCAATAAATATTGATATCTGCCACTAGTGATAGTGACGAAAATAACACCAATAATTCAGTATATAATTGCCAGTTCTATCACACACAGTGATATAAAGCTAATATTCCCAAACCCACATAACACTTCGCAGGCGCATAACATGGGAAAAAAATTTTGGCCGTCCCTTTATCAAAACAAGGAAGCATCTAACTATCATGATGTGCTCCACGCTTCGAAATGAACGTGAAATGACAATATTTTCAAATATACCCCCCCCCCCACACACACACACACACCTTTTTAATTGAACTAATCCTCTCGGCAAAGAAATGTGAAAAAAAAAGTATTCAAGCGGTATTGTCAAAACCCTGCAAATATACTCTGCACCAAACAATATCATCTTCACTACGGCATCTAAAATACTTTTTTTTTTTTTGGTAGATATTGCAAAAAAATATCTTCTCTATAGGCATGATAGGGGGAAGCAAAAGTACATACAGCAATTGCATCTGGATAGCACCACATTACATGTACTATACGACCTTGTCGTCCTATGCATGAAAAACATTCAAATCATCTTGACATCACCGAGTGGAATTCGATTCAGTAGACTGAGGTATCAATCTCATTAGAAATGCTACAGTCCTCACTTCCTTGAACATCACGTATTTTTCTTATACGTTAGAACTGGTTTTACTCGCGTTCCTTCAGCTGTCACATTAAATCGTCTTCTGGACAAAAGCTGCTCGGATAACTTCTGGGCGGTTTCATGCACAACGAGTACGCTGCTGGAATCATCGTCATTCAAGTTACCAGTTCCCGGCTCAGAATTCGACGTTTTATTGTCAGAAACGACATGCCTGATTATTTTCTGTGGTTCCGGAGGAAGAGGTTTGGTCACAGTTGCCTTTGGTTTCGGTCCTGCCGCATTGCTGGCAGGTTTGGCTACTGCTTTCGCTACTGGTTTCGGCGCCGTTTTAGGTGGTGCTTTAGCAACAGGCTTGAACGGTTTCGATGGTTTGTGGCGATTGAGAATGTACTTCGCCGACGGATAACGCCGGAACTGCTGCATGTCCCATGGTTGACCTACATGGGGTCGTGGCTTAGGACGTGACTGGGCTCTTGGAATCTGCTGCCTTCGCCAAAGTGCGAAGAAGAGGGCGGTCTTTGATTCTGCAATCTGCGCACAAAGTTTATTGGAATCGCTCCGAGGTTTGTACTCGATCCAGTGGAAGTAGTGGCCCTGTGCCTTGACTTCCTTACCGCCCACACACGTCTCGAAGGTCTCTTTCAAACGTTTCCGAAATTCTGCAAGCTCCATTTCAAATTCAGGTCCGTATTCTTTGATCTTCTCCCACAGTGTGCGATTGAAATGTTCATACACGAGGGTGTCGACACTGTTCCATTGCCGCATCTTATTTCGTATAGATTCTGGAATATTCGCTGGATTTGGTCGAACGTTCTTTGCGACGTATAGTATGTCTTCAAGACTCCAACATAGCAATCTCTTCATGACAAGCAAGGATTCATCAAAATACTCTGTAATCAAGACTAACCTGAATTCACGATCCAATTTATTGATATACTCTTGCACTTTAGTTCTGTCGGCATGGTACACGTGATCCAAACCCAAGTCAAATACTTGGTTGTTCTTTGCGTAATACCATCTTAGCCCCATCTTTCCTTCCCATTTCATAGACTTAAGACGCTTCCGGTAAAATTCCGGCTTTGCAAAGAACTGTGCCAACCGTGCTTGCATTGTGGTATATTTCAGCTTCTCTTGGACGAGGAAAGAGTCATCAAGCTGGAAATGCGTGAAAGCTGACTCGAATTGCGTCGCAGGATCACGGATGATGGTGATGTAATGGGTGTTTGGTTTCATGAAGATATCCATTGCCTTTCGGTCGTAGCGCACGTGCACCGCAAGCATGTTGTATTTGTACTTGCTGAAATCCCCCGGTCGGACCCCGATCGGAGGGAGAAAGTGCGTCCGGGGCGAGTCGGCATTGAGTGGTAGGTACACAAGATGTCCGTTCCCAGGACTGAGGCGGTTGAAGACAAATGACAGGTTATGAGCGAAACCATAACGGTTGACGATATGACTCAGACTGGTGCTCCCCGTTTTGTGTGTCTTGATGAATACGACATTGTCCTGGTGAACACAGGATTTCGGGTCTCCCGCCTTTCCATGGTCCTTCTGTTTTATTACATACGACGAGTTGACGTCGAAGGCAATGGGTGGGATGACGTCACCAGTGACGTTCTCCGGTGGAGAAGAAGGTGTAGCAGAGAGAAGCTCGTTCCCAGGTTGGTGTTTCCTACATGGCAAGTGATATCAATAGTAAAATCAAGTAAAGATATTGCTCATTAAGTATTTGTTTCACATATCATCGAGCATGATGGAATAGACCAAGCGTGAAAGAACTGTCCAACCACAAGATTTTAAAGAATATAATGACTATTCAAACTTTTTAATGTCTGCATGACAAATATAATACAAAAATTATTCAGCAAATGTTAAAGGGATAACAAATGAGACATTAAAAAATATAGCCTGAGTATTAAGTGGATTTTGGTCTAATTGGTATATAACACGTAGTATATTAAAAGGGAACCTTACGTACAATCAATTTGCTTAAGGTTTCCTCCACATTTCTGTTTATTCATCTCCTTCCCTACATTTTATTATTAACTGACAAAATTTGCTATTGTACCGCATACTTAGTATAATAATACTTAATCGTTGTACTACTTTGTACATGTTTTTACTTGTTAAAGACTGTTCCAATACAGAGAGTGTGGAAATAAAACCTAAATGAAATGATTGAATGAATGAAATATTGTCTTATAGATGTGCGACCATTATTTTGTCACACCATGCCTGCCATAACCACGAGTTGACATAAGCGGGCCTAAATGTAACGGTTTGGATGGCCAGACTATCAAAGATTTTTAATTATCAAAAACCACATCCTTTAAACCATCATTTCCGCATCATCCCTTCGTCAATCGACAGGACCGATTTGATAGATGGTCCCGGAGCCTGATCGAGAAGCAGAGATAACATGGATAAGAAGTTCATACTAACCTCGAGAAGACAGAACCCTTGGACGTGGACGGCCTAGGGCGCCACCACGAGGCAGGAGGCCATGATCTGCGGTTGGATGATCCAGCAGTTGGCTTCAGAACGTCAGGATACTGGGGCGGATCGTAGAGCTTTGTCATGTACGTCATCAGAATGGCTGAACTCACCACGCACATGAGAAGAAAGAAACTCTGCTGTTGAAGGTAAAGAAAGAGAATTCAAGGTTTAACTCAGAATAACAAGTCATTACCGTTTTTCTAGTCATACTAAGGACGTGTTCGGATTCGACAGTTAGTGTTTTTCTTTTATACTTGTCTTCATGAGTTGGATCTCGCTGCACGAATAGGAATTGACAGGCGCCTGAAGATGGGAGAGTTCAAATTCTATGGAAAGGGGCCCGTGACCCCCCCCCCCCCCCGCCACCCTTAGAAGGGTTATAGGTATCAGGGAGATAAGGAGGAGGAGAAGAAGGAGGAGGAGGAGAAGGAGAAGGAGGAGGAGAAGAAGAAGAAGAAGAAGAAGAAGAAGAAGAAGAAGGAGACGGAGGAAAGGGTACCGTGAAGGAACTTGCAGAGAAAGAGCTCATGGTAGATGAGTGGGATAGAGAGTACAAGAAGGTGGAGCAACTAGAGTCGACAATAAAAAACTTGACATACCCATTTCATGCTCTCAGTTGATGGCGTCCACTCTCCTCAACCGGAGGTCAATGACGAATGAATGGCGTCGAGGGATTGGAAGTTGAAATCATCAAGGTCCTCATCACTTGAAGGGGTCACTTGCTCCCTTAATAGTTGTTCAGTGAATCAATGTCGAGGGCGTTCGATTTCTCTTCGGTTCTGAGGATGAAAACAAACCAATCGAATGCGAGGGCCTTGATGAAGTCAGCATCGTGGTTCGCACAGAGTTCTGGTGATGACGAAGAAATAGAATACCGACAATAGTAAAATAATAGTAAAATGATATATATTTTGTTACCACGAAATAATAATCACTAGTTAATTTCGAACTTCATCATAACCAGTGAAAAACAAAAATTATTTAGAGAAATATATTTCTTATGCGCACCCCCAAAAACAATAGAGTCAGAAGAAGAGGCAGTGTTTGTATTAACAAACATATTCAGTTTCGAACTGTCCAGTAATAGTGTATTTTATAGTTTAATAAAGATTTTTCGTACTCACAAAGGTCAAAGGTCAATAGTCATGATAGTGCCTTTAATCCTGGATACGTTGGCTCTAACCAAATTTTATATTAAAAAACAAAGATAAAAGAGATCATCCCTGGGGTGATTTAGAAAGCTTCGGCGTACAGGCACAATATTTCCATAAATCGGATTCACAACCGCCGGTGAAAAATATAAAATACCAAAAAACACTGGGTTAGAAAAAGAATAACAACAAGGAGACTCCGTTAGAACAAAAACATATTTTCGTGGGGCATCAGTTTTGCAAATTGCTCATGTAAATAACAGGCCTGATCGATGTATATAATCTGTGGGAGAAAAACAACGACAACACATCGAAAGGGAAGAATTAAAAAAAAAAATCAAGACATGGTAGTGATGACTCACCTACTCCTCCAGATTTGACATTTAATGGAATTAGAAATTTACACTCGGGAATCTGATATCTTGTTGTGACAGCTAAAAAGTAAGGAGAATTGAAAATTCTTTTAAGATTTCCACCCATACATTCTTGCGCTTTTTTACCTCTTGCTGTATATGGATGACATTTGCTTGTATCTTTCCACATTGGTCTTCGGTTATTTTCTTTTTTTTATCAGGTTATCATTTTTACTATCATTACTAATATTTTTAACTTTCTCGTTTTAGTAATTATCCTTATCACTACTGCTACTACTTCTACTAAATTTTTATTATTATTGTCATCATCACCATCACCATCATCATCTTCATCATCATCACCATTCTATTCCTCTTTCATCTTCCATTCATTTTGTCGACTTTAATTTCACCAACAACTGGGGAATTATTGATTTATCTTCATTATTTTCGATTTCAATAGAGGGACCCTTTTTAATCAAGTTAGTATGGACAGTGGTGTGCCTATCATGGAAGGGGATAGTGCCCCCCCCCCCCTGGAATGAAGAGGAGAGAGGAGACAAAATAGAACAGGAGAGAGAAAGGGGGAGAGAGAGAGGGGGGATAATGAAACTGGGAAAGTATGGAAGGCCATCCCTGCCATTAACGCCAGCTAGCTGACGTATGCTCCAGCAACCTTACGTGTGCTCAAACAACCTTACGTGAGCTTATTTTTAACCGTACGTGAGCTTATTTGACCAATCACTGCGCTGATTTAGGTTCTAAGTACGCGTATGCTTTTATCATACGTCGGCTTGTAGCATACGTATGGTACTTTGGGAGTTGAGCATGCGTATGCTATAACCCGACGTGTGATTATAGCATACGCGTGCTTAACACCCGAATCGAGCTCGGTCAATTAGCTCACGTAAGATTAAGAATTAGCTTACATAAGGTTGCTGGAGCATACGTCAGCTAGCTGACGTTAATGGCAGGGATGGCCTTCCATAGGAAAGGGGATGACAACATGAGGAGATCTATATCACACGTCTCTTTCCACCCCTCATCGAACTCGAAGGCTAGTTTGCAGACACAAACCCTGGTCTGTCGGCACACGTTTACAGAGGTCTGAGAAGAAGACTAAATGAGGTCAATGGGGTCTTCAGACCAGATCTATGGTGGCCCTGAAGTAGGCTCGACAACAGGTCATGTGCGACGCAAACTTCACGACCTAGGCGCGAAATTGGCGATCTCGGTCACCAATTTCGTGACCCACAACCTGAAATTCATGTCCCGGGACCCGAAATTCGTGATCGAGGCGCGAACTTGCGACAAGGGTTGCAAACTTTACGCCCTGTAGTCGCGAAATTCGTGACTTTGGGTCGCAAACTTTGCGACTTAGGTCGCATATTTGACGACCTAGGGTCGTGAATTTTTTGTACATGGCTGAGCGGTGCGAGTGCGAAGGATGTGAATAGATCCTGTCTACGATGAGCACGTGCACGTCTGTGGTGCACGTGTGTGACTTTGTGTCAGCTGTCAACACATGGCCGCTCAGCCATGTAGAAAAAATTAACGACCCTAGGTCGTCGAATATGCGACCTAAATCGCAAAGTTTGCGACCCAAAGTCATGAAATTCAGGACCCAAAGTCACGAATTTCGCGACTACAGGGCGTGAAGTTTGCAACCCTTGTCGCAAAGTTCGCGCCTCGGGTCACGAATTTCGGGTCACGAATTTCGGGTTCCGGGACGGACATGAATTTCAGGTCATGGGTCACGAAATTGGTGACCGAGATCGCCAATTTCGCGCCTAGGTCGTGAAGTTTGCGTCGCACATGGCCCGTCATCGAGCGTACTTCAGGGCCACCATACAGATCAGACCTATATTGACCACAGCCAGTAGGCACTTTGGCTAGGCTTCTCTCAAGACCCAAATACATTTAAATAACGTGCCAATAGGGGTTTGTGCCTGCAGACTACTCGAAGGCCTTGTTCTGTCACATGTTATTCACCTGGTAAGACACCCCCCCCCCCCCCCACACACACACACACTGATGTCCTCAATGGCTGAATCCCACACTACGCCACTGGGAACACATCAGCAAAGGTGTAGACTGACGTCATAATCCATTTGATTATTCTCATTCTGTCCAACATAGAGGATGCATGGCTGACTGACGACTACGGGTAAAATGAACTTTTTGAGATCGCTTCATATATATTCATAGCATTTTCGCCTCATTACCCTTCAACACTGCTGTCTGCTTGTCACATTTCCACTCATTTTTTCCCGCCTCTGTATTCCCGCCAATATTATGTAGCTGACTTACACCTTTTTACCGTATCGTATCTCTTGTATACATCTTGCTTTGGTGAAATGATAATTACTCTCGGAAAGGGGGTGCTTTCAAAAGCTGTTGGCCATCGCTTGCAAAATAAAATATATTTTCCACATAGGCCTATATTTCAAGAGAACGATTTAATAAGCAATGTTGTTAGCGGTGACGGGAATATGTGACGTGCCCACGATGGAAGGAGACCCTTTTGAACAGAATATCCGTTTTACTGGCCCAAACTCTGGAGCAACTAATAGATTTTGTAAGGTAGCCAGTAGCACATACTGCCTTTTTTGTTTGCCTGTTTTGTTTGCTTTGGTTCTTTGTTTTTGTTTTGTCCTGAATTGCTTCTTGTTCTTCCTCCCCCCCCCCCTTCATTCTATTTATTTTCTTTTTATAGGTAGTTTTACTGAGTAGGCCTATGTTATGATATTACTTATGACTATATTGCGGCGACCCAAACACAAGCTCGTGCTTACGGGAATCTTGCCTCCTTCCACCGTGAAAAGGCTATATACAATTTTTCATTTGTATCTGATCAAGAGAAGGAACTAAAATGTATTTTAAATCTTGAATCTTGAATCTTTATTCATGTTACAACCACATTCCAAATGCCCCCCCCCCCCCGTGTTAATCATGATGGGACAGTATTCATCCAAGGAGAATATGCAAACCCGTCACACATACCACAGGCAGCGATATAGGAGAGGTGTTGGGTTGTGACACCCCCCCCCCCCCCCCCGTGTCCTTCATAATAACAAAAAAAATCTGTCGGTGAAATTTGACCATTAGCCCTTTTTCCTCTTCATCAAAAATGGAAAATTGACTGACTTTATCAGAAAATTTTGGCTGACAACCGCCCCCCCCCGTCTCCATTAGAAATGGTCTAGCAATGCCCCTTGATGAATGAGGAGCCACCTGCATCTGATACATGACCGAAAAGGCCATTTCCGCTAGCATTTAAATTATGCATGCTACCTCCCCTCAGTTTCCCCTAAATCCTCTCGTGTGCCTGTATGGGGACGAACTTTTGCATTCATCTGCGTCGAGCTATTGCTTCATTTTCATAGGATGGTCCATATACGTGTATATCAAATGCAGTCTGCTAAGCTATCTTATCATTTTGTAGATTATTAATTTTCCAGCTTACTGTACATAGTCATGGTAGTGTAATATATTTCAGTGAACATTTCATACATAGGATTGTGAAAGCAGTTATCTTACAAAATATAATTTTGATATATCAACATTATGTATTATGCCCTATACAGTCCTTTCCAGAAAAAAGGAAACAGATGGTTGTTTCTGCGGGATTTTTAAAATAACATTTGATTGATAAACCGGCGCAAATAATAGAGTAAAATCTCCTATGGTATTAAAATTGGACGTTCTTCCAGATGGTTGACCATGACGTAACATTCAGACCAGGAACTGACGATAGGCAGCCTGAGTAACTTGCTGCAGGCGCCATCCAGTGCGGTTCCACTATTTTGGTGAAGAGAAAACCAGGAGAAAAACTCAGGCAGGCAAATTAAAATCTCAGTTTGCATCTATCATTGTCTGTCTTCAGTCTCATTGAGGGAGTTGGTGATTAATATAGAATACAAAAGAAATCCTATAATGATCAATCCCTCTCTAAGGCAAGGATATTGCATACAAATCTTGACCAAAATGATTCTGCGTAACTTGTATATAATGCACGTGATCCCATGCCCCTGCGGCTACACCACTGTGCCTGTGGAGGAAGCCATCGGGAGAGCGTTTCATTAAGACAGTGTCTTGTCTGTGATTTCTACCGACAGTGGTATAAGTTACTGAAATCCTTGCATTTGATTGGCCGAGAGCAAATTTCGTCTGCAATAATCACTGACAAGACACTTGATGAAACGCCTCCCGGTTGTAATTTCCCATCTGGCCCAGGGCTGCACTTTGTCACATCCCCTTTTCTGAAGCATACCGACAATAATATTGAGGAAGCAATCATACTAATCAAATGATTCGAAATGACATTTTGAGCGGAAAGCTAAGATGATTGCTTTGTTCTCTGAGATTTTATTGATGTTGTTTTTGTTGTTATTTTTAAAAGTTATTTCCCTTGGCCATCTGAAAATACATTTCACCTTTAATCATTACTGAGAAGGGGGTAATAGATGAAGTGGGAAATAGAGGCTGGCGGGCGAGTAAAATGAATTAAAGACGGAGGGTATGAATGGAAAGTGCAGGTTTAACGAAAGATGTTAATGAGAAAATCTTATGGACATTCACTGTTTGAGACATAAATTTACGGTTATGACGAAGAAAAGCAATTCAACTAAGCATTTTTTGTAACAAAAACATGTATTTCTATGTTTGTTTGTTTGATTTTCAGCACATTGATGGAAGTATGTTTATTTCAAAGTTGTTTCTGGTGATAATCGGTACCGTTGTCGTTTGTTAGTTTGTTGTTCTTTTACTTTGTTTGCTTTTTTTTTGTATGTTTTTTGTTAGATTTTTTGTGTTTAATTCTTTCTTTTTTTAGGTCTAGAGTTTCATTGTCATATTATTAATAATAATAATGGTGGGTTCTTGTATAACCCTCATGTTCATCAGAATCGACGCTCCTGGCGCTCCACTGTTATTACCTCGGCTTTAGCAAGGCAGCCATTAAGGTGCTCTAGCATTTCAAGGAAATTCTTCCTACCGGGTACCCATTTTCACTACACCGAGAGTGGCAAATTGTAGATTAATGTCTTGTCAGCACTAAAGTAATTTGTGCCTTACATTTCATCTCTCTCTCTCTCTCACACACACACACACAATCTCTCACACACACACACACTCACCCCATTCACACAAACATGCACGCACTCTCTATCTCTCTCTCTCTCTCTCTCTCTCTCTCTCGCTCTCTCTCTACGATCTGAGGGTGCTGCTCCTCCCCCGATAATTTCCTGGGTATCAATAGTTTGGCAACCGCCACCTGATAATTCGAGCAGACAGGCGATATCTTTCTATGGATTTATTCCCTTCGTAATTTTCATTGACTAATTACATACACCACCATAAATTGCAAAAAGTTTTTGCACTTTTATACTTCGCTCGCACGCAGAAAACTTTATTTTAAAAGACGTCAGTAACCCTGACAAAATTTTATCCGCATGCGGGCTTTGAAGACAAGTGCAATCGCAGACATGCACACGTCTCAAGTTGCTTTTAAAAAGACTCTGATCGTATTGCATCCATCATGGGATGAAATGAGATACGCACGGAGAAATTACCATGAGCCGGTTATTCGCATTAGTATGCATTATGCACATCACATCTCTTCTTCTTGTATGTGATCTCCCCTCTAGGGAATGGTGTCAACCTTCTAGTTAATTGATCCATGTACTGATGAGGAATCACCTACTATAGCTTCAGGGGACGCAGGGGCGTGTGTCCTTTCCACAGCAAAATCTATTTTAAAGCACATCTGTTTTTCCGTTATATATTTTTTCTAATGCGCATAAATGGAAATTGCGATCTTGTGCCCGGCCAATTCTGACAAAAAGTTTGGAATGGAGTTGTGACAATAATTCTCCTTGGAAAGTCTTAATTTTTGTATCGAAGATTACCCAGAGTTCTAGATCTCCCCCCCCCCCCCCCTCCGTACCCCCGTCCATACCGGATCCGCCACTGGTCATGGTGGTAGTATGGCGGTAATGCTAACGAATTGTGCACACTTTAAAAATCACCATATTCGGAAAAGGTAAATAAAGCTGATAAATATCACCATATTGACCGAATTAGGCGCTTCCACTCATAATGAGTCAATTTTCCCAAATGTCAAATGTGATGTTATTCATCTAAAACTCCAAATGTAAATAAATTTGTTTTATAAGGTCGTACAATATTGCTGGTTTTTACGGAGAAGGCATTTTTTTTTCAGATGTGCATTTATTTCGTTAAATTCATTTTGTCAAATATTTCTTCCTTCGTCTTTCTCTTCACTATTTTTTGTTTGTTTGTTTTTTGGAAGTTGCGTCTTAAAATAATGCCAGACAAATAATTATGTGAAAAGTGAGGATATTATCATATTAATACCCCATTTAAAAATACTGCAAGATGTAGGAAGTAGTTTGTACCTTTCATGTCCTAATATGTATAATTATTTTAGACATTTTAACAGCTTTTCCCGATACAAAATATCGCGACATCACGTAGCCTTAAATGAAGTCTGAAGTCAAGGCTAGCTGCTATAATTATGAAGAGCTCTTTCTCAATGTTGAGCGAGTAGATGAATCTATATACAATTCAATTATTGTCCAGTTATCAAAGCTCTTAAATTTGATTGATGCAGTTAATTATTTCCATTACATTTGGTTTAAGTAAACTGCATAAAAGCTGTATTGTGAAGTTGTTGGAATGGCTGATAACATCATATACATGATCATGAAAGTGCAGTGACTAGTCGAACGTTAATTCATTTAGGCTAGCTACGTCAGGCCCAGCCATTTTAGGGCTTCACCAAGAGTTTTTGTATTTTGCTGAAAGAGGAGAGAGGTGAAAGAGACTAAGAAAGGGAGAGGGGAGGAGAGGTTATTTATCACGTATATAGAGCAGGAGCGGCGCCACGGGGGGGGGGGGGGCAAGGGGCGACCCGCCCCCGTGATTTTTCAAGTGATCTCCCCCCCCCCCCAAAAAAAAAAAAAAAAAAAAAAAGAAGAGGAGAAGAAGAACAAAAAAGAGGAAGAAAAAGAAGAAAGGAGAGTATGGGGGAAAGAAGATACTGGGTCATGCATCTATATAAGGGCCCTACTGTTCATATCAAACGTAAATGAATTCACCTATGGCTATGGGTCATCGTGCCCACCTATCAAAATATCCTGGCGCCGCCCCCAATATGGATTACATTTCAAATTATCAACTGATCAAAGAAATCAGTTTAAATTCAGCGCCCTATTATGCATTTACTATCCTGGCTGACAATCTTTTGCTCATAATGTGTAATGTGATTTCATTCAGAATTAGCTGAATTTCGACATTTACAGAAATGCAAAGAGAACGATCCCGACTAATCAACTTACCCACTCGCTCAATAATTGTAAGCACTACTGGATCCCCTGAAAGAAACTGACACAAGCTCCCTCCTCCAGTGACTGTGTGCAAAACGATGCCTTGCAATCTCCAATTTCATGCATCCGTCATTAACATAATTATGATCGTCACGAGCACGATACTAAGTCACGCTATCTTAAAGTTTCTTATTCCAACAGAAAACTGCTATTCTTTTAAAAACTTAGTCGATGTAATTTTCCTTTACAGAAACTGAATCCTTGCCACCCATACACTGTCACAGGCACATAGAGGTTATGATTTTAATATCTTGATCCCCGATAAGATATACAGAATATACAATAATTAAACCTTCGCTGAAAATGCTTGGTTCCTTGATTCAAATTCACTCCTTAAATCTCGATATTGACTCGTGGTGAAATCACTGCGTGTAGTCACAAACAATCTAAAAGAGATGCTTATTTTTGTCATCTGTCTTCGCCTCCACTATGGATGCTGATGACATTGTGTTTCGTGATACGAGGCATCCACTATAGTTTCCTGCAGTCAGTGCGCGAACACCGCATCCTTGCTTTCACTGACCATCAATTTGGAGGTATTCTGACGTGTCCAGTGTCATAAACGAAATAAGAAATCACTGTATAATCCGTAAACATAAAGAACAATATTTTGGCGGCACAGTCCAGTAGAGTTTGATATCAAGATGGACCCACAGCAGACATTCCGATACATGCAGCTCAAAATGGAGACATATAGGACATGACGCTACATCAGTTCACAGAGCTGCTGCTTATTATGTTCGCAGCGACGAGGGGAGAATCATTCCTCAATTACGTCTTCAGTGTTGAGTGTAGTCTCAAAAGGCAGTATCATGTTTCTGACTGAGCAAATCGGAACGACCCACAGGATCGAATTATATTTTTCATGATCTACATTACTAAATGTAATGTGAGAGATAATTTCTTTTTTAGACGAATATAATCATGGTTAATCTTATTCAAATCAGCTCTTAATCATCATACATTTTACAAGGCAGAAAGAAGTGCAAGGGTCTATCGTAGTTAGACTACTCGTGAAGACTCGTTCAGGTTCAAGATATAGTGCGAGAATCCGAAGGTGATAAGATACGAATGCAACGAGAGACTGAGGACATCGTGTTGTCAAATTAGCTGGAATTTTCTATGGGTGTAAAATCAAGGTGAAAAAAGGGAAGGGTTGTTCGGTAATGGCCATGATACAAATGAATATGCTTACAAAACTGTCCATTATTCCGTACTCTGTAGCGTCATTCCTTGTGCTTGATACACATTTTGGTGTTGTATGTTTGTTCGTTTGTTTTCATTCTTGTTTCTTTTTGTTATATGTTTCAATTCATTTTGTTTTATCAGCTGGTTGTCGACTGCTATATATACGGGTTTATTCGAAACCGCGTCCTTTTAAGACATTTACCACCAGATACTGTTATATACAGCCAATAGTTAGTTTTGCGCTTTGTAAATGTTAACAACCATGCTTGACACTGATTCCTTCTTCCCTTCTAGAACTTTCCCTTTTGTAAATTTTTGTTATTTGGTTGTCGTATACATTAATCATATCATCAATTCCTTGTTTGATTATCTATTTTTTTTTTTAATTTTTAAAGTCATTATACACTCTTAGAATGGAAGGTTCAATTTTGCACCCTAAATGCAACTATGGCAGCACCTTTTTTTTTTTGGGGGGGGGGTGCACCCTACATGAAAAAGGTGCAAAGATGCACCCTTTTGTACTTGTTTGTACCTGGAAATGACCGTCTGCATCCTGAAAGGTGCAACTATGCACCTTTAAGGGTGCAGACATTTTTGCATTCAAAAGGGTGCAAATTTGCCCCTTCCCTAAAGGATACAAGTCTGCACCCTTAAAGGTGCAAAACCCAGCTCACTGCACCCTTAATGGTGCACAATGCTTCTTTGGGTGCAATGTTGTACCCACAAACAATGATAAAGGAGCTCCCAGTGTTGCATTTGAAGGTTGCAGAATTGAACCTTTTATTCTTAGTGTGTAGCTTTTCTCAAAGTTTCTTCTTGAGTATTTCATTTTTCATTATTTCCCTTTGCCCCTTCCGATAGACTTGTTTGGTTCGGTATATGAGTCAGCGACGCAGCTGTGAATGCATAAAGTCTTAGTATCTCTTTATTTCATATTTCATTTCTTTTTTATATACCTAAGAAGAACCTACCCCCATTCCTTTGCTATGAAATTATGATATCAGTCATGAATGTTACTGTTTTCATTTATTCATTTATTTATTGCTTTAATATTGTCAACCTGGTCAGACTTTGGTTAGATTTAGTCCAGGGAAGGGGCGGGGCCAGGGCATTTTGATAGGGGGCAAGGTGGCCCATAGGTGGGTTTATATACATTTTAAATGAAAAAAAAAGAAAAAAAAACGGATATTATAGTGTTGCCCGACCAAGCTTTCCCCATACTCTTCTTTCTTCTTCTTCTTCTTCTTCTTCCTCTTTTTCCTTCATTTCTCCTCCTTTTCTTTTTTTTTTTTTTTTGATCAATTGAAAAATCTTAGGGGCAGTCGCCTTCTCCTCCTGCAGTGCCGCCCCTGGTCCAGGGGCGGACTACCCATGAGGAGTTTGGGGCGTTTTCCTCTGCCGTGATGCCCAAGACCCGGTGAATTTTTGGTCGATTGGTAGTCTACTGGCCTGTTGATCGTCGTCATCATGTCTTGATTCAGGCTGAGTGGGCCAGCCACATGCATCGAAATCCCCCAACCTAATTTCAGTCCGGCATGGAGTCCGACCCCTTTAAACATGTTAAAAGTCCTTCGTGTTCTCGACAGAAGAAGTATGATGTATATTTTTGCATGTCACCGCATTTTCCCTTTCTTTTCATCAACAGATCCTCTTTTCATACTTGTCTTCCTCTATTTTTTTTTTTAATGAGTAGTTTTTATTGACAACTTCAATTCATATACAAAATAAAATATATATAACAAATAGAACTTTGATGTCTTTACAAATACCTAGACAACTCATAAATTTAACATCATTTTTTTTTCATGAACGTTACAATAAAACACAATGTCAGACATTTTCCAATACATAATTATAAATAACATTGATGATAATTATATGCATCAAGAAGAAACTTCTACAGTAAATTCAACATATTGAATTTTCTTTTCAGTTGTCAAATAAAAAACATAAAATAATAAATAAATCATTAATGAACCCTAAACGAATTGAAGCCATCAGCATCTATTTTTTTTTTTTTTTAACCCATCACCTCGGCCTCTTTACCCACGCCTATTCACGCCTCTAATCGATTTTCAAGTTAATCTACCCTCTCTAAGATGTATTTTATCGATCTATAGCAACCATACTATCTGACTATCATGTCTACGTGTTGTCAATTAACGTATTTGTTCCTGAGTATGCATACAGCTATAATTTCAAAGTCGAGACTTTGTAGCCCGTTGTGATACATTTTTCAGGCGCCCAAACGTTTCATGAAGAAGATCAAACGGGGAGGGGGCTTGAGAAAGGAAAAAGGGCGCCCGTGTCTCCAACCGATACCTACCTAAAACCTTGTTAAACTCGGGAACTGAGCATTTCAATACATGCACCCCAACTCTCGATAGCGTATTATAAACTGGAATGAATTCCTAAACCATTCGCAATTGCTTAGATCTATACGCAATTCATACCCAGTCATAGATTTACCCAATCTTTCAAGCTTTCTCTGAAACACATCTTTATGCTCACAATTTTTTCTCTCTTGATTTACCTTGATTTACCTTGATGTTGGGCATAAAGTATACCAAACTTATTTGCCCCTCTGCATCTTCTTGAAAAAAAAATATCTTCGTACGCTACTAATTGCATGCTATTTAAACACTTGTTTAGACTTATGCACGGTGTATGTACAACCAATTAAGAGTTGCTATGAATGCTTGATACAACATTTAAAACATAAAACTACATACAGGAATAGAAATTCGTGCTCTGAAAACACACGCACACTATCATGACTATAATGATTGATTATGACGTCAATTCAGGTGTATTGCAACAAAAGCGACAAGAATTGCCCCAGTCTACTACGTGCGTTAAACCTTCCAGCTTGCTCTCAAGAAGAGTGTTCTCTCGCGTGATAAAAGCCTTAAACTCTGCTAGTCCGATAATGTAAAAATATAACCTTAGCCCTTTGCCAACTATACCGTCGGCTATCGCCACAATCGTTAATAATAAGTTTTCTCCTTTACAAATGTAAAAGGGAACCTGAAAAAAATAAGATATTAAAAAAAAAGAAATTATCAAGATAACATGTTATGTCATGTCTATAATGATTGATTATGACGTCAATTCAGGTATAGTGCAACAAAAGCGACAAGAATTGCCCCAGTCTATTATACGTGCGTTAAACCTTCCAGCTTGCTCTCAAGTAGTGTGTTCTCTCGCGTGATAAAAAACGAGAGAACAACATCCGATAATGTAAAAATATAACCTTAGCCCTTTGCCAACTATACTGTCGGCTATCGCCACGATCATCCAGTTAAATTATACAATCGTTAATAATAAGTTTTCTCCTTTACAAATGTAAAAGGGAACCTGAAAAAAAAAGAATTAAAAAAAAAAAGAAATTATCAAAATAACATGTTTTAGTTTTCCCTAAAATCACTTCAGCAGGCAAAGACTTGTTAATGAGCTGAAGTCGTATAAAATAATTTTAGCATGCAGGACCAACAATGAAAAGTGATAGCCTTATTATATTTCTTCACGCGATATTATGTAGTATAATTTTAGATTTATTGGATATCAAAAAATTAAAGATAGATAGTTTTTCTGCACGAGTGGTGCTTCATTTTTTTCGCTAAATTTGATGGGGATCAGACTATACATGTTCTAGGCTGTAAAATCAGTCTTCAGATAGATTAGATTGTGGTTATTCTGCAAAGCAGACCGCGGCTTGCAATGTTTTCTTTGTTGTTGTTTTTTTCATAATAACTAGCACACGTCTTGTAAAATATTTTTTAGAAATAATACTAAATGAGCTTCCTATCAAAATGGCTTTGGAATTTAGTGTTTTTTTTACCTTTTAGAGTTCATTCGTGATCTTTTGTTTTCTCCTCGCCCATGTCATTATCTCAGTATATATGACTTTTTTCCTAAGGTGGTTTTTTGTGATTTAAGTATATGTCTATATATCATTTGCATATTTTATATATGTATTGTGAATGATCCTTTTCTAGTCTTTTTTTATGTTGAAGATGTTTTCTGAATGTTGGTTATTTATTTATTTGTGAGTTTTTTATTTGTGCTTTTTCGAGAAGCGAAGAAATAATGAAGTAAAGTGTATCGGTATAACTATGAGGCTAAATACATGGTTTTCGAAAAGTTCTGTGAACTGGAGCACATACAGGCAATAATTGTGATATTCAAATCATGCCAGACATCAGTTAGATTTGTTCTTCTGACAGAATCATTTAAATCGTTATTGCGTATACTGTATTGAAATTACTTCCTTTGATCTATTTCACAAATTCATCATACCTTAATTCAAAACATACTCTATACTTAAACACATCAAATGACTTTATCGACAGCAAGGTTGTTTCCAATATACATGATAATAGGTCCAAGGAATGTCATTTATACAAGTTCAGACTTCCATACCCAACTAAACTTCATCGCTCTCTTTTCAGTACTTACCTTCTAATTTGATAGTATCCATGAGATCATGCCTTTCCAGTTCCCTTTTCCTTCGATATAGTATGAACTCTCCAAACTCCTCCCTATATAATATACGTCTAACAGGGCTAACAGTGCGTATATTCGAACGTCTCATTTCCTTGGGGTAATCGATACCAGGCAACGCGAGCTTTATTTTACGCCCTATACCATAAAGATGGTTTCCTCTATTAAACGAACAGTCTCACACGAACATGCTATTATTGAAGGAAGTGCAAACATGAGCAAGGAGACAGGCTACATCAAATCAGATTTAAATAGCAAACTATAGCTAATTAACCCTGTTCATCAACTTGCATTCTCTCTCTCTCTCTCTCTCTCTCTCTCTCTCTCTCTCTCTCTCTCTCTCTCTCTCTCTCTCTCTCTATATATATATATATATAAAGTTCTCTTCATTACGTTAGCCGTTGCCATGGTGATGCACCACTCTCATCATATATTCATGATTCCTGTGTCGAGTTTTCTGCATGGGCGGAAATCTGTTTTTAAAATGTGAAGGGACGCGTTATAAGTTGTCACGATTTTGATTTAGATATGAACACACCATCATTTTCCATATAAACCTCAGCCCGAGTTAATTATCACGGGCATAGTATTCAGTGGGTTAACTCTTTTGATGAGTACAACAAGAAAAACAAAGAACGAATAAAGGTAAAATAAGAGAAATAAGAAAAGTAAGATAAACTCCCCCCCCCCCCCCGCCGGGTTTGGGGGCGGAGTGGATATTTTTTTGTTTTCTCCACGGCATGTCGATTACAAAATCTTAGGGGCCTCCCTCCCCGGAGATTGCCGCTCATTAATGCAGGGCAAGTTTGTAAAAAAAAAAAGGGGGGGGAGCTACCACCCCCTCCCTTTACCTTAAAATATGAATCTGTAAAATCAAATTTATCGAGAAAAAAAAGAGGGGCAAAGAAAAAAAAAAGATGAATCTCTCTTCTCACGCTTGGGAAAATAAGACTTGAAAAAAAGAATATGAGGGGGTGTGCTCGTCATGAGTGAACAACATCAAATAATTAAATCGGGTCGCTGGCAGTGGGCACAAAAGACTCGCCAAGTAGGCCTATTAGTATAGATTTAAAATACCGTATGTAGTATCTTGCCGTGGGGGCGCGGGGCCCGGGGTGGTGGTGAATAAGACTATATGCCTGCTGCGGTCCAATGTTTAAAGAACTCTCATGTAACCAGTTTCTTTAGTCTGATCTGCAGTCAAGAATCATTAATTCGGTAGGAAAAGAACATTCGTGAAATGATTAGATCCACATGGGAACTTGTAATTCCGTCGAAACATACATGTATCTATAAAGTATTGATTAACGATAGCATGTCGGTGGGTGGAAGCCATTGCAAATTGGAAGCCTTTAATGTGACCGGTCAAACTAATGAGTCTGGAAAATTCTTCTAAGGGTATCAAGGAGGAAGTTCATATCATCAGAGCACTATGGCTAAAGAGCCCACTTTTTCTGATTTAACCATCGTCATTAAAAATTAGGGGCAGTCCTAGTTTTTAAAATGGACTTTATTAAAAATAACTTAATTAATTTGATCTCCATTTCCATTTTCTTCTTCCTCTCTTCTTCTTCTCAGTCCCCTTCTTTTCACTTTTCTTTTTCTTTTATCATAACTTCTCTACTCCTCTTCTTCCTGCTTCTCCTCCTCCTTTTCCTTCTTCTCCTCCTCCTTTTCCTTCTTCTCCTCCTCCTTTTCCTTCTTCTCTCCTTCTGCGCTCCTTCAGGGGCGTAACAGGTACCTGTTATCAGGGGGGGCAGAGCCCAAAATTTCCCGGTAACTAGTCTATGTCTAGAATCTGTGGCGTAGCTAGGATTGCATTTTAGGAGGACGGTAGTGCTCCACCGGCATAAATCCAATTAAAGGAGTGGAGGATGAAAAACTTTTTTAACGATTTTTTTTCCCTCTCACACACATTTTGATATCTATTTTGCGAGCGAGCGAAGCGAGCGAGCCGAAAATAATCACTTTTTTGCTTTTGAATCGCATTTTCGAATAAAAATTAAAAATTATGACGAAAGAGCGATGGAAGCGAGCCAAAAATAACCACTTTTCTCGATTTTAATCGCATTTTTTGATGGAAATCTTAATATTTTGACGAGCGAGCGGAGCGAGCAAGCCAAAAATAACCCTTTTTTTTGTTTTCAGTAGCATTTTCAAATAGAAATTCTAAAATATGATGATTGTTTATGACAGATATATATTCAGAATTTTTACTAACTGATTAATAATTAAAATGTATTTTCTTCTTTAAAAAGTGTGTCTGCATGGCGGGAAATTTGTACACACCATCCCCTCTCTCCCCCAGGTGGGGGATGATAGATCCCCCACCCCCCCCCCCCGGAATTTACACCAAGAGGGGAGGGTGCAGGGAAGGGAGGAGTTTTTCCCCCCTCCCGCGCGAAGCGCGGAAGCTCCAACGTTTCTTTGCATTGTTAGTTGTCGGTAATTAGGTCTATGTTCTGCGGGGCAACTAGGATTTCATTTTAGGAGGACGGTAGTGCTCCCTGGGAGGGAGGGTGCAGGGAGGGGGGAGTTTCCCCCCTCCCGCGCCAAGCGCGGAAGCTCCGACGTTTTTTCGCTGTCAGTTCCCGCACTTCTCACGCTCTCTGCCTGTTATTGCGAGGGGAGGGGGCATATGCATAGCCAAAAATTTCCCGGTAATTAAGTTTAGAATCAGTGGTGTAGCTAGGATTTTCTTTTAGGAGAACGATAGTGCAAAGCGCTCTCCCTAGGCATGCTAGGGGGAAGGGTGCAAGGATGGTGATTTTCCCCTCCCGCGCGAAGCGCGGAAGCTCTGACGTTTCTTTGAATCGTTCGTTGTCTGTTCCCGGTCTCATACATTCTCTGCCTGTTATCGGGGGGGGGGGGGAGTGCAGAGCCGGAAATTTCCCGGTAACTAAGTCTAGAAATAGAATATGCGGAGATAAGCCCGTACCGCGAGTTGCTTTTTGCGAAGCCTTTAGCGGGTGGGGCCCAGGGTTCTGGCTTAGGGGACCTGATGGGGGTCTACAGGGAAAGCCACTGCGGGGGTCCAGGGAGTGGAGCACCCGGAAACTCCGAGGTTTGGTACTAAATTTTCCCTCATGTCTTTTGTTTCCCTTTGCTTTCTTCTTCCCCCTTTCCCTCTTTTCCCCCTCTCTCTTCTTCTTTCTCTCCTTTCTCCTTCTTTCTTTCCCTTTCTCCTACTTTCTTTTCCTTTAATTCTTCTTCTTTCTTTTCCTTTCTTCTCCTTCCTTTCCCTTTCTCCCTTCCTTTCACTTCCTTTCCCTCCTTTTCATTTTTCCCCGGTGGTTTGGTGGATTTTCCCGCTGAAATCCTTCAGGGGGGGCACTCTGCCCCCCTGCCCCCCCCCCCCCCCCCCCCGGCTGTTACGCCACTGCGCTCCTTCATCTTCTCCTTTCTATCTTCTCATGTCTTCAGCCGAAGCAATGATCTGACTCTAAGCCAAAGCAGAGCCTAAAAGGTAGAGCGCCATCTTTCGGAAAGTTACACACAGTTTTGTTGATAAACGTAAAATTGACCTTTGCACACCACCAACCCACATCATATTGGCATGATGACATGGTAGGCGTTTATGAGTTGCACTATTTATCGAACCGGAACTTCAAAATACCGGCGTGTTTTGGATGTTTTATTCAATTTCTGGGGTATGTAATTTGTAATTCTCATGAAATCAGTTAGGATGAGTGTTGCATGATCTAAACTGATCTTTTGGAATGCGGTGTTCAGGTGTTAGAGAAGAAAGGCAAAGATTTAGAGAGTCCCGAATGATTAAGACTAAGAGTTGATCTATTTTTTGTGTGTGGTTATCAATGGTGATGCATCGTGCTTGCTGCTGTGGGGCCCGGGATGAGAACGGATGGAGGCTTCGCTGCGCCTTCGGCCCGGCCGAATGCCAGGCCTAACCGTTAGGCTCTAGACAATCAACCTCTTATTAACGAACCCGGCATTATCCTGAAATTTGTCACCAGTCCATTCACTGTCATTTATTTCATGTATTTCGTTAGTGCTGGTGACAGCAATGCATTCCATAAACTTTGTAGACCCTAGGCTAGGGTCTACAGACTACACAATGTCAATTGGCAATTCGAGCGCACAAGCGCAGACATGTCAAGTTTCACGCATTAGTTAGGCGTGAGACTCCCACACATTTGACATTTGGGGCTCTTGCTCATCGCCCAAAATCTCTTTCTCATGCCTACATGTACATCACAGCCTATCCCCATAAATTATTGTACACGATGCCTGGCGATCTCAAGGTTCCCTGCCCCTGGCTAAAATCTCACGCATTGCAGGTCTTTGACCTTGGCGTCTACATAAGTGGGAAGAGAGGTGACAGATTTGAGGATTAGGCCACAAACCCTATTTAATAGGGTATTATTAGGCTAGGATTCCATTGCCTTGACAATTTCAAAGAGATTTTGGCATAATTTTGATCTAAGTCCCCCCTCATTCAGTCTGCACAGTTACTGTTAGGCCATGTAGGCCTAGCGGTTTATTGGCGTCAGTGATACAGGGATTTTTCCCATCTCAACTTACGCATGAGTGTGTGCATACACAGTGAATGAGAGGGGACTTATCACGATTAGGTCGACATTTTTTTTTACTGGGGCTGTATCTTGCAGGATCCGGTCCTGACTCTGTTATGAATTTATGGATGTTTTGAATATGATGATGTAATAATGTAAGATGAAATTCCAATGATTCCATACAGTGTCACTGGGGAGGGGGGGGGGAACTTAAAAAGCTACACACTTTGTTTTCAAGGGAGGGTCCACTCAGATGGACCTCCCTTTAGGATAGAAAAAAAAGTCTCATCATCTTTTGTAAGATCATTCATGGAGAACTCCACCTACATGTAGACCAAGATAAATATGCTTCAAAGAATACATGTAGCTAGGCTACGATGTTCTCATGACGAACAGTATGAGGTTATTTCCAACTCATCTCTACAAGCCAGCTGGCAAACTCATTTTTCCGACATGTAATATGCTGGAACAGCCTCCCAAGCGAAACTGTCACTTCCAAAAGTATGGATGTCTTCAAAACAAAATTAAATATGCAAATGCCCCTCATTACCAAAAGAAGTAATACAACGACACTCATCAGCCCTGAGTTAACCCTTCCTGGTGGAGGGCTTCAGGGATATCAACTACAAGGTACAAGGTACAAGCTGAAAAAGATGCTTCAAAGCACAATTGTCTTCCCCTCACTTCTCTTGCAGATTTTGCAAAACTTTTTATTTTGAGCCCAAATAATATTTACATCAAACTAAAGCTGAAAGTCTGTATTTTCTAAAAATACCATTCTTAATGTGGGGCACCTTTTAATCGGGTCAAGAGCACACTTTTCCCAACGAAGTTCAGGACAAGATTCCTTGATTTTTTTATCAGCATGAAATCCAGTGTTCTGATTGGCTGAATAAGGCCAGAAACATGCCAGCGCGGTTGTTTTGAACAGATTACTACATGGGGATTGTGACCTTCAGTGACTCAGCAAGTGACCGTTAGAATTCCAGGATGAGTGTGTGGTCTGAATGGACCAATCACAAAGCAGTATTTATGGTTTTGGGCTGATAATTGCACTTGGTCTGTGTAAAGTGTGCTCTTGACCCGATTAAATTGCATCATGTGTTAAAATTGGTATTTTCATAAAGCATAGATATTCAGCTTTGTGGTCATGTAAAAATTATTTGGGCTCAAGTATAAAATGCCTTACAAAATGGCAACTTTTGACAGGCGAAAAAATCATTTTTGTATCGTTTTTTAGATCAACAATTTCACCTTTTCTTCCAAATTTTTCATTAAATTGAAACACATGACATAAGAGACTGATTATTCATCTTTACATAGATATCAAAAACATCAAATTTGATAAAGTATTAGAGCAGCAAAGGCCAAAATGAAAGTGGTGTTCTGACAGGTTCTAACTCATTCAATATGCAGAGCCTGTTCTGTTCATGCATACCAGTTACATGAAAGAAGCCACTTTTTGTGGACCTGCGGACTGACTGTAAGCCCAGGGGGGGGGGGGCACTTCCATTGAAGAGTGGACAGCATCCGCGAGAATCGTCCTTCAAAAAGCACCCTAAACGAGGATTCAAAGGCAGGCCGCTAGGACACCCTAAACACGGATTTTGTGCAGATGTCCCAGATTTGCACACCCTATACCCTAAATGAGGATATTCCTATTTTCATACCTTGAGAGTGATAGTGGGGTCCATTGAAAGTTTGGAGCCGTTTTTATCTCGAGATAATTCACTGTCTCATTATGTTTTACACAGGCGAGTCTTGTTACAGTCGGTCCCGCGGTCGGTGCAAATTACATACCCTTTTTTCGGTTCAGATTAACGTGATTTAGGGGGCTTTTTTTCAATTGTTTTGCGTTTTTGACACTCTATTCATGTTCCGCGCGTTCCGCGCCTACCCCTGAAAAAAATACCTTTTCTGCATTTTTTTTCTCGTGGATGCTGTCCACTCTTCAATGAAAGTGACCCCCCCCCCCCGGGACTGTAAGCTACGTAAGTGAATGCAAATCTTGATTTTGAAACTGACTGATGTGAATTTTATCCTGATTTCTAACTAATCATAATATTACAAGGAATAAAGGAAGCTTACTGATTCTTTTTGGCAAACCTGGATGATATTCTCGTTGCTCAGTTACATCGAAAGTTTGGCACATTGAACGCATCACATTACGCATATTTGCAGGGTGTGTAGCTTTAGGACCCCTGACCTTGTATGGATACATGTGTTTCCGTCTCGTTGGCACGACCATGATTCGGCAAAACAACGTATGCCTTTTTTTTTTTTTTTTACTTTCAGGTTTTTAGCATTTGGATATACATGTATAAAGACTTTTTTTTTTTTCATCTGTCAAAATTTCAGCTGCAAAGTGATTGTTATCTCTCTTGTTTCGAAGTTTCTTTGTTTTTTTTTTGGGGGGGGGGGGAGTAGCCTTCTTTAGTGAAAACAAATTGTTGTCCATCTCCTTTGTACAAAAGGGATTTTTAATACATGTTATAAGAATTTTTGTATTGAGCCATGTTTTATTTTTTACTTACTGTCTCTATTTCCTTTTTCTATATCAACAGGTTTGAACATTTAGTTTATACGCACAGTGACAAATCAGACCCAAAACGTGTCTTTTAAGTGAAAGCCCTAAGTGATGAAGGTCTCCAAGCTGAGGATACTGTGATGTCTGCGTTGCGTCCGGATGCTGCTATCGATACAGCCAAAAACACAAGGTAAACGACTCATAAATGATCAGAGATGTGCAGGATCTGTTTTCTTCTGTGCTATGACTAAAGATGGCATGATTACATGTATATGTTGGCCAAACGACTTTGCTTCATTTGCTTACATCAAAGCTGAAGAGTTTATAATCACAAAATGATGACAAAAGCACTAGTATTAGGTGATTGGGTGAGAAAAGGTAGGGGAGAAATCAGTCATTTATTATACATGTATCATATGTACACGTCCATGTATGTAACTGGTCATTAGAAAGTGCTCATGACCAGTCAAGCATATTTCCAGTGACTATCTTGCAGGGGAAAAAATAATTAATTTTTTTCTGGGCTACACATACCTTTGAGTCCACCGGGCCGAATTTTCTACATTGTATTACAGTTAACATTGGACCCTATGAGAATTTCATGGGCTCTTTTTTAGTTTTCCAGGGCTCTTTTTGGCATTTCGGGGGCGAATTCGCCCTGAGCCCCTGTATATTTTTTTCCCTGCTATCTCACCTACTTTCTCGGTATACCCAGAATTTAAGAATTGTGATGGGGTTGCTTTTTCTAGTGACTACTATCCTATTCACTAATTCAAAACAGAATATTGTATTTATATGTATGTTTTTATACGTGCACGTATCAGATGCAAAATGTCCGTTTTCTTTTTACCACACAGATATCATGAACACTATGGACTCCTGTGGAAGTTGAAAGCGACGGTGGAAAGTCTTCTCGCCGCCAATGCATCCAACGTCTGGTCTATGTATGGTGGCCTCAACAGATTGGCCACCCAGCTGGATGGAATTATGAAGCATGGCCTCATTTCTGATGTTGTAAGTTCATTTTCTTATATACACATTTGTAGGGAATGGGGCTCAGAGCTGGAAGGCTGTAGCCCCCCCCCCCCCCCAACAACTTCATGTTCTTTTACATTAGGTGGCCTTTTGTAGCTTATGGTTATTCATGAAAAAATTACGTTGTTATTCACTTCATCTTAGGAGACTGAGGTGGTCTAATTTGATTTTTTTTTATTTATTTTTTTTTTAGGTTACTTAAATTTATTATATTAAATTTTGATGATGGAATTACATTTTCAAAAGTAAAGAAATGGGAAAGTTGGTATTGACATGTAGAACAGAGACATCATTCCCCATGCATGTACGCATGGTTCTCACCAGTATATAACACCCATGGTTCCAATACCATGCGTAAAGGGTTTCATACAAGGAAGAACCGTGTGTGAAATTGCTGCACCATGCGTGGCAAGAAGGGTAAAAAAATATTGGAGTGTATATTCCTAACAATAATGATAAATGTCACAGATTGTTTTGCTTTTTGGCAATGTATTTTTACTTTTATGCCATTAGTAGACAACTCCTGCTTACCAAGTAGTATTTTTCATCCTTTTACTATACTGCCGCCACACCTAACTTTAGGTGTTATTCTGTAAAACTTCCGAAACTTCCACGCTTTGCGCAGAGTGAGAACCATGTGTGGATTTTTTTCTAGTGAGAACCCTGCATGTACGCCTTTTCATAAGTGCATCAATCACCCTGTTTGCATGTACTATATTTAATGGGAGTTAATCAATTACTTGCATACCCAGTACGTTCTATTCCCTTGACTCAAATACGTGTGTATTTTATGGAGATTCTCTAAATCCTTTTGGGTTACATGTCATGTACATAATTTTGTTATGCCTCTCTCACATCACATGTGGTACCATATCAAAATTTATCTCCACTTTGAGACTATGTGGTTTTCCTAAATTTTGAATCAGGCTCTTTCTGTAGGATATTTCAAGAGCTCAATTAAAAAAAAAAAAAAAACATTAATTTGATTTTCTTCTGAGCAGAATGCGTGTAAAAAGCATGAGAAGCTCAAATATATTCACCTTTATTAGAATCTAAGTCAATCTGTCCAATTGTATCTTAAAGATATGATCCAAAAGAAAACAGATTGTCCTTTGTTCAGTTGCACTTTAATTTTTCTGTAGAGCTGGCGCAGTATTGTGCTTTGCTCCATTGATCTTAAAGGGGGTACCCAATGCTGAAACAATGTTAGCTCATTTAAAAGAGCATGATTTTATTAGCAGAAAATCATCTGCCTAAAGTTTTTTAAAAAGTCGTGTTGCCAAGGAAACCCCCAAATGTGGTAAGATTTCAGGATATTTTTGACCCCTCAGCTGTGACCCAGTTTCAACTGGGTACCCACTTTGACGTCAAAATGACGTCAAAGTGGGTACCTTGTCGCGCACTTTAGCAAAATGCGCGCAAGGTATAATACATATTGTACAGTCTAACGCGCAGCACAACTGCAATGCGCGAAGCTGGGTACCCACTTTTACGTCATACCTCATACTTAATTTTTTTTGGTCAACTCTTGACTTTTCATGAGAAAATTAGCCAAAATGCATTGATTTCGATTGAAAATCATAAAATTTTTAATGTTATTCTTCTTAGAACTTTATTCTCGATCATATATAAAAAATTTGTTTACCATTGTGTAATCACTTTAATGTTGTCAAAACACTTTATTACAATGAAATTACTCAGGGTCATTAGAGTGATAGTCAGAAAGCTATTAAAACTGGCAATTACATGTAATTAGTGGTACATGTAAGCATGTGTTTTGATAATTAGCAGTACTGTACTGGTCGAAGGGTAGGATGCAAGTTTCACAACAATGACGACCAGCTTTGATTTGATCAGTGGTTTGTATTTTTTGCACAGACCTACAAATATGCTACAAGTGCATGTATACCTACATGTACATTTTGTATGTCTTACCTATAGAGCACATTAAACTGGGAGAACTTGAAGAGTGCATCTTATGGTCATTCCTAACTTCATCAGAGACTAATTGAATTTAATTTCAATTTTATCCAACAATTCATGAGGAAAATAAGCGTGATTTTTTATTGCAAAGTATTACTGAGGACTCGTAGATGTAGGAAATTGCCTGTTTGTACAAAAAGTTTCTGCAGGGAAGAATGGTGCATCATGGGAAAATACATGTAGGATACACGTAGGATATTTTCCAAATCCTGTTTTAAAATCCTCCATTATAAAGGCAAATTTAAAGGAAAGATTCAGCATTTTTGTGCAAAGCTGTTCATTAAAAAAAAAAAAAAAACAAACAAACAAACCTTTTCCAATTATACATGTAAGTCTATGGAAACATTGACAAACCCATACTGCCCTATTTTAGCAAAAGGAAGCAAGTGATTAAAACCAAATTGCAGTGATTGATATTTTCATATTGTTGCTACATGTACATGTAGTTTGCTCTTCTGGGCCAAATTTTATGCATGAACACTCATCCTACTAATAGATATGTTAGGCAAGACGTCATGGTATTGCATTGATGATCAGTGTAAATGACAGATACATTTTGCTCTTTTACTGGAAATGTCACTTTTGTTACTTGCTTCCTTTTTGCCAAAGCAGGGCAGCATAGCATCGGGGACTGAAATGCTCATTTGCTACACTGTGTGTTGACATACATGTACTGTATTTAACCACTAAGCCACATGTATGACCATGGTTCTCTGCAGTACATAACACCCATGGTTCCAATACCATGCGTGCAGGATTTCAGAAAAGGAAGAACCATGTGTGAAATTGCTGCACCATGCGTGGCAAAAAGGGTAAAAAAGTATTGGAGTGTATATTCCTAACATTAATGATAAATGCCACAGATTGTTTTTTTTTTTTGGCAATGTATTTGTGCTATTATGCTATTAGAAGACAACTCCTGCTCACCAAGAAGTATTTTTCATCCTTTTGCTATAGCATATGCTGCCGTCACACCTAACTTTAGGTGTTCTTCCGAAAACGCTTCTGAAACTTTGCACAGAGGGGGAACCGTGTGTGGATTATTTTCTAGTGAGAACCCTGTGTATGACCAGGGTAATAATGTTGGAATGGCATTCATGAGCATCATGGCATGATAGACCTGAGTGCTACATTACAAGAATTGTTGAAATACACATGTAGCAGTAATTCTCAAAAATGAAAGAGTTCAAAGATTTAATGTGTTAGGTACAAGGAAATTATAGTTTCCTTATCAATATTCTCTGACAGTGTTCTGGCGAAGACTACTGGAATTTTGTCTTTGGTCTGCGCCGCATTCAGCCAGTGTTAGCTCCCTCTATAGATCAGCTGAGTCGGCGGGCAGAGCAGGAAGGCCGTCTCAAGGGGTTGCTATGGTTACAGGATAGTCTGGAGAACCACACTCTCAGTTTCCAGCTCAGGATGCTAGTCTCAGAAACCAGTCACCTCAGGGAATTCTACTCAGGTTGGTATAGATATGAGAGAAAGTGGGTATGAGAGAGGAGAGAGAGAGAGAGACAAAGAGGGAGAGAGAGAGATAGAGAGATTGAGAGAAGGCAAAGAAGGATTGGGGGGAACAGACTTTGTACTATGTGGAAAGGTTTACATGTAAGTCAGCTCTTAATGAATTCTGGGACTAACCTTTGATTCGCCTATCAAAAGACATGACTCATGATCAAACAAATGCAGGTGGTTGTACTTAAATGTACATATCACCGAGACTTACACCAAACCAACCGTAACACATTTGTGACAGTTAGTCCACATTACATTTACACTATAAGTACATGTAGTTTGGTGCAGTAACCTTTGATGCAGAACCCTAAAAAAAAAAACATACCGCATAAATCAGTAGGAAGAGCAAAGAACTTTGCACATACATGTACGTGCTCTGCGCCCATTTTGGCTGCATCACATTACATGTATTTGATTTCAGCACAGAAACGTTTTTAAAAGAAATAAAGCAATTAAAATCCCTGAATATGCAATGCCATGGAAAGTTCAAAATCACTGTTTTTCCATGCAAATTGGCTTCTTTTTAAAATCTTAATATGCTCTCTGTCAATTCATATTCATTTCAGGTACACTCTACATGACTTTTTAAAAGAAAAAAGTAGCAGTACATTGTAAAAGAATAATACTGGTGTTGCCAATTTGAAGAAAAAAAGAGCTGATCAATTAATGCTTCAAACGATTCCTGTCAAGGCTGTCGTGAATTATGGGTTCATAGGACAAAAAATGGCCAAGAATCTGAAGTGAATCTTGATTATTGGAGTCAGTATTGAATTGCATTATACTTTTGGCAGTTTGACTGAGGTGTAATTTCAAACCCAAGAGCCAATGACTAGGCCAAACTTTCCTGTTCTCGTAATCTCTCCCTTCTACATTATCTCTCTCTTCCACTCTCTCAGTCACTCTCTTTCTTTCCCTTCTCTCTCTTCTCTTTTACTCTCTTTCTCTCTCCTGCTTTCCCTTTCTTTCTCAAACATGCTCTTTCTTTCTGTCTTTCTTTCTCAAACATACTCTTTCTGTCTGTCTTTCTTTCTCAAACATGCTCTTTCTTTCTGTCTTTCTATCTCAAACATGCTCTTTCTTTCTGTCTTTCTTTCTCAAACATACTTTCTTTCTGTCTTTCTCAAACATGCTCCTTCTTTCTGTCTTTCTTTCTCAAACTTGCTCTTTCTTTCTGTCTTTCTTTCTCAAACATGCTCTTTCTTTCTGTCTTTCTCAAACATGCTCTTTCTTTCTGTCTTTCTTTCTCAAACATGCTCTTTCTTTCTGTCTTTCTCAAACATGCTCCTTCTTTCTGTCTTTCTTTCTCAAACTTGCTCTTTCTTTCTGTCTTTCTTTCTCAAACATGCTCTTTCTTTCTGTCTTTCTTTCTCAAACATGCTCTTTCTTTCTGTCTTTCTTTTTTTATTTATGTGTTTTATTAATTTTTCAATCACATAAGATTACAATATTTACAAGTTATTGGTTATAATTTGATAATGATTATGCAGGAATTATAAAAGTAATAATAACAATTTTTCTTATTTTGAGTAACTTTTAAAAATCTGAGCTGCATGGCCCCTTCTCCGACTTTTCTCACTCTTGCTCTCTTTCTGTCATCCTGTATTTCATTTGATCATTAGTTTAATTTGCTGGTTTCAGTGATTTTTTATTGAAAGAAGTGATCTTGTTGTTTAATGACTGTATTCTTGAAGGTTAATGAGACTATAACGTATATTAATAGTCAGTCCTGCAGTTAGCTTGGTTTGGAGTCAATATGAAATGTATACTGTGCACTTTGGCATTGTGACTTGCAGACTCAAAAATGAATGACTAGCATTTTCCCACTCAGGTTCTCTTTCTCTTTCTCTCCCCTAGTCCCTAAAACATGTCTGTCTCTCACTCTTTCCCTATTTTTCTGTTTTATCTCCTTCTTTTTCACCCCTCCCCTCTTTCCCTCCCCCCCCCCCCTTTCTTTCCCTTTTTCCCCCCTTTTCTCCATCTCTCTTTCATTAAACTGCTTTCGCTGGTTTCAGTTACCCATTAATATGAAATAAATGATTTTATTAATGCCTCTTTCTTGAAGTGTCGTGTAAGATGCATTTCCCTTTTAGTTATTATTCTTAATTTTTCTCTCATTGCTACATCATTATATCCATCTCTTTCAGTCATGTTTAAACAGTTTTGAAAACTTCATTCGATATATAACTGTCTGAGACATAGTTTCCATACATATATATTTCATGAGGATGAAGATAATATCTTAATCACTTTTCTTTTGAGGAGTGCTCTTGAGCAGTAATTGGTTTGGATTTTGGCCATTATGGCTTGTCTACTATCAAAAATTTCCTTCCTGTAGATAATGAGAATTAGATGGTTATGATTTTGATTTGTTGTGAAGTAGAAATGATGCATACATTTCAATCTCTGTAAAGCCTCATTCAGATACCCACCAGCTAACCTTCGCAGCGAACCCCAATAATTTTCTTTTATTGTTCACATACATGAACACTGTATGCTGCGATAGCGAGTTGGCTCAGTTGGTAAAGCATCTGCCTGTCGAACCAAAGATCGTGGGTTCAAGTCCAACCCAGGCGGATTACTGAAGCCTGCGTTTTGTGTTGTGTTGTACGTGCTCCTCCCCTGTTTCATAGACGCAGGCTATGTTACAGTGGGAAACACTCCATCCCTCGGATGGGACGTTAAATGGAGGAGAATCACCACCTTGGCACGTTAAGAAGCCACTGTACTATTTGTGTAAGAGTACTAGGGAGAAACCCCGGTGTAGTGGTCCACCTGCACACCCCCAATCTGTTATATCAGGAGGGGAGGCCCAAGGGTTACCGTGATTCAGTTCACTTTTCGCCTCCCAGGCACAGGGACGCCAAACAAATAATAATAATAATAATAATAATAATAATAATGATAAACCATGCCACTTATAATAATGAGATGAGCATTAACACATCATGCTCAAATTTTTATATGTTCCATTATCTTATGCAATATATTTTTATTCTGTAATTGAACAGTTGCACCTATTAATTGCACATACATTTTCGGTGACTTTTTGTTTTTTTATAATAAGCCAGTTCAAATGGCAATACATTGTTAAGCATTACACCGATATTTTGTAATTTCCGAGAGGATATCCAGACACTATGGATAGTATAATGTAAGTTGATATATTTTCAGCATTGTACATTGTAGTAAGCTGTACAATATGCATGGATGTACATGTATGCAGTCCCACATGCCATAAGAAAAACATTTGAATGAAATTAACCCATAGAGGTACAGTGTCACCTTTAGGAGACACTTTTGCAGTATCTGTTGGTCCAGAATGTTGGGCAGTACATATCATACATGAGCAGAAAGGGAAAAATGCACTGACAAATTTGAGCCCACCCATTGCTATATGGTGTGGCGTTCTCGAATTAGAGCAGTTTAAGTGCAACTAATCATTAAACTCTTTAATGATGTGTTAATGCTCATCTCATTATTATAAGTGGCATGGTTTATCATTATTATTATTATTAATTATTATTATTATTATTATTATTATTATTATTATTATTATTATTATTATTATTATTATTATTATTATTATTATTATTATTGTTATTATTATTATTATTATTATTACTATTATTATTATTATTATTATTATTATTATTATTATTATTATTACTATTATTATTATTATTATTATTATTATTATTATTACTATTATTATTATTATTATTATTATTATTATTATTATTATTATTATTACTATTATTATTATTATTATTATTATTATTATTATTATTATTATTATTATTATTATTATTATTATTATTATTATTATTATTATTATTATTATTGGCAATGCAGTGATTAATATATAATCACTATTTCTGTGTTCAAATTGGCAATTTCTTATTCAGTTTTACAATTATATTTCATTTTGGTTTATGTTATATCCATATTTATTTTTTTCAAGCTATGTAAACGTGGAAAAAAATAATTTGTATTGCCAATTTGAGGATTGAAGATGATTAATTTAGACCTCAAGAAAGCTCTGTACTGCTATGGGTTAAAAGCAACAGCACATGCGAATAGGACTGTTAATAGAATTTGTTGTACAATGGACATGTGATTAGCTTAATGTACTACAGTACCTGTTGCTTGGTTAGGCTTGTAATGGCAATAAGCATTGGACTTTAGGGATGAAATAAAATAGGGATTAAAGTCCAAATAGGTACAAACAGTTACACAGAAAACTAAAACAATGCATGCACAGGAAATGGATGTCAACTGTGAGATATTGCAGGACTTGACTCAAATGGGCGTCCGGGACAAATCCCCCCCCCCCCCCCCCCCCCCCAAAAAAAAAAAAAAAAAAAAAAAAAAAAAAATTAGGTCCACACCTCCCAAAACCTCCCAAATTGAAAAAAATAATAAAAATAATAATAATACAATACATATAATAATGCAATATATGTGCAAACAGTGAAACAGATCCTGAAATTTTGATCTGGACCCCCTGCCAAAAAAGTTGGTGAAGGAGCTAGCCCTTTATTGCATTCAGTCTTTCAGAATCTCATGTCAATGCATGTATGCATTTAAAAATAAATGTAAAGCACAGTGTACTGTCTTGTACATACATACATTGTATGCAGGGTTCTCACTAGAAAAAAATCCACACACGGTTCCCACTCTGCACAAAGCGCGGAAGTTTTGGAAGTTTTATGGAATAACACCTGAAGTTAGGTGTGGCGGCAGTATATGCTATAGTAAAAGGATGAAAAATACTTCTTGGTAAGCAAGAGTTGTCTACATGTACTAATGGCATAAAAGTAAAAATACATTGCCAAAAAGTAAAACAATCTCTGACATTTATCAATATTGTTAGGAATATATACTCCAATATTTTTTTACCCTTGTTGCCACGCATGGTGCAGCAATTTCACACATGGTTCTTCTTTGTCTGAAACCCTTTACGCTTGGTATTGGAACCATGGGTGTTATGTACTGGTGAGAACCATGATTGTATGTACATAGCAAAACTAGGCCAACTATTCATTGAGCTTAATATGCTTTCCCTGTCAACTGTAATTATCAGCTTTAATTGTCTTTTCAGAGCCACCGTGTTTTAAATAGTGCAAAGTGCATGTATATGTGTAAATATGGTCAGGTAATGGTTGACTTGCAGGGTATCCAACCTTGAAATGCAACGAATGAAGAGGAAGTCCAGTTGTTGTATAGTGTACAAGGCAGACTCTGTTTTTACATTACATACCTTACTTTATTCTGGGGTTTGGAAAGTCTTCACTATAATGGTGAAAAGCTACAAAACTGAAAATCCATCACAGAAAATTAGTATTTGCATTTCACGCAGCTGCCCATAGCTGTTTTCTTTACACGATCAAACTGCAGATGATTCTAAATTACACATGTACTTTGTAATTTTGTAGTACCAAAAACACAGAACCAAATGGTGCATATGTTGTAAATTCATTAATAAATTTGATTATTGTTTGTAATGTATGTACATGTACATGTATAACTCATTTTAATCATAGTTTCTCTTTTTTAATCAATATTTTAAATTTATTACAATGTAGGTTCATATTTCATAACGTACATGTAGCTGAGTAAATACTGCCGTAATGATTATGATTGAAAATATTAAGCTCTTTCTGTGTATATACATGTACACATACATTTAACGTGTGAGTGCATGTACATGCAGAACTTAGGGAAGGTTTGGTGAAATGATATTACCCTGACTTTTTAAAAGCCAGTGTTAATCTTTGACTATTAGTACCAGTGAGGGTGTTTATTTTAACACCAGCCATGACCTCAAGCTAATAGAGGGATAAGGTTTTTATTTGAATGGTGTGCAGTAATTTACGTGTGCAGGAAATGATTAATTACAACCCTAAACGATGTAATTAGTATTCATTCCCAATTAGAGGAGATTACAGACAATTTATTCATACATGTATGATCAGTCCATGCACGAGACAGGGTGTTGGTGTTCAAAAGTTTGGCTGTGCTCAACTTTTAATGCAAGTATTAAGAGATTATTAGTTAATTTGTTGGATATTTGATGGATTTTAATGATAGGCAAATATAGATTTTGAGGAGTATGTTTTTGTTTTGTTCTTTATTTGGAATTCTTTTACAGAATGAAAAATTCACTGTGTTGGTGTTTGGAATCCAGCAAGGCTTTACCTTGAAAAATGCAGGATAGGATTTGCATTTTGGATTTTTTAAAGGAAGGAAATAGCACTTCCTAAACATACACTATATTCTTGACTTCCTGGAATTTTGAGATACCATAATCACAAAGTCCTGCTGCATACACATTGTGTGTACAGGCTTTTACTAAACACTCGGGTCGCGCCGCGCTGGGTATGGGGCGCCAAGTGTTAACTAAGTTATTTGGTCCAAAACTGCACAGTTTAGAGTCAAAAGTTCACTCTACACTTTATTTCTTTATAGGATTCACGAACAGTGAACCATTTTGTTACAAAATGAAATGCAACAGACGATTTAGCAACAAAAACCTTCCGCCAATATGAATAAACAGACAGGATTTATGATTATGATCTCTCATTAAGCCTGCTATATTCACTTCGCCCGGGCATTGACTTTGTTTCGTTACAAACACTATGTGCACAGGCAGAGGGTGGGAGGATCAGTTTACCAGAATTTGCTTGTGGGCGTAGCTACATGTACATGTATGAGGGCTTTGGTTTTACTGTACACTGCACTGTAGTTTTGGGCCGAATAACCTACATGTAGCTAGTTAACACTTGGCGTCCCATACCCAGCGAGCCGCGACCCAGGTGTTTTCCAGCGCGACGCGACCCAAGTGTTTAGTAAAAGCCTGTGTACATGTACATGTAAGTGTTAACCAGTAGCTGCACTAAATACATGTTTGTTGGAATACAAAATACAGTGTGTACAGTAATGTACTGCTACTAAGCACTGCTTCCCATTTCAGCAAAAGTGTTTGTTTTATACATTTTTATACATGTGATTTGTTGTATTTTGTTTTGTTTGTTTTGCCTTTGTTTTTGTTCTTGTTTGCACGTATGCAGTACATGCAAGTGATACAGCTCACGTCAATTGTCACAACATTAACAGCTTGTCTACAATGTATACAATGTATTTTCTTTACCGGAGGAAATACTGAAGCCTCCGAAAGATTGGTTGTGGTCTATTCTGGTATTTCCTGCCATTGATCTTGTTATAAGAAGGAAATGACCTCATCATACAGAGACATTATAAAGCCTATCCTTCCTAGACTTTTGGTCATGTAGAGAAAGTGAAGTGCAAAAAAGTGATTAATCCTAGTTATCAAACTGTCAACTGACGTAAAAATCTACAAATCCTATTCATAGTAACTAATAGCTAGGGGTGCTTCTGAATGGCCCCAGTCTTAGTTTAGTGTGATAATTAGAACAGTTCAAAAGTACATGTATATGTAAGGCAAAGGTGGAACTTTTAATTTGCTTGGACAATTGCTGCTACATTATTTGGTTGAAAGATGCGCTTTTCATGAGCAGTTCTTTCGAAACAAAATTTATTCATTGAAATGTAGTACCGGTACATGTACTCCACTTGTAAAACTCACATTTATGAAATCGTTAGAAATTGATATGAAATTCTCTTTAAGGAAATTTCCCTTTGGTTAATGCTTGGAAAATGCAGTTTAAAATACAGTATCCAACAGAAGTGAGCACACCCTTCACAAAATGTTAAAATTCAAATGTAAATTCTTTCATAAATGTACATGTATTACAACTATGATAGAGAAGAACCAAATTCTGTGACTGGTGTATTGATAGGAATGATCTCTTCCATAACAATAATGTGATAGCTTAAGGATTTTGTTTAGATTTGTGGCAACAAAAGTTAAGCACATCCTCAAGGGTGTACTCACTTTTGTTGGATACTGTATTTGGCCTATGTTGTTTTTAATGATGTATTCACTTTCATACTGACTGCCAAGTCCAGTGCACCTCAGAAGGTATTGATACACTGACTTATATGCATCCTTGACTTTATTCAATAATCTTCTTGTAAAAATATTGTTTGCAAGCAGTCACAATGTTTTTCTTGGTCCATATTCAGTAAACGTAGCATTCTTAAGGGGGGTACCCATGATTTTATTAGCAGAAAATCATCTGCCTAAAGTTTTTTTAAAAAGTTGTGTTGCCAAGGAAACTCCCAAATAAGGTAAGAAATCAGGATATTTTTGACCCCTTCAACTTTCCTTAAAATGTATTGTGGGAAGTTTGCATGAATAGCAGCATAATTAAGTGCTCTGTGTTTCCTTTAATTACTTGTTTTCTATTTCCTTTTCCTTCTGCGCATGTGATAATGAAAAAAAGATAAATGAGATTTGGTTTCGCATTCACTTCTCTGAAATCTGAACGCTGTTGAGGAGGTTTAGAGTCCAGTTTAGAAAACTGTGCTTCACTTGTTTGGTTGGTTCAGTCGGTTATCAGTACTGAGCTTGGACTGTACACTCTCTTTGTGATTGGCATACAAGGCATTATTTTACTTATCTGGAATATTTTATCAGTTTGTTGTGAACAAATATCTACAGACATGTATGTTAGTGTTTTCTTACTTTGTGTCATTCTCTTAATGAAATGTTGTGCCTGTTAACCTGGTTGCGAACAGTAAATGGTCCAAAGTCTGAACTTCTGAGTGGATTTGAAAAGAGATACCGGTAGATACATGTATACTTGATAACTTACTTTTGACATGATATTGTTCAACATTTCAGAATTTATTTACATGTGCTCTCATTTTATCGTACTGTGCTTTTTTTTGTTGTCTTCCTTATAGTTTCATGTTGTTCGGTATACATGTACATGCCCCAAACATGTGTAAAATGGTGTGTCTATGTTTAGTTCCTATGGGAAAACGTTAATTTGAACTTGGAATATATTTATTCAGAATACAACAAAGTGATTTCCATCCATTCCAACTTCTTGACGATACTTTCAAAATAGACTTTTGCTTTTTCTTATCCATCATTTCAGATGATGCCTTCCTGTGTAGCAGTGCTCACTCCTCAGCCTTAGACATCCTTCTCCAAGCCGTAGAACAAAACAACGCTCGCCTTCTGGCTCAGGTCAACCCGAACTTGGTAAGGAATAGTATCAGTGAGGGTAAGAAATATTATCAGTGAGGGTAAGGAATAGCATCAGTGAGGGTAAGGAATAGTATCAGTGAGGTTAAGGAATAGCATCAGTGAGGGTAAGAAATAGTATCAGTGAGGGTAAGGAATAGAATCAGTGAGGGTAAGGAATAGTATCAGTGAGGGTAAGGAATAGTATCAGTGAGGGTAAGAAATAGTATCAGTGAGGGTAAGGGATAGCATCAGTGAGGGTAAGAAATAGTATCAGTGAGGGTAAGGGATAGCATCAGTGAGGTTAAGGAATAGTATCAGTGAGGGTAAGAAATAATATCCATGAGGGACAATAATAGTGTCATTGAGGGTTATGGAATACCCCTAGTATCGGTGAGGGCATAAGGAACTATCAGGTCAAATCCTAACTTGGTAAGCAGTAGTATCAGTGAGGGTAAGGAACTATAGGGTCAGTCCTAACTTGGTAAGGAATAGTGTCAGTTAGGGCATCAGGAACTATCGGGTCAATCCTAACGTGAGGAATAGTATCAGTGAGGGCATACGGAACTATTAGGTTATTCCTAACTTGGTTAAAAATAGTATCAGTGAGAGCATAAGGAACTATCAGGTCAATCCTAACTTGGTAAGGAATAGTGTCAGTGAGGGCATAAGGAACTATCCATAATTCATACAAGCTGTACCCATACTTGCCAGCACTGAAGAATGAAAAAGCAGTAGATTTTTTTCGCTACATTACGGGGGCAGAGATGTGGAAGGGGATTAGGGCTGGCAATTTTTTCACAACAGGGGTAGGGGGAGGGTGATAAAGAAATTTTGAGGAAGCTTCATTTAAAATCTTAACCTCCTTCCCCCCCCCCCCCCCCCCATGATAAATAATGATTAGCAGAGCATGTAATTACAATTAAAGTGGTATCAAAAATATTCTGGTGATTGATTAGATTATTGAAAAGCAGAAGTTTCTATTGAAAAGTCAGTAGGTGGTTAAATTCCATGAAAATCTGTAGAGTTTGCAAGTACATGTTTGTGTACCTGTGGAAGTGTCTGACACTTAGCACCATAACTGAGATATTTGGACTGTATCAAAGGTACTACGGGTTAAACTAATGCCAGAACATAAGATGTGTATCGTTTGGTGTAGAAAATAATGACAAGGGTTCTTATTGTTTGACAAATAACCTCCATATAGTTTTCAGTTCTGTAGATCAAGAGTCAATAACAAGCTGGATCTAGACAATTAATAAGCCATTCATGTGAAAATGATCAGTCATTAACATCTTCTAATGACCAGTTTGTGTGCACGAGGAAAAGTAAATACTTATTCACTTGACAGATTTATGTTGTGATTGATGGACAGTATTATCAAACAATTTCAAGAGTTTAGCCATTGTATGTAATCAAATTATACCAAATGCGTCATCAGTTTTAATTTTGTTTCCTCATAATGAAAGTTTTTTTTTTATAATTGCTGTTGTTGTTTGTACATGTATGTTTGTTTGCTGCAGGCAAAAAATAGAGCAAGTTTCTTTTTCAACACAGTAAATGTCATGTGATAGTGCCTTGAATTTCCCAATGTCTCTTAACCTGTTGACTACTGGATTATTTCATTCCCATAGACGTAAAACATGAGCTACGTCGTTTCAGTAGCATCAAGAATCATAAGAACCATTCACATGTATACACAAATTCATTACTTTCATTTTCACTGAATATGAAAGTGCTGATTATGAAATAGATACATGTATAACTTGTGCATTAAAAATGTGATTTTGAAGTTAACTTTCATATTTTCAAAATTGCAATATTGTTCTTCCTCATTTTCAACCTTGTATACAGCTTCAAAAGTGCCCTACCTCCCAACCGACTGCAGCTTCCCATGGAAGTCCAAGGATGTCCAGAGCACCCAACATGTCAGCGGTAAGAGATATCACTCAGTCCAACCTCAAGAACAATCACCACACCTCTCAGTCTCTCCGCTTCACCTCCCCGAAGGCTGACTTGGTCCTTGAGACGACAGAAGAGCAAGCCTTTGGACAGAGTCCCAACATCCGCAGAAACTCTGCCAAAGATGCGTTGATAGCGTTGCTAGAAGGCAATTCAAGTCAAGGGTTTAGTAATGCGGGTGCTTCAAGTAGCAACGGAATGGAAGCGATGGACACAGATCCGCTCTTGAATCAACCGGCGATTCCGATCTCGCGGGAGAGTTTCCAGAGACCGCATGGCCTCCTACGGGCGGAGAGTGACACTGCCCTTTTGAGGCCATCTGTTGCCAGAAGGAAATTTGATGAAAATGAAAACAATCGTTTCTCTGCTAAGAGAAAGAACCCTAGTGCCATAGCCCAGAATGGCAGTAGTGATCTGTCTGTTCGCTCCAGAAGAGACAGTGCCATGTACTGGGAGGATACGGGAGATAGTGAAGATAATGACAATCATGACATCCACAACAAGCTAATGTTCACGTACGACAACTCACCTTCCTCCTCTGCGTATGCAAGAACGTTAGATTCCTCCACGGAGGAAATCACGCCTTCGAAGAGTACCACTTCACTTTTGTCGGAACGTGATACAAGCAACAGGCTTGATCCAGGCTATAGGACTAAGGATACAAAAAACGGAAATTCCCTGAATTCAAGCCACCAATCTCTCCATTCCAGCAACGAACAACTTCTCTTCTCTGAGGAGGAGGAGGACCAGTTTGGATTCCTTGGCGAAATTGCCCGTAGAGGGCGCCAGTCGAAACCTCATCACCGGCGAAGCAGCGAGGAGCTCTGTGCAGCGACGCCCTCCCCTCCTCCAGTTCAGCACAAGTATAGGAGACATGCCCGATCGATGTCGGATCAAATTAGCAATGTTAGAGGTGGAGGGTTAGAACAGCTGCGCAGAGATTCAGTTCCTGAAGGGAAGGTGTATAATGGGAAGAGATTGAAGGATGAGGCCTTCTCGTCATCTCTTCCTTCTGATCCTCTCACTGCAAGACGGGTTTCAGATGTTGGTGAGTTTAAAGAGAATCCTTCAATCTTCGTTGTATTTCAACAAGTCACAACTCATGTAGCCTTCTTAAATGATTTTTTAAATATTGTTTGCAAGCATTTATGTGTCCTGTCTGTGTCATTTGTGTGCCTTAACCTCTTGACTACTAGAATTGGATGAAGCTTTTTAAGCCTATAGGAATGAATAAATTCAGTAGTCATTGAGTTGATCCATTGACTATATTTTTTTTATGTAAGAGAAAGCTGTGTTTAATTGAATATTTAAGAGATAAATGTATGAATCCGAAAATATGCCTACAATCAATCATGACTAAGATTGCAAACAATGCCAATAATTTTGAAATACTGGGTACCTTGATGCTTTGCGAATTTCTTTTTTCTTTCATGGCAGCTCATAAGATTTTATTTTGAAATAAACAATGAGGCTTTCTTGAAGGCAAGATTGTATTCATGCTTTTTCCAGAGATTGTCTTAGTGTTCCCAATCTCTTTTTGGACCTTCCAGAGCTCAACTGTTCCCTGCTGTGCACTATGAAGGTGGAATATTTCGCTGTGTGGAAATTTTCAATCATTTCGCGTGGCAAAACACTTTTGCGAAAATAAAACTGCACAAAATATTTTGTTTATTTTGCTTGTGAAAAACGGTTATCCTGACTGACTGTGCAAAATTAGAAATGCGCAAAATTAGAAATGCGCAATTGTGTTTAACTCGGCTGAGCGCGAAAAAATAATCGCGCAAAAATTTCCACTTTTACAGTATACACCATGTATTATTATTATACCTTGGTATTCTTGTTGTTTAGGGAGTGCATCACCAGCATGTGATGGATACTTCCCCCAACCCAGCCAGGGAGAATCTCTTTTCACATTCCTCTCATCTCAAGACTTTGCAACATGTCCAGAAGTCGATAAGGTATTTCTGAGCAAATTTTTAAAATCTGAGCTGCATGGCCCTACATGCTATCAGTGTATGTAAATATAAAGCCCTGATAATGCACTTCAAAGGTGGCATCTTGTGCTTCTCGAAAGTGAAAACGTACAAGTGACCTGAAATGCCAGACCTTTTTTTAACCCATGGACTGCTGTGTTGGACAAAAGCATATTACCCAGGTTGGTTTTGCAAATGGCAGTGATATATACCTTGATAATAACCTCTTATATTTCAAAACCTTTACATTCCTGGCTGCTTATTTATCCTTCTGAACATCTTTTAAACAACACAGACATCAAAATTCAACAATTTATTAAATTAATCCTCCACAAACTTAAACTGGATCCCTTAAACATACAGGGCAAATGTCTTTTGGTGATCGGTACACTGTAATCATCAAGTTTGGATTTTACATCCTCTTTTCCTACCCCAGGAGAATGCTCACTTCTGCATCTCAGAGGCCATCATCGCTGCCGTCGAGCAGATCAAATGCCGACAGCTGACGCGACAGACGCCCTCTGATCACGAATCGGACGGGTCGGACGAGGAGATCCAGAGGCTCAAACAGAGGATCCGACTCAGACGAACGGAGAAGAGGGAACGCAGGATGCAGCCAGAACAGGATATGAGTCCGCCTGGTCAGTCACGTTCTAATACCAAAATATATAGATGATATCGTGTACAAGCAAAATGTTGGAGATAAACTTAGATACACTTAGATACAAAATTGCTCTAGCATTTTCTTTCTCACACTGTAATATGCACTTTTATTAATTATAACATGTGCACATGCATAAGATAATTTACCATAATATATTTGAATCAGTTTTATGATTCTTTTAACGCATTAACTCCAAACCATTTGATTTATTAAATCATAAGACCTCCATTCAAGTACATGTATTCCATAAGTTATGAAGTTTTTAAAAAAATGAATGATTAAAATGATTTAACTTACATTTCTATTAATATGTAAATGTAGATTATATTTCACAGGCTTGTGTATGTTAGTAATATATCATTCTAGTTTTTTTTTTTTGTGAGAGATGGCATACATTAATCCTTGATTTTATTTCTTGTTTCTTTCACATTTTCAATCCTATATATATTTCATTTCATCCCTTTTTTCTATTTCTTTCTGCTCTGTTGTCAATATACTCTTTACATGTACCTTAATTTGTGTTTTATCTCTGTTACAATGTGCGAAATTTCCTTACATTCTCCATCTGTCTGCCAATTTCATCTGTCTCTTTTGCTTGTGAATGTACCCATTCTCTGTGCGCATGCCATGCTTTCCTGTCCTGTACATGTACATGTTATGTAGATTGTGAAATATGGAGTCCCGAGCATGATGAAGAGGAGTCGCAGCAATACTTGTCCGATTCAGGTGCGTTCAGTGCACACCGTTATCAGTTTCTTCCAAAATGGTGTTTTCTGAATGTGCATACAAGGATGAATTACATGCATGAGCCGTTGATCCTGTTAATGTTGTCCATTGTTTTGTTTTCTTCTGATTGCTTGAAGAAGAAGATTAACATGCTTCTGGTTTGGATTTTTAAGTCCTATCTGACTGATTTGGAATTTCAGATTAATGCCTAACAAAAAAGGAATAATACATGTAACACTTTAATTTCATTTATTTTATCCTTGGACCTTTTTTTCCTGAGACGGCAGTTAAATTGTATATTTGCATTAACGTTAACAACAACTGTAATTCTCACACTATAAATTGTTCCAAAATCAATCTTCTGGTATTCATGTGGAAAAAGTATTGGGCATATTGATATTGCCAATCCCATCTCACCAAATTATACTCACATGTGTATGTATGAGTCTTCAGCAACAACTGTCTGGACTTGATGGAATCACAACACTAGTATCCAATACCTCTTCCACATAATCTTCTGGAGACTGTTTAGGGATTGATTAATAGTATCGCTGTTATTTATAGTTAAGTGGAGTGGGCTTTTAGCCAATGTTTTAAGTGGGAGCTGAGTCAGAGCCAACCCTACTCCTTTACAGTATTAACCTGTTTAATACTAAGCCCGAGAGTCGATTGAAAATGTGTGTTATACCAAAATCAAATTGTATCCAATGGGGTAAACTATCCTTCTCCTCCTCTTCCTTCATTTTTGTTTTTCCTTTCTTCCCATTGCAGAGGAGTCTATGGAGGAAGCAGAAGACTTTGTGGTGACGGATTCCTCGCTGGATACCAATCTGGTTGCTATGCAGACTAAAGGCTTGACTGCATCACTTGGGTCACTCTATTCAGGTGTGTTCAGGGGAACGTTTCATGAAGAGTTTTGTCGGTGAAAATCACTGACAAATGTTATAAGCTACTGAAAATCCTCGCATCTGATTGGCTGAAAGCAAATTAGTCAGTGAAAATCACCGACAAAACTCTTCATGAAACGGTCCCCATATCACATGAAATATTCCTTTGTAATATATAATGCACCACGCAATACCCCCGGGGTACCATTGTACACGGGGTACCACATTGCGTATCGCCATCTTGTGTCCATCAAAATACTTCTTTTATGATGAAATATGAAGACAAATATCTTAAAGACATTGGTTAACATTGTTATGATTTTTAAAAAATCTTGTTTTGTTACTTGAAAATGGGATAAACATAAGGGTCATGGTGTAAAAATACCAGTCTGAAAGTTTCAAAGTATAATATCCACAGGAAGTATTTTCAAATATCAAAAATGTGAACCAATGTTTGAAAAATATACTAGGGTATGACTCACCTTACCGTACTGTGTGTATTGGCATATCATGCTGCGGGAGGCACATAACGACATTTTCAAATTCAAGCAAAGTGGTCCTCTTAGTGATTGTCTCGTGAGACGAAGGATAATAAAATCGCCGTTTGCGTCTAACCTAAACTTTTTTATTCCAAATTATGGTTGGTTTCAGGGTTTCTGAGTACAAATACAAGTACTCATACAGATGTTTCATCCTAGTTTAAGAATTTTTAAAATCAGCTACTCACAAAGTTAGCCAATGCCTTTAAGTTTATTAAAATCTTCTTGCATGAAACTCTTTAACCCATGTGTGACAGAGGTCCACATTTTGTGGTTTGGCCTAATATTTTTTGATGCAATGCTCTAAAAATCATACCAAATACATGAGCAGAAAGAGCAAAAAATTCTACAAAAACTGTGCCCATTTTGGTTGCATCAATATTTGTTGTTTGATGCTGAAAACTTTTAAAAGGAAAATAAGCATTAAAATCCTTAAATTGGCAATGTGATAGAAAGTTTAAAATCACCATTTTCCCTTGCAAATTGCAAAGAAACTTCAATTAAACATTCTAACTAAAAAACTTTGCTTTGCATTCAACCAGATGCTGACCTCAAGAGGGCCAACAAGATGCATCCGATAGAGACGGTCATACCCCTGGGCAAGATAGAACCGACTGCCAACCAGCTCTCAGCAGAATCCATAGCACTCTCGCTCATCAAGAAGTTCTCCTTCCGCCAGCTTCCAGCTGCATCCGAGCTGGAGTGGCTGGTCTCAGAGAAAGATGCTCCTCAACAGGTATGAAATATGAAATACTTGTATGAAATACAAAATATGATATGAAATCTTTACCAGTCGAACAAATCAAACGTAGTTTGAAGACATATCTATTCTGAGACCTTGTGTCCTTATTGAACTTGAACTTACACTGTCACTGCCTGGTAGTGTAAATATATTTTCACTCCACTGCTGACCCGGGGATGACATCTCAAAGTACTCTTTATCCAGGGGAAAAGGTGTTATATACAGTAGATATCAACCATTATAACCATTATGAAAAACTTTTATGGTTACTTGGAGAATCGTGTAATGGGCACAAATACTTAGCTGTTGTCTTCAACATTGCATTTTACAAAATATCAAGATATTCAACCTGTTTAGACAAACATGGTTAGGGTATGCTACTGTTCGTCAAATACATTGAATAATATTCCATGGAAGAACACATTCCCTAATCTCATCTAGGTGTTTTCTTATATTTTTTTGTTCTAGTTATTTGTTCTGGTAATTGAATTTGAATAATTATGTGTTTGCTGGCCTTTGAAATCTGTATTTCATTTATTTCTTGTCATTGACAGTACTACTCTACATTACTATGCAAATCATATCTTTTATCTCTTATCTTCAGTCATGGAGGTATTTTTGTTTCCGTCTTTACGTAATATATTTCACTCTTTCCCTCTCTCTTTCTATTTTCTTCTGTTATTACATATGCATGTCCTTTTTGTTAAGAAAGCAAAAGAAAAAGAAAAATTAAAGTGATAAATCATTAGAAATTAGAATTCTTTGCATGCATCGCTTTGCTTTTTAATTCCTCGTTCTAGAAAAAAATTAAGATAAAATTTAAATCTCCTCTTGACAGCTCCAGTTTGCTATAAACAAGGATACTGTTTCATATCATGTCATCAATTAAAACTGCTAGAGATCTCTTACAGAGTTATTCATCTCTTTTTCAAATTGCTCAAAATCTTACCACTGTATGGGCCATTGTTCACATGTAGGCTTATATTAAAGTGTATGTACTTTTATGTTTAGTATGTGTCTACATGTATGTGTAATGTCTCAGAGAAGTTTGTAGCATACATGTGTGTGTATTAATAGAGGAGATTACTAGAAAACCCTTTTTTTTTCTACGTGACCTGAACAAGATCTTTCATCCACAATGAATCTAAAATATGTGCAGGTACTTTTCTCACTCAAAACAGGGCTCCACATTATACCTTTTAATAGGGGTCCGGAAGCGTAGGGTCTTTATGGATTTAGCATTTTTAACATTCTGAAATCTTAAGGGTCCAGTGCTCAGTTTAGGGGACCCATGAGTCCCAGGAGCCAATTGATGCTGAGCCCTGCTCAAGAGCTTCTTATTTCAGCCAGGCAAAGTCCATAGTCAGACAGCATGTGCATTCCTTCATGTACTTTTTACAAAGAGACTGGCCATTTTCTGACAATGTTTCATCTTTGCCTTTCTAGCTGTTGCCTTTGCCCAAGTCAGTACCCATATCTCCCGACGATGGAGAGAACGCTGACCTGTACAAAAATGTGAGTCAAGTATTGTGATTTTGTGTACATTTGTTTGTCCAAGGTACATGCATCTTAACCCGTTGAGCACAATTTGATTGCAGTATAACTTGCATTTCCCAAAGACCCCAGCCCGAATTGTCATGGGCTTAGTGTTCAACAGGTTAGAGTGTGAAACAAACTGTATCTGCTCAACCATGATATCAAAGCCCTCATGTTGCTGAATCACTTAACCTTAAGTGAAACAAAGGAAAACTTCCTTTTATGGAACTCGAGACCTACATGTATTTAATTCCCAAACTAGATGAGAATTTCTGGATAGTACTCGCCCAAGGTTCTTCTCCCATTATCACAGAACATACCCCCTCTCCTTCACCCCCCCCCCCAAAAAAGGAAAAAAAAAATCCTTGAAATAGCCAACACACAGTAACATCATGTTGTATTGAATGGCTGCCTCTTCCTATAAAAATATATCATAGATTAATGCTGGCGTACATCTTTCTTTTTTTTATCTATCATGCCTATACATGAAGATGGACGCACTGACTGATTTCTAACCTGTAGCATATAATGAAAATGCTAACAAGCTCAAATTTTGTTTAAATATTGTGACATATTTGTAGAAAACAAGCAATAGCAGGAAATCATTAGCAAAGCTACAGATGTGACTTTGCTTTACTTTTAAACGCCTTTCCTAACCCTAGTCTCATAACATTATAGTTTCCATCTATTTAAAGGAGAATGCAAACTTGACATCAGTGTGCTTCCAGTGAATAAAGAAGAACAAGTAGAATAAACAGTGAAAGTTTGAGGAAAATTGGACGATCTGTTCAAGAGCTATAAACTTTGAAAGTTTAAGTTAATCCTTATTATGGGGATCCTTGAATTGGCAACTTTGCCAATTCAAGGATCCTGACTTGATACCTGACTTGAAATTTCATATAAATCAATTTTTTGAAAAATTGTGTACAAAATGAATTGAGAGTTGTCCACGATGACATCACAGATGCTGGCAAAGTTGCCAACTCAAGGATTCCCAAAATAGGGATTTACTGAAACTTTGCCAGCATCTGTGATGTCATCGTGGACAACTCTCAATTAATTTTGTACACAGAATTTAACGTTTTTTTTATTTCCAAGCAAAAATAAAAATTCTTTTGATTTATTGCTTGAGTATGACATGGCTATATCAATTCTGCAAGCATTTTGGGAAGAATTATGTTGATACCTGACTTGAAATTTCATATAAATCAATTTTTTGAAAAATTGTGTACGAAATGAATTGAGAGTTGTCCACGATGACATCACAGATGCTGGCAAAGTTGCCAACTCAAGGATTCCCATAATAGGGATTTACTGAAACTTCAAAATTCGTAACTCTTGAACAGATTGTCCAATTTTCCTCAATCTTTCACTGTTTAACTCTTCTTGGTCGTCTTTATTCACTAAGAGCACACTGATGCCTGGGTTGCATTCTCCTTTTAATTCTTATAGTAATCATTTTCATGTTTAACGAGTGTGTTGTCTGTTCTGAAATGCTTTTTAGTAATGCTTTCATTTATGTCTTTTAAATGTATTTCACGTGAGGGTGAAAAACACTAATGATATATCATATAGAGCTACACTCTATGTCATTGCAGACTGACAACTTTTAAACGATGCAATGCAGTGCTGTGCGAATACTTTGTTTACCGATTTAATTATTCTTGTGATTATTTTTTCCCCTTATATCTTGCATAGATGCGTCTCCGTGGAAACCTTGAATGGGCCCCGCCCAGGCCACAGATTGTCTTCAGTATTCATCCACCTCCCAAGTGAGTGTATGACATCATTGAGTATAGGCCACACCCATAAAGCAAGCCAACTTCACCCTATACCATCTGACAGAAAATAAATTTCAGTTTAATGATAGTTTAAGCTCCTCTTCTTCTTCTCCTTCTTCTTCTTCTAAAAGAAATTTCAGTTCAATGATGGTTTAAGTTCCTCTTCTTTTCCTTCTTCTGCTTCTCCTTCTAAAAGAAATTTCAGTTTAGTGATAGTTAAAGCTCTTCTTGTTCTTCTCCTTTCAGAATTTTTTGTTCAATGTTGGTTTAAGCTCTTCTTCTTCTTCTTCTTCTTCTTCTTCTTCTCCTTGTAAAAGAAATTTTATTTCTGTGATAGTTTAAGCTCCTTTTCTTCTTCTTTTAAAAAAAAAATCAGTTCAGTGATGGTTTAAGCTGCTCTTGTTCTTCTCCTTTCAGAATTTTTTGTTCAATGTCGGTTGAAGGTCCTCTTCTTCTTCTTCTTCTTCTCCTTGTCAAAGAAATTTTATTTCAATGATAGTTTAAGTCCTCTTCTTCTTCTTCTTCTTAAAAAAAAAATTCAGTTCAGTGATAGTTTATGCTCTTCTTGTTCTCCTTTCAGAAATTTTTGTTAAATGTTGGTTGAAGCTCCTCTTCTTCTTCTCTTTCTTCTTCTTTAAAAAAAAAATTCAGTTCAATGATAGTTTAAGCTCCTCTTCTTTTTCTTCTTCTAAAAGAGGTCAAATGGGCAGGGTAGGATGTGCTAATGTTGGTAATACTGAGAGATGAAACAGAGAGAGAAGTGTTGCTTAGTGCTAACCCTTTGACTACAGAATTCTGTTATACCCAAAGTCTTAATACAGGTCTAAGTCATCCACTTCAAGTAGCCAGTGGGTAAATTTTGTTCAGAGAGCTATAAAGTCTTTGGTACAAAATATAGACAACTTACTTCCTTGTTTGAAGACACTCACATAATCATAATCATAATTTTTTTTTACTCTCATTTTTGTTTATTCCTCATTGTGCTTCTAATGACTTTCTTTGTCTTCTTTTCCTTGGACACGTAGGAGGAAACAGCTTGTTGCGAAGCAGAATTTCCGCTGTGCTGGCTGTGGTATGAAAGCAGAGAGAGGTAAGATGCACTGTTTGGAGCCAGAAGGGTGTTAACTCATTGACTTTAACGCAGATTTTTTGCTCTTCCGGCTCTGATCAGACAACCTGTTCTGTAATGGCAAATCTTATCCAAGAATATAAATGTTTGCTGTATTTTTGAATGATGTGCATGTACATTGTAACTATGTGGTTTTTTTTTCCTGTAGTAGATACAGGTGCATACAGTGTGAAGGTTGTTTCTGCAGAAGATGTGGAAAGCGTTGAAACACGGTTTTAAGACCGGAATTTTTACTCGGAAGGAATACTTCCTTTGTTCTTTTCTCATGCTGCATCAGGAGTCGCCCATCTTTCATCTGCCATTGTTGCATGAGTACTCTGCCATGGGAACCATTTTCTTTCACATGAATACTTTCTCCTTTCATCCCCATCAGGTTTCCTGAAGCGGTTGCGCTACTGCGAGTACCTGGGCAAGTACTTCTGCCAGTGCTGCCACACCAATGCGTCCTCCCCCATTCCCAGTCGCATCCTGCGCAAGTGGGACTTCAGCCGCTACCCGGTGTCCAACTTCTCCCTGGAGCTGCTGTCCAAGATACAGAGTGATCCTGTCTTCAATGTGGTGGACATCAATCCTGGCATCTACCGGAGAGTGCGGCAGTTGCAGGCTGTCAAGGTTAGTACGGTCGTCTTGATGGTGATCTCTTGCCTTTATTGCAGAAAGGATAAAGGGATAGAGGTTGATTTGAGACAGGGGTTCAGTCAAGGTTTGGGATGAGGGTAATTTCTGAGTTATCAAATTGTGAATTTAACTACATGTAGTTGTATGACTTGCCCTCAAGCACTTGTTAGAAGGCCTTATGTTGTACAATCCTACAACATGTTTCAATAATTTGATTGCTGTTGGCTGCAGATTCAGCTCAGTTGTAATGTACATATACTTGTAGGGTGCACTATCTTCCTCAGAAAGATTTCTAAGTTGATGTATTACAGTATGCGGTTAAATTTCTGTCATGAACTGCCCAATGTATGTATCATTTTTATTGTTATTATTACATTTTATCCTGTTCACCAGGACTTGCGAAGTCAACTGTTTTACCTCAAAGATTTCCTGAAGACGTGCCGACTGTGTGATAGGTGAATATGACATAACACTGTAGATGTAGTGTTATTCTTGGTAGAATGTTGACCATGTGAATACAGTTAAGAGAGGTCAGTGGCATTACTCACAAAATTTTATTAGCCTTGTGGATACAGTTGAAAATGATTATGGGAAAGAATATACTCATGTTTCTGGAACTAAGGTTTAAGATCTTAAGCATGTTCATCATTTGAATGTCATGCTTTAAGCTAATGAAATCACCTCACCATTATGGTACATGTATATAATTATATTATCAGTATGCTAATTAGATTATCGATGCTAACTTCTCGACGAAGTGAAAAATTATAATTCCAAAACCGAAACTTACTCTTGGTAAGTTTCATTGACTTCATTAAACTAAGACCGTATGAATTATAACTTTCATGAACTTACCTTTCTAAAATTTATATAAAATCTCCTGTAATAAGTCACTATGAAATTCATATTTCCCTATGAATGTAAGCATATGTACATGTACTTTATGAAAGTGATTTATAAGACCCCTTTTACACCAAGCCTTTTACACCAGCGCTTGGTGTAAAAGCTCAAAAATCAAATGCGAGGCCAAATGCGGGGCCAATTTCGGACAAGCTCTTGAGGTAATCTTGGCCGCGGCTCGGCCGAGGCCAGTTTTGGTGTAAACGTGGAGCGGGGCCAAATGCGAGGCCATCTTCCATTTTCAATGACGTCATAAAACCAATATTGTGGACTTACAAACCGGGCGGGCAGGGGTAAAAAAGGCCTTGTCAAATTGTAGAGCGCTCCTACGACGAAACTTTGAAAGGATCTAGATACAGGCCGCGGTGCCGGTGTAAACGCACAAAATTGCAGGTCAGGCCTCAGCTCGGGTCTTAGAGTGGTAGGAGTTACAATGGTGCATGTGAAAGGAAAAGAGTAAATCTGTAAATGCTGTAAATCAGGCAGTTTTACTAGCCAGATGAGATATTACCAGATGTATAATTAATGGCCTTTTTTCAGCATCGCCTGATTATAAAAAGTATTGATCCATGTATCAGTCAATGTTTTTTTGTTTTTTTTTTGTACAATTTTTTCAGTGAAATACAACTTTGTGGATTGAATAATGTAATTTATTTTAATTCCAGAGGCTGGCAGGTCTGTTACATGTAGTGGTTTTATGTGTAGCAGATTATTTCATATATAACTTTATGTATTGATTCAACATTTTTCCAATCATGTATGTTGTGTGGACATAATTAGAAGGTAAGCTAAAGGGCCGCGTGCATCTAAGGCTTCTTTCTATGCACTTACTGTACATGTGTGTATGTGCTTTAGGTCTTTATAACATTGTAAACTGTATTCTCATACATTTACAGTTTGGCTTGCCATGTCCATTTATACAGTGTACCTGGTAGTTGCATGGGATTATGATTTTATTGCATTTTGGGTGTTAAGCATTTTACTTGTCACTATAATTATTAGAATCCCAGTTTCAATCTCTTTTTTTATTAATATATTAATAATTGCATACCGTTGCTTACATGTAATTGTAGAAACTGTATTCTTGTATTGATCTTCATTGTTTCTTTCGTTTTAATTCCTAGATTTACATGCCAAATAGAAAAGACTGTATTACCGCTAACTCTTATTTCAAGTATATGTTGCTTGTCTTGTGAATTGTATTGAATAGGTTTTAAAAATTGTTGAGGATATGTGAAGAATTTGCTACTTAATGGAAACTAAGAATGTTTCGTCTTTTACTTTCATTTATCTAAAATAGAATGTTCTGTTGTTGTTGAAGTAGCCTTTTATTTGAATTCCTCTTTTGTTATCATTTGAAAACAGCTTTTTATTTCAGTAGGACTTTGCATGCAGTTTTTATTGTCATACTGTATGTGTGCAGAAACTAGAGATACAAATTTGGTACAATACATGTGATAATATGACACTTTGAACTAGGCATTGCCTTGCTATGAGTGTCTGTGGATGCATTATTCAATAAGATGCGTAAGAATTGTCAATTTTGGATAATGCATAAGCTAAGATTTATCCAGAAATACTTCTCTTCCTGATGCACCCCCCTTAAATGTGCTATGTTGTTTGAATTTTACTGTGGCTTTTTACAACTTGCTGCTTGTACATATATATATTTGCTTTTACGTATGTATTCATGTACATGTACATAGGCAGCAGAATCAGTATAATCTATTCATTTGATAAAAGTTTTCTGTCATCAGCTAACAAGGAGATCCTTATACAGGAAGTTATTTTCTTACATTAGGGTGTAGGTAGTCTGCAGGCACAGACCCGTAATTGACACTTTATTTAAATGCATAGCATCTTGAAAGAAGCCTTGCAAGACTGCCTACTGGGCGTTGTGGCGTGCGCCTGTAGTCCAGCTAACAGTGGAAGCTGTAAAACCCATTCAGCAGACCCAGGTTCGAGTCTGAGTCACGTCTTTCGGATGGTGATGTGAAAAGGTCATTGTCCCAGACGTAAATAATCATATCTGATTGATACACATCTGTAAAAAAAAAAAAAACAAATTCAACAATTCAGTGAATATAAGCAGCTATAGTATGCAATCCCCATTGACCTTCATTAGTCTCCTACTCAGACCTCTACAACATGTTTTGACAGACCAGGGTTTGTGCCTGCAAACTAGGGTGTAGGCATGAGCTTATAATTTCTTACATGTACATTGTATGTTATAGTGATTTGAATTCTGTTTAACTACTCTCCTTGTGTGCCTGGGAATAAGATGAAAATGAGAAAAAAATAGAGAAAGAAATGCTCTTAAACCCCCTTTTGCTTCCTTTTCAGTTTGAAAGACTTGTATGACAATCAACCAGGCCACTGGATGGGACAGCCTGACCTCTACTCATTAAGTGACCTTATCAATGTACGAAGTGGAGAGATGGAGAAGGCACTAGCTCAACTCGTTCTTGATGGTGTATCCCATGTTAGTCAATGTCAGGTAGGACTTAGTCTCGCAGTTCAGACTATTATTTATAAGTGATCTTATCAATGTACATAAAGGAGAGATGGAGAAAGCGCTAGCTCAACTCGTTCTTGATGGTGTAACCCATGTTGGTCAGTGTTAGGTAGGACTTAGTCTGACAGTTCAGACCTTTACTCATTAAAGGGTAAGTCCACCCTAGAAGTTTCACTGTTTCAATAAAAGGAGTTAAATTTGAACAGCATTTTTAAAAAGAAATGAGCAAAATCGGTCAAAGAATAAGAAAAATTCCACTCATTTACATTTTCTAGTAAATTACTCTCGGCTCTGCAAATTGGCAACACTGATGACATCATATGCAAGCAGCTCTCCATTCACTTTGTACATGATATTTCACATTTTCTCAATTTTGATGATGTTTGAAGGTTTGCATGGTGGTACGGATATTCGTAGAAAGGGTTTACAGTTCACCATGTGGTAAGTCCTAAGGGACTATAGATAAAGTGGATAGAGATGGAGGTGAAATAAAGAGGCGAGAAAGTAGAAAAGTTGGAGGGCAGAGTATCTTTCGAAAACTGGGTGAAGTCCTAAAAAGGACTGGAAACCAGAAGAGGTGAGAGGACTGAGTTGGTGAAGAGATGAGGAGGCTTGAGTCGGCTTGAGTCGGCGAGAAGTAGAAGGCTTGAGGAGAGAAGAGGAGAGTCTTCTCTCCTCAAGCCTTCTACTTCTCGCCGACTCAAGCCGACTCAAGCCTCCTCATCTCTTCACCAACTCAGTCCTCTCACCTCTTCTGGTTTACAGTCCTTTTTAGGACTTCACCCAGTTTTCGAAAGATACTCTGCCCTCCAACTTTTCTACTTTCTCGCCTCTCTATTTCACCTCCATCTCTATCCACTTTATCTATAGTCCCTTAGGACTTACCACATGGTGAACCGTAAACCCTTTCTACGAATTTCTCAATTTTCTTGGAAGTGACACATTTTCTCACCCCATAGTCAAAGTATGTTATGTAAAAAGCAATTCTTCTGAACATACATGGACTATGGGGGTTAAAAAATGTGTCACTTCCAAGAAAATTGAGAAATGTGAAATTTCATGTACAAAGTGAATGGAGAGCTGCTCGCATATGATGTCATCAGTGTTGCCCATTTGCAGAGCTGAGAGTAATTTACTAGAAATTGTAAATGAGTGTAATTTTCTTATTCTTTGACCGATTTTGCTCATTTCTTTTTTAAAATGCTGTTCAAATTTATCTCCTTCTATTGAAACAGTGAAAATTCTAGGGTGGACTTTCCCTTTAAGAGGTCTTATCAATACGTAATTAACAAATTGAAGTGCAGTGTACCAATTGTTTTTGTCATACATCCAGTATGCACTCAATAGGAACCCATAATATATGAAAAGTGAAATTTAGAAAACCTAAAAAAATGCCATCGTGCAATAATATTTGTTATTATATATTCAAGTTCAACATGTCAAAATCCCTGAGAAAATGCCAATTTCTCATTCAGGAGACTGATAATATGTGAAAAATTATTGACTACTGTATTTTCCATTTTGTTAAATGTAATCTTGAAGTTGTTTAAAACCCATGTTCTTCTCTCTATGTTTTTGTATTGCAGCTGTGTCAAGCCAAAGGCTTTGTATGTGAATTGTGCAATAAAGATGAAATCATCTTTCCATTCCAACTCAACTCTACATATCAATGTTTAGGTAAGTTCCAGAAAAGCCATTTTTTGTTTGTTTGTTGTTGTTGTTGTTGTTGTGTGTGTGGGTGGGTGGGGGGGGGAGGGGGTAATTTGTTTGTTTGTTAGGGTTTTTATTTCATGCAACTTGAAAGTCCTAAAACTTTGAATAACTTTGATACAATTCAACTTTCTAATTTGCAAACTTCTCTTTTTAGTTGTGCAGTATTAGTATTAGTATGCTTATTAATGCGAAACCTTACCCATTGTTTGATTTTTTTTTTTTTTTTTAAATCTAGGCCATTGGGTTCACAGCCTCAAAGTTATATTCCTCTGGTGAACATGTATATGTGTATTCATGTCTTCCAGTTACCTTATATATATATATATATATATATATTATATATATATATTTTTTTTTTTTTTGTATTTTCCATAGATTATCTTTTTTCTTTCATAGACATATGAAAAAGGTAAGATGAAATGTTGAAATCCATTTTCCCCTCTTCATTTGACATGTTTACGGCAACCCTTTTTTACATATATGTCATTATTGTTGAAATGATTTTTTTTTTTCTTGTCACAGAATGCTGGGCCTGTTACCACACAACCTGCTTCCTGAAAGAAGGGAAATGCCCTAAGTGTGAACGCATCTTAGCAAGGTAATGCACCTTTTATGAATGACATAGGTTCAATGCCTGGCGGGAATGCTTTCAGTTTTTATATACAAAATCACTTTTGGCAGCATTATAACTTCATTATCTTATCAGAAGGCTATGAATTACTCATAATAGGTAAGCTGAATAAGTAAGAATCACAGTATACAATTGATCTACTGTACGAGCTGAAATTTTCGCTAATTTCGCGAATCACTCACTGATCGCGAATTTAACAACACGCGAAAATATCCGCATGTTTTGGGGTGGTTTTTTCTGAGCTCTCGTCATCGGCACATTGTTACCATTGCCTGCCTTGCACTAGAAGTCCTCCGTGCGTGTGTAGCATCATATCACAACACACAGATAAAATTGTCACTCACCACAAGTTTGTTCCGTAGTCACCTCCAAAACCCCTATAAGAAGCTAAATTCTGCTACCAAAAATGCGGAATCGGTGCCATTTTTCCAAAGCATGCTTGGCCTTAGTGGGGTGGTAAGAAAGAGAGTCGCCGAAAACACACTAGAAATCAAGAAATCAGGTGTTTTATGACGGCTTTTTTTTGTTTATCGCAAGCTACGAGTGTGATGGTATTACTAAAAAAAAATCGAAAAAATAAATCCTCCAAATTTGCCGATATGGCCCTTTCATGTACAAATAAGTTTACTGCAATTCCCGTCTTGCTACTGCTCTTGCGCTCGCGAAATCAATGACTCGCGAAAATGTCTGTGAGCCTCTGATTCACGAAAATTTCTGTACGCGAAAATATTGGCTTATACAGTATTTCTTTTGTAGTCTTTTGGAGGCTTTGCATGTATAGTAATATATGTCTGGAATAAGTTTAGTTGAATTTGAGTACTTATCTTTTCATGCAAATCAGACATTCTTTATTCAATACAAAATTAATATTTTCATATATTTCTGGAATAAGTGTGTAGTTTCCCCTCCTTCTGTAATGAATGTAGTTGAATTTAAGTGACTTATCTTTTCATACAAATCAGGGATTCTTTGTTCTGTTCATACAATTTTCATTCTTTGAGGTCCATTTCATATTCACTATATGTTATCATAAAACTGATGATGAGATTGGTTGCTGTTACCAGCTTTCTCAAGACCAAATCTCAGAGCTTTTCACATTTTGTATTTATGGGAAAGAAAGGTATATTATTCAAATGCGAAAGTTATCCTTGCTTGAGAAGCACATGTATTGTATAACTTGATTTTATTTCCTCCTTAGACGTGGTATGACGGCAGCGAGGTCAGACTCTACTGATGAAGATCCACCAAGTTCATCATCCAGCTAACATCAACTCTTAGAGATTGCATCATCACCATCACCAAAGAGAAGGTTGGAATGCATCGCTTGAAATTCTTCTTCTTCACGTATGATAAGCAAGGAAAGGACATTACCATAATTATGTAACTCTCTGCCCTTCAACAACCAATAAGTCAGAAATTTGATATTTTTACATTTTAACGTAGTTTGAAAGCTTGGACTTTAAGCTTTTGAATGATACAGGCATGTAACTTGCCTTGTCACGATCATGCAAACCCTTTGAAAATACAATGAGAATGAGAGCTTGTCAGACACGCTAATCACCAGAATAATAGAGAAAACAGGATGTAAAGATGAGTGACCATTCAGGAGTGCCATGCCGGTGTCCTATTGTCTGGCTCACTCATACATGTAGGTTGAATGAAGAATTCCTTTGCATTGGCTATCAAGGGATTATCAGATTAGGCTCAGACTTGGAATAGTTTCAATAGAGAAATACTTCTCTCCCTGTTAAGATTTTTAAAGCCACATCGTGAATAACTTCTGACTTATATACACATGTTAAAGTGAAGGTGTTTCCCACATGCTGTATACGTTTATTTCAAAGTTCCCCAAATGGTAATTTTAAATGGCTTTCATTGTGGAATTTGAATCTATTCGGGTGTTTACCATGTAACAAGTGTTCTCCACCAACCCAGAGTGGAATTTAGTTTTTATGACCAACAGGCCTTTAACCCAAAGCAGTTACAGAATTTTCAGATCTATATTCATTGGCTATCCCTCTTAAATTTGGCATCAGCTATTCTTATTTTCCACTTCATCATAGTTTGGAAAAATTGAAATATATATATAAGATGAACCAATGTGAATTCAAATCACAAAGCTCCACAGAAAAATTGCCAATGTACACATGAAAATGGGGATTTACAAGACATTGCCAATTAGTTACAATCAAATTGTTCTCATGTGTAAACGATACAGTTTACAACATTTGAAAAGACTAAAAATTGTCGGGGATTTTAGCTCTTTCTACTCAAGTAGTAGTAATAATGATAGTGAAAAGTTATAGAGCGCACACACACCATCCAAGGATGCTCATGATTTTAGCCCAGCAACAGTTCTCTTTAATACAAGTGTACTACAAATAAAATTTTTTTCCCTAGTTTTCTAGTATTCTGGGTTTGAAGATATTGCAAAAAGTCGCTACAAGGAGATGCTATACTGCTATGAGTTTAAAGCTCTCTGTTCCCCTGGATTGCTGCTAGAAGGCATTAAGATCTTTCCTTCAACATTTTTCCTTCCCGATCCGACTGGTTGTCGACCAGTGAAGATTAAGACAATTGATGAAGATTGGCAGTATGTGTACATGTGAGACACAATTTGGCGAGTCCAGGGTATTTGTTAGAAATTTGGGGGGTTTCATTCATTGAGCCCAGGGTTAAAATGTTCAAATTTGGGGATTCCAGATACGTGATATATTTCGGGCACCCATGGGCCCCTTGCACCCGTTAGTTCAGGCCTTGCTTTATGTCTGATTTGTTACCAATATTGAATGACCCTTAAACATATCACTTCACTACATATTTAGTCTGGCTTTAGCTCCACTAGGACTCTACTAGGACTTTTAACTTAATGTCATGATGTTTTAATAAGATCTTACATGTGTTTGTTGATGTACATGTATGGGTTTAAATCCATGTATGTGGGACTTGCCTTATTACACTTAGCTGTATGTATTGTATGTATTAACCCATTCGTGACAGGAATTATTTAAAGCCTAATTTGATCAGCTTTTATTCTTCAAATTGGCAACACCAACATTTTTATTTTATTGCTACATTTTTCTTATAAAATGTCATGTATCTTAAATGAATATAAATTGACAGAAATTATGATGAGAAGTCAAAAAGTTGCCAATTTGCAGGGGAAAACGGTGATTTTAAACTTTCTATCACATTGCCAATTTAAGGATTTTAATGCTTATTTTCCTTTAAAAAAATGTCAGCATCAAACAACGAATATTGACGCAACTAAAATGGGCACAGTTTGTGTAGAATTTTTTGCTCTTTCTGCTCATGTATTTCGTATGATTTTTAGGGCTTTGCATCAAAAGATATTAGGCCAAACCACAAAATGTGGACCTCTGTCACGAATGGGTTAAGGAGTTTCCTTCAATGATGTACGCAGATAGTGTCTGTAAAGCCCACCGCACACTATACAATCTGACTGCAACCTCATTTTCAAACAAGTAAAATCTTGCATCAGATATGCAAGTTTAAACCAGTAAGATCATCTTATTTGAATTTCGGAATAATGATAGGAATATTAAAATCAAAATTTTGGTTAACTGCAAGCCTTGTGGTTGCAGTAAAGGCTAAATCGTAGCCAATCACAAGATTTCTATGACGTCACTACGCTTCAGATTTGAACTCGGCTTTTATTCCTACAGGGGAGACTCGCAATAGCCCAGAATTTCTTTTTTAGTACTTTGATCATTAAGATTTTACATGTTTGAATGTTCATATCATATGCTATAACAAATATTTCCCAAATCGGATCGCAGATGGATTGTATAGTGTGCGGTGGGCTTTAGATGATTTGCTTCATAATGAGATAAAGATAAATATTTGTCCTGATTCATTCCAGAAATTATAGAACTGTAAAGTAGTAAATATATTTATGTGTAAATGAATGTAGTTTTAAAGCTGAAATACATTTAAAGGGATGTGCAAATAAAAAGCCATTGTGTTCTCAACAGGCATGGTCCAAATACAGGTCATTGAGGTCATGACCTCAAAATGATGGAAAACATTGAAAAGAAGCAATGCTTAACAGATTTCACATCATAATAAGACATAAACGTCATTCCATATTTGGTCTTTGCTAGCTTCTATGTCAAAGGGGTAAAGCCACAAAACAGATTTCATTTCATTAGAAGGTTAGAATTTCACTTCTGCTTGTGCTAAGAGTGAAGATATACTCCGATGTATATGTCAAGAAAACAAGAAGACTTGGTATATACAATAAATGTTGTCTTGCCGAGGGGCATGTATATCGGCAGTTAGAACTTGCTGCAAATAGGTAAAAAAAATAGTGAAATATATAAAGTGCGTGTATCGGTACATGTAAAGTTTCTTGCAATACAAATGTAAATGATGCATACGGTGTAAATGTTGGTTGTATGCCATTGGGCAAGGGGGTTGTTGCCTCTGGCCTGAATTCTATTTCGCTGAGAGATATCAACATTTTTTACATCAAATTTGCAGAATTCTGCAAGCTCACTATGAAATTTGATGGTATGGGCAAGGGGGTTGTTGCCTCTGGCCTGAATTCTATTTCACTGAGAGATATCAACATTTTTTACATCAAATTTGCAGAATTCTGCAAGCTCACTACAAAATTTGATACTTGATTACAGTGGAAATGTTTGTTTCATTGTAAGAGTATACTAGATAATATCGGTAATTTTTTTTTTTTTTAAATTCATGCACATACCTGTACCACATTACTGCCCAAATTAGAGACATTTCCCAAATTGTAATTTCAAACTTTATTTTCCATCAGAGATTTTTTTTATTTACTGTTGTCTACTATCCCGTGCATACTGACAGACCAAACAATGTTAGCAAAATAGCACATTGAATGGAGTTAATGCCTTCTATGAGCAGACCTTATTCATGGGTTATTTTACATACATGTGTTTGCTTGCTAGGGGGGGGGGGGGGTCTGCACATGTATTCTTTCTTAATGCTTACAAGATACATGTACATTAAGCGCCTTAAGCACCCTTTAAGGTGGATAAGCTGGGCAGTATATATGTCTTTATTATTATTATTATGGTAACATTGTAGAGCACATTGAAGTATTCACAAAATGCGCTGTTATTATTATTATTATTATTGTTGTCATTATTATCATTATCATTATTATCATTATCATTATTATTGTTATTAATTTGTACCATCTTTTGCATGTTCATATGTAAGTTTGGAAACACAAACAACTCCCCCCCCCCCCCCCCCCCAATCTTCTCACCTTTATACATGTAAATGCTTATTGTATTTAAGTTAATTTCTTGAATTAATGGTGCTAAAATGACTTACATTTGTATCATGATAATGAACAGTACCCTAGTTAATAAAGCTGTCATATGTTTTCAGTTTAGACTTTAAGCTTTGATATGGCATACAATATAAATGTGTCTTTACATCTCTAAGAAATTACAAACACTAAGTAATGTAGTGTCAGTAACACATGTTTTGGATTCTAAAATGTTGTAACCAAATGTGATACAGAACACAAATTTTTATATACTCAGCATGCGTAATACAATAATCCTCCTGGCAATATTGCTGACCCCTGCTGTAATAGCTTTAGTCTAAATTCAAGTCTCATCACCCATTCAAATTTGGAATCCATGAGAAATGGTATGCCCCGTTTCCATGCGATTTTTTAGTAATCAGTACACAACATGTAAATCAAGTAATATACAATACACCAGAATACTAATGACATGTACATGTAAGGCAAATTTGTATGTAGCATTTGAAATACTAAAGCCAATTACTATATTTGTGAATGAAAGTTACCTAGTAGATACTCTGTATAGATTATTTAAAGAGATATATATGAATCAAATTGTACAGCAAAATATTTTTATATGATTGCCAATACTTATATACATCATTCATGGTGTACTTCTATCACTGTTTCATGTTTATGTTACAAGACACTATAAATTGCAACAAATACTTGTCATTGAAATGGCTTTGTCGTTTACTTGATTCTGTTCTTTTTCTTTCATTTGTATGGTTTTTGAGGAATAAAAAAAGTTCATGCCAAAATCCATGGAAAAGTTGAAGTCTTTGTTTCACTTATCATTTACTAGTACTGCACTTGCAGATTGTGTTGTCTGAACTTACAGCACTTCTATGTGTAAAGCAGGGGCAGATCCAGGATTTTGTAAAAAAAATATGGGGTAAGGGCTCGTATCTTAGAAAACTTTCTGACAAGCAAAAAAATAATCAACCGAAAATGAATAATCATAGGGGAGTGTTTCTTTGTCCTTGCAAAGTCTTTCACAAGCAGAAGAAAAAGGTCATTAGGTCTAAAAGGGGGAGGGGTAGGGATTGGAATCTCCCCCCCCCCCACCCCCCCTGCCTTGAGTGCCTTGAGCACACACACGCACACAGCTCTACATCACCGTACACCCAAGAACAACTAAATATTCTCTGTCTTCGGAAGGCTGACAAAATATTAAAAGGCAAAAATCCATCGTTCGACATCTGAGGACTATTGTTTGACAGCCGTGGACCATTGTTCTCAGGAATTTCCCGTTGTTCACTGTCCTTGCTTATATAGCTATACATACCCATGCCCACGTACATTACGCACCCACACTTTTTTGTTTTTTCCATATTTTTTCATTAGAGATTTCATTCAAAATAAATCAATACATATAACTCGTTATGAATATGAGTCATTTTGTTTTCATAATATAATATGATGTCAGATATGTATTCACAAATGAGCAAAGAAAAAAAAATGGAATGAAATCACTAATAAAAACGCACATAACTACCCCCCTCCCACACACACACACACGCTCAAATGCAAAGGTATACATAAAAGAAGAGAAATGGAAAACTATTGCAATGGATACTCTGGGTATTGTTATTCATACCTTTTTTGTGCATTATCATATATACATATTTCTATAGCAGCACTGCAACAAACAATTATTATGACATCTATAATTATGTAATTATGCATACCGGTACATGTACATGGGAAGAATTGCTTGAATAAAACTATTTGATCATATTGACCAAAAAGAAGACCATCTGGTTAACGTTTAAATCTTTTTTCTTTTCCCATGTGAGTCTGTAAATTCGGGTGATGTTCGTCATTCCGAAGGTTCGTTATTCTGAATCACGCAAATTGCGTATACCTAGATGTTTGTTAGTCCGAAAATGAAAAAGGGTTTGTTAATCTGAACATTTGCGGTTTTATTCCAAAGGTTTGTTAATCCGAAAAAGAAATAAAGTTCGTAATTCCGCAGGTTCGTTCGTCCGAAAATGAAATAAGTTTTGTTATTCCAAAGGTTCAATAGTCCAAAATTGAAATAAAGTTTGTTATTCCGAAGGTCTGATAGTCCGAAAATGATATAAGGTTTGTCAGACCAAAATTAACTAACACACTTTACGAACCTTATTTCATTTCGGACTAACCAACCTTATTTCATTTTCGGATTAACGAACCTTCGGAATAACAAACTGTTACTGTAAACTCTACCATTGTCCTGTACTCTGTTTTGTTATTTGTCTTTGCTGAATGAAAATGAAAAAAGAAATATAAATAATATTTTCACAAATGTCACAATGAGACAAAGTAAGGCAAAATAATGTCAAGAAAAATATGACAGATGTTTGATCAAAGATTCACATTTTTCTGACTTTTTTTAAGGGTTCTTATTCCAATGCATAATGAATTTCATATTTCATTTGGAACTTCTTTTTTTTTCTTCTAACTGAATTTTTTGCAAAAATAATGTGCCCAGTGTATATGTGCAAATGCCTGCATACATAACACATACCATAGCTTTAAAAAAAAGAAAATGTTTCTTGCAAACACATCAATACACTGACAGGATTAATTTTATCTATCAAGAATTACAAAAATATAAATACATTTCAGGTTACAGTAAACAATATACATAACTGACATACAGTTGGCATATACATACAAGTAAACAAAATTATATCACATACAAGTATATACACTGTAATATATCAAAAGCTGGCCTACATGTTTATACCATTGACACGCTTCACCATTATTGATAACTTGTACACCTATTAAGTTGAAAGACACGTTAATTAATCAATTAAAAAAACAAAGGAAGATGGAAAGCACAGACTTGGCCTGGTTCTGTGTGAGCCCTCCAAATATTAGCCATTTTGAATTTGAACCAAATACGAGCTAGCACCCCAAATGAAAGCAAACATGAACAATGCACTTATGAGCAAGCTTTTGTGTACAACATCATGGAATACTTTTTATCAGCAGTCAAGTCTATGCTAAAGAAAAGTAATATTTTTTCACACATCAGAGGTTTGTAATGAAATGGAATACTTGATTGTGACTTATTAAATTAGAAACATTATCTTTCCTTTACAGATGTAAGTGGACTTGGGCCAGAGGAATGTCTAAATATAGTGGCATATGAGAATTACTGAATACTCCTACATACATGTATTATTTTAAGGGTATAAATAATCCTGCAGCACACTGACTGTGCACTACTCAACCTGGGACACAGGTAAGTACCATGTCTACAAACAACCACAAAATACAGTGCAAGTATATCATCATACAAAATATTCTCTATGTACCCAAACAGTGTATGTTGGCCAATGTCTGAACAGTTGCAGTTGGCACACCACCGTTAGCCAGACACTGTGTCAACATTGATCCCATATCAATGTTAACGACAACCTGGGCACCGTTTCATGAAAGTTTTCAGCACTGACAAGTTGTTACTTTCTGACAATTTCAGTAAAATCCTTGGTTTAAATCCTTGGTTTTGATTGGCTGAGAAACACTGGACACTGACTGTTACTATGGTAATTGTCAGAGAATGACAACTTGTCAGTGCTGACAACTTTCATGAACGGTGCCTGAAGGACAAAAGAACCACTGACCCAATGGCATGCTTCCCTGTTTGGCCCAGTGATAACAATTACAATAGTTGGATTTACAAAATGCTTTTTCTTGAGCCCCAAAGCACTGCAAAGTGACTTTCCATGAGCCACAAAACTATTAATACAGAGAAACCTTGTTATAAAGAACATGGTTCAACAAACTCTCATTATGACCATGTAATTTTGCTGCTTTATACATAAATTCTAATGTGAGTTTTGGGTTGTTTTTTTCTACCCTGAAGGAATGAGGTTTTGATATGATGAGGTAATTTCCTTGATCTTATAAAAAAGGTTCTAGTGTGTTACTGTGGCCTTAGTATTTCTATCAGCGTGTGTTTACGGTGCAACACAGTCCTCTACAAAATGCGAGCAATATATTCAACATACAGTACTATTTCAAAAATACACATATATACTATTTGGCTGACATGGCATATTAATACTTTTAAGGTATAAAGTTATACATGTATTAGTAAGTGTACCAATCACCAAATACATTTTGCTCCGTATGTAAGGTGTTTCATGTCAATATACTATATTCAAAATGTCAGCTTCAAATATCACATTTATATAAAGATATTTAGTTCAAATACACTATCAGTTAACCTCATAGTGAAAAGAGTGTTGAACTACTCAACATACTCTTGTGGACGCCCATGAATAAATGCATTCAGAAAAGAGCTACCACTTAGTTCTACATGTTGTGGTCTTATGCTGTCAATATTTTCTTCAAACTCCTTAACTATCAACCTACTGAATGCCATGTAAAGTCTTTTGAGGATAGAGGGTTCGAGGCAAATTCGCCCCCGAAATGCCCCGAAATGCCCCAAAAGAGCCCTGGAAAACTAAAAAAAAAAGAGCCCATGATTCTCATAAACTCCAATATAAACTGGAATACAACATAGAAAATTTGGGCAGGTGGGCTCAAAAAGAAGCCCCAGAAAAAGAAAAAAAAAAAATCCCCCCATTTGAGGGCTATTTCATACATTTCAGCTGTACACAAATTACTTCAATGTCAGGTGATTGGTAGACTTTAAGTAAGGTACAACTTCTAATAGCACAATTTTTTTGTTTTGTTTTTTGGTTTACTCTCTCAGGATTTTACTGTACAGGGAAGAGCACATGACATGCACTGGCACTGTTTTTAGCATCACATCGCACTTAAAGGAAACCAAAACGCTCAAGTCAAGTAGTTTGTAAGTCAAATCTAAGATGGAATAAAACAGATCAGCGAAGATTTGAACACAGTGAGCAACTAGCTGTTTTGTAGCCCTTTTGCAGCCCTTTTGAGAACGGCTACAAAATGGCGAATTTTGTGCAATTAGATTTCTCCAAAGGAAATTGTACATAAAACGGCTACAAAACGGCGAATTTTGTGCACTCTGCACAGCGTGGTTCACTGTGGAAAGAAATATGGCTCAGAATAAGAAAATTATGGCCATATGAAATTTTCTATAACTTTTTTTGACACTACCATAGCTACTGATGACATCATTTTGTGGACAACTCTCAATATGGCTTATACACACTTTTCGCTTTAAGATTTGCACATTTTCTTAAAGGCATTGGCTAACTTTGTGAGTAGCTGATTTAAAAAATTCTCAAACTAAGATGAAACATGTGTATAGGTACTTGTATTTGTATTCAAAAACCCTGAAACCAACCATGATTTGGAATGAAAAAGTGTAAGTTAGACGCAAACGGCGATTTTATTATCCTTCGTCTCACGAGACAATCAATAAGAGGACCACTTTGCTTGAATTTGAAAATGCCGTTATGTGCCGAACCGCCACGTGATTCGCCAATACACACAGTACGGTAAGGTGAGTCATACGCGCATGCGCACTCCTCATGTCTATTCTGTGCAACCGACCCTCGTATAGTTTTCAAACATTGGTTCACATTTTTGATATTTAAAAATACTTCCTGTGGATATTATACTTTGAAACTTTCAGACTGGTATTTTTACACTATAACTCTTATGCTTATCCCATTTTCAAGTAACAAAACAAGATTTTTTTAAAATCATAACAATGTTAACCAATGCCTTTAAGTTAATCCAAACACAAGATACATGTAATAATGTACATGTACATGTAAGAGTGTTTTCTCCACAGCATATTATGTATAATGACAATGAAAACATGTATTTTTCAAGAAAATAAAGAATATCTGAAATTCTGTGTGCAAAATATATTGAGAGTTGTCCACAAATTATAATGCAGTAGCTTTGGTAGTGTCAAACACAGAAACAGACTAGATGAATCTTCGACCACGCGTGGTCGAACTTTATGCCTCCGCCATTACCAAATCAGAAATAAATGGCACTTCATGTTGATTTATATTCATTTATACAATGACATCTTTGAACTTGACCTTTGACCTTGTGACCCTCAAATCTAATCAGATCACTGTCTCTCCCATATGCATACAAGTGCTAAGTTTGAGGTTGATCGGTCAAATGGTTGTTGAGTTATGGTGAAAACGAACCATTTCTATGTACATAATGACCTCCAACAGCTTTGACCTTTGACCTTGTGACCCCAAAATCTAATCAGATCATTGTCCCTTCCATGTGCATACATGAGCCAAGTTTGAAGCCAATCTGTCGAATGGTTCTTAAGTTATCGCGAGAACGAACCATTTTATGTGTATTATTACCCTCTATGACCTTGACCTTTGACTTGAGACCCCCAAAATCTAATAAGATCATTGTCTCTCCCATATGCATACAAGTGCTAAGTTTGAGGTTGATCGGTCAAATGGTTGTTGAGTTATGGTGAAAACGAACCATTTCTATGTACATAATGACCTCTATGACCTTTGACCTTTGACCTTGTGACCCCAAAATCTAATCAGATCATTGTCCCTTCCATGTGCATACATGAGCCAAGTTTGAAGCCAATCTGTCAAATGATTCTTAAGTTATCGCGAGAACGAGCCATTTTTATGTGTATTATTACCTCTATGACCTTGACCTTGGACCTTGAGACTCCAAAATCTAATCAGATCATTGTCCCTCCCATATGCATGCACGAGCCAAGTTTGAAGTTGATCCGTCAAACGGTTCTTAAGTTATCGCGAGAACGAAAACGGGACGGACGGACGTACGGACGGACGGACGGACGGACGGACGGACGGACGACCCGAAAACACAATGCCTCCGGCAACCACCTACGGTGGGCGGAGGCATAAAAATTTCATAGAGACATAACTTTCTTATTCCATGTCCAATTTTGTAAGATTTCACTTGACTTGAGGGCTTTGGTTTCCTTATATATAATTCAACTTTTTCCCACTTATTTCACAGGTAGGTGGCAAATGTGGTGAAAAAATACATATTTGAGCAAAACAAGGCCTATGAGCATAGTCACTGGATGTTATAGAAATGTGAGTTGCACAACACTCGAGACATTTCAAGCAAGTCCAAGCTGTTCTGTCCCACACGTTACAGTGCAACTCTACGGCCTTCATTCATGGAAGAGGTTTATTTTGAATCTTGCTCTTAATATGGTTTACACCCCATTGTGGACTAAAATAGGTGTAAAGTATTACATGTAAAGTGCATAAAGCATATGTGACCCACCACCCCAAAACCGCCAGTAAGTCACAATGAGAGTTCTCGCGTAAACAGCCAAAATAGCTGAGCTGGGGTGAAAAAGTCAATTTTTGGTTTTTGGTTTGTTTTGAAAGGGTAACTATCGATTTACCATCTCGCTAAATTTCAGGGTCAGAAGTGAGGCAGAAATATGTTTTTTCTTAGATTTAAAATGACTCCTTTTTTTGTTCAGTTCTAATTCGCCACGATCAACTCTCACTGTTCATATTTATCCTAAAAAATGTTGCGGAAAAATACCTTTTTTAAGCTTTATTTTTTCAATCACCTGTACTAAATTTGGTATCGTCTGAAAGCTGTTTTGAAGTTCTGTTCATTCCTGTTACTCATTCACAAACAGCATTCTTCATTTTCATAAAAAAATACAATTGTCCAGTGCTGAATAACATCTCTTTATCCAGAAGTGCGGCCAGTGAGGTTTGATTTTCCACACAGAAATTTGAAAACAACTCAACATTATCTAAAAACTATGTTATGTAACAAGTTCAAGCTAACAGGATATTGAGATCACTCTATACAGAACTTGCAATCTTGTAATCCCTTCATACTGGTTGCTAGGGAGTCAATGTACTGTACCACCGGACAATAGGACACAGCTCAGCGGTTATGAATTGTCCCTTTTCTTTAGAGCCCGTTTTCTCCATTGTTGTGCTCATGACCTTGACTGACTAAAAGACTTTCTCAGTGTAATTTAAAAGGGTTCCTAGTGCCTAGATGTAAGCCAAGCTATATATCAGTTTAAAGCTTAGTATCTCAGCTTTCAGATTCTGTACAAAACAGAAAACACACAATGGGGGTTTTGGGGTGGCGGGTCACATATAATTTTCCATCCATTTGACAAGAGGTCCTGTGCGCACTACTCTTGTGGAGGTTTAAATCAAACATGTAGTCTAAATATAAACCTCTTCCGTCAATTCGAGCCTAAGACTTTGGTGTAATTGATGACCATATTGTACTGATAGACCTACAAGTGTAGTACAGCTTGAGTTGGACAAAACATCAAATGACATGATCGTCTTTTATCAATTTAGGTTGACAATGCCAAAATACAAACAGTAATTGGCAACTCGCACAGAACATACATCTTATACTGGCCCTTTAATCTTGCAGGAGCAGAATTTGGGGGACATTTAACCACATATACACATGGAAATAAGGCTTCTTACATGTTGGCAGAACCCCTTCAACATTATACATTCACATTATCATGAGTCTCATTGGTGCCTCCTCCTTCATAACCCACTCTGACTTCTTCCAAATCTGCCCCGCCCCCATCTCCTGCCTCTACCTTGCCTCCT